>JABBWA010000036.1:0-410178 GCA_016628065.1 Suillus lakei
TGCAATTACAATGGTGGAATATTCAGAGTGTTGGATGTCGAGAGCGGAGAAACCATCCTCGGACCAATGTTCACAGGAGAATTCATTGACGCGGTTTGCTACTCACCCGATGGCATGATGATCGCTACGGCCGGTGGGGTGAAAATCTGGGATGCCAACACAGGTGAACTGCTCAAAACATTCGAAGGAGGATATAGTAGCTACAGGTGCCTGGCATGGACCTCGGATGGAAAAACGCTCATCGCCGGGGGAGCCAAGATCAGTAAATTCAACACAGCCACTTGGAGAGAACTCGAGATCGCTGTTTTTGACGTCAATGGGCAAGCCACTACCATTTCACTATCTCCCAATGAGCGCATCATCGCAAGCACATCACTAGCACTCTTCGGCAGGACAGCGCAACTATGGGACCTCGAAACCAATCAGCCCATTGGAACTCCACTCCACCATGAAGGCCGGGTGAACTCCGCGACCTTTTCTACGGATGGAAAGTTTCTCGTCACTTACTCTGCCAAAAATGGTGTCAGCTATGGCCGCATATCCACATGGGACGTTTCCGCCATCATCAAAGAAGCTGGCCTTTTGACAGATATTGTAAGCTTGGATACAATACATCCTCAATCACACTGACAATGGATCTCCTCCCCCAGGCTGATGCCCCACCGCGACCAGCCCCAAAAATCGAAGGTGCTCGTCGAATACCTCCAGGGTTTTTTGACGATGCACTACGAGAAGCCTATGTACGTGATATCCATCTATGACTCTTACTTTGACAAATATGCTGTCAGCTGCGTACTCGACTATCTCAATCCAATGAGCCAAATAACCGACCCACCCCAGCGCCACGTCAACGCATCCTCAGTCACTTATCCTCATTCTGGCGCCACTTCAAGTCACATAGGGCAACTGAACCCCACACCCAACCCCAATCCCGCCCTCTCAGCTGGGCTCGAAACCTAATCTCTGGCATGATGCGCAGACGAGATGTATCGAGTTACGAGCACCGCCAATAGTCAAAGTCCCGTACAGCGGGCATGCCTGTACGTTTTTTTTCCCTTCTCAGCTCTTCTTTATCGCTGACCCGTTTTCGCGTAGAGGGACTATCACGCAGGAACTGCCAGCTCATCTCGACCTCCCAATCCTCATACCACCCAGCAACCCAGTGAAGCAGCACAGAGCACACCATCATCATCACAGCAACAACCCCCCGTTGCCGCTGCTTCAACACTATCCATAGTCGCTAGCGCCGCGGGGACAACGGGAACACTTGCATCCTCACATCACCGTCGCTGGATGGCGCGCTCGTTCGGTGGGCTGTGTTTGTCCAGAACACCGACGACCAACATCAGAGACGCAATCCCAACTACCGCATTGGCTACTGGAACACCACCATGACACGATATCACCGTAATATAGGACGGATGCTTGACTTGTTTCTTGCTCTAGATTGGCTGTTCGTCTGTTGATCACACAGACAATAATTATCACAAACTTCGCGGTTCTTGTTGCTCGTTGATATTTTCTATTGTCTGGTTCCCATGGACGATCTGCACTCCGTCGTTGCAATGTATCTATACCTCGACTGTGATGATACGGTGATGATATCAACTGACGAGAATTGAAACCCCTTGTCAATCGACGTGGTTGTACAAATTCATTTAACCGGGAGTTGAAGGTATAGTCTTCCAATTGCTTGCTTGTTAAGGTAACTGAATTACTGAATCGATGAGTTGACGATGACACGAATGTGGAAAATCGATACTTAAACGTAGAAAACGGGTACGAAAGCAATGTGACTTGAAGTTGAAAATACGTGCCAATATGAATGAACACAGAAGCACTTCCTTGATAGAGTGGCCTTGGTAAGGTCTCGGGCATGCACGGGGACCTAGCACTTTCTTCTGCTTCACTACACACGGGGCGGATCACCGCTATGACAACATATTCACCACGATCGCAACTCAGACAGGTTAATTGCTCTCGTGCAGTTATGACGACAATGAGCTCGAATACACCATAGCTGCGCTCTCATGTTTTACTCGATGTAATTCGCTTGAGGTGGTTTCAGTTGCTTGGTGTTTCGTTGTTCAATACTGTCATCACTCGATTGACCGAACCTCGATCTATTGCTATCGATATATAAAATTTCAAGTGAATACATGACTCGGGACCTTGACAGTGTCATGATGGTCAATGCTACAGAAACGGCATCCCCAGCTTGTGGACCTTGTGATGAAATCGTACAAAAATGATGTTTTATTATCGATGTGGAACCTCTGCTGAATTACCGGGCTGCCAGTAGGGCATCGCCATTGTGCTTCCACAACATGATTAGGCAAATGTCTCACTCTGAAGCATGGCGACAACTTACAGCTAAACAATGAATAGAAAATAATACACCCACACTGGTGTGGATCGTGCATGGTCAATGTCCACACCTGCGATAGGTATATAAGTCCGCCAACGACTCACGAAGACATAAGTTGCCAACCCACTCGCCCCCAACCCATTAACACTCTCTTGTTCCACTCGACCCACCAATTAAATGGTAACTTCTACTTGCCACGGGCCATAAGTCCTACGGGGACCGGTCTTTAACAGGCATGGTGCCTTATGGATCCATGCTTGTGAAAGCCTGGCCTCGTCTGGCTTCATGATCCTTGCTAGTGTTGGGCAGGACTGGCCTTTCGTGGTCTTGTGGAAATTCATGTTTTGCAAGCCCATGAAAGGACGGTCCTGTCAAGCTTTATCATCATCGCTGGTACCCGGTGCCGTGGCAAGGAATGGCAGACAGCACGCACGACTATTTCTGCATGAACACCGGTGCTTCTGTTCGGCATCGCCTCCATTGTTGTAGGGTTCTGCGAAGGTGAATGTTATGCATCATATTATCGGAAGTATAACCCCTAACTTACCGTGTGCCATAGGACATAAGTTCTACGAGGGTCGGCCTTGAGTTAATAGGAGGCATGTTGAGGACCAATATGTGTCCTACTAACTCAAGTCCGGACCTACCAGGCTTCATTATCCTCGCTTCGCGTTTCCAGGTTTCAGGCAAAACATAGAAATGCAAAGCGAGGGTAAGTGGAGGTGCTGGGCCGTAGCAAGAACCGTAAACAGGATGTACCACTATGTATGCGCAAACTTCTGGTTGGCATTGTCCCCGATGTTTTAGTGAGTCTTCACAAGGTAAGGATCGTAGTTTTGCATATTGTATCATAAGTAACTGACCACGTACCGCAGGACATTATTTGTGTGCTATGAGGACCAACCTTGCGCTGACATGGGCAGACACAGGCCCTATCTCTGCACGTGCCAGCGCAAGGCTGATCTGTCAGCCTGCATTACCATCAGCGGGGGCAACGGTGGAATCGTTCGTTGAACATTCTATAAATTCACCGTGATAGAATTAAAAAGGGGTCAGCTGCTTGCATGAGCATGAGGACTACGTCGGGATGAATCAGATACCTGCACATACTGTGAAAGCCAGCCGTGAAGGATGTAGTCACAGTTTTTGCGGTAACTGCAACATGTCCCATAAGCTTTTGAATGTAGTACCCTCCCGCATTCGGGTAGTCATTCGAGAGTTGAAGTTATACAGTGTCACGGTGATCGGATGAAAACTTCCAAGGAATTTCGAAGAATGACAGAGTCGCCGAGAATCTTCTGAGCCTTGAAGAAGACTCACTGTTGGCCTGGAATGTGTTCTGAAAGAAATCCTACCGAGTTCTCGCAAAATCTTCAGGCGACACGTCATCACCGGTACAGGAGACACCATGCTCAGATTATGGGGTCCTAGACCTAGTGAAATGACTCGTTGGACAAAGGCTAGGAAGATATGGGCAGAATTGCATTGTAGTTTGGCTGGTGGTGCGACCACAACTGCTAAGAACTTACGTAGGACGTTGGGAACAACGGTCGGAGAGAAGAACATCAAGCATGTGGGCAACAGCCATCCTAACACTGAACTGAAATGCAATGTAAGGGAATAGCAAAGAACCATGTTGTACCAGAAAGAAACACGAGAATGCATCCTCGCACGATCATAGCACGACTATCAGACACTATGCACTATGCATGGAGTTGCCTCTCTGACCCGGAAACTTGGATTCTGCTATTGATAGGAAGCACGGTGAGAACTTTCAGATGGTAGGATGAAACATACGTTCGGTACAGAAACGACTCCCAAAAGCGGCTCAAGTGTTACAGTCTGAAAATGCACAAGACAACGAGGACAATAGTTTGCAGCTACGATAAGGCGAATCGCATTTTGCATACTAGTTAATCGTAAGAAGTATTGGGGAAATCGTGCAAGGTCAGTGAGCTTTGTGAGAGCTCGCCACAGGAGGAGAGGAGATCCAAGACCCTGACGGCTATGACTATAGAAATAGGTATCATTGCTACTGATTGCACTACTGATTGACATACCAAGGGTATTCATATTTTCACTAATCAAGGGTGCGATGGACATACCAGGCGCCGTAACACAAAGATTCACCAGCTTTTCGGTCATCTCCGTTGTCCTTACCCACATCAAGGAGCAATCCCATGATAGGTACAGCCATGCCCACCCCACCGAAGCCCCCCATTGAGAACTGCCCAATCGCTGGTCATCGGCGGGGTAGTCGTCAAGATGTGCGAGAAAATGAACAGTGCTCATCTACGAAAAGCATCTGAACTGTGGGTGTTCTCGAGCACCAGCTGCCGAGGATAGTATAGAGTTAGGTTCAGTGGCAACAGTATTGAGCCCATTCCAGAGCTCGACGTGCCCAAGGATTGAATGCATCTAAGTGCGGGGGCCCTGGTGATGGTTCGGGCTGTGAACTGAAGGGGGTCTGGCATACGAAGGAAGAACCACGGCTCCGTACGGAAGACCAAGGATGTAGATTCTCCTACGGCATATGAGCTTTTGGACATGGAGCTCCTGAATTCGGGTGCGCAATCAATAGTTGGAGCCTTCCTCCCTGTATTATGGTGAGATAAGTATTGAGCTCATGGTGAATACATACCTGATTTGCGAGATGAAAAGATGCTCAAGGATCCAAGCAGCGCGTTCCTGCTTGATGGTAGGGATGAATGAGCGTGAACGGCTTACAGAAATATGCTACATGCGGGTTTTGCCTAGTAGACGAAACAGCGAATGATCTCTGGTGGCCGTACACAGACACACTCGTTCAAAAATGAGGACATAGAGCTGGAACGGACTGGAAATGACTGATCGGATGATGACTAGGAAAATGTTGTCAGAATGACCAAATTGCGATTTAGCTAGAAGAAAGACGAAGAAGAAAAACTCACGTTGTACATGGGACAAAGGCCGGAAGGCCAAAGAGAAGAGTATGATGCGTCCAGTTGGACTCTCAAGGGAAATGTGGTGCGAGAGGACAGATACGAATATTGTAGAATCATGCTGGACCAGTGGAGAAATACAGGGATGCAGGCTTGCGGGATAGTTGGACCGCTGAAGTGGGGCACCCCCTAGCAGGGGGTGATCGAGGCAGAGAGTCAGCCAATTCTAGTAGAGACCAATAGAGGCCGAAGGAGCCAGGGAGCAATGGTTGGGTTAGCTTAGTCAGCAGGGAGAGGTCATTCGGTGGCAGATGTCGCTCGCATTCACATTGGCTGAAGTTGCGGCAACACTCCACCGTGATGCCGAGTAACTGATGAAGAAACAGCATATTGTCCGAAAGGGTAGCTGGATGTTTGATCTGCACGTGCTGAAGCTGTGAAACGAATATGAGGACGAAGCGAGGAGGACGCACCCGTTCGACTTTAACGACAACGACACCCTTCCTGACTTGACGAAACGCCCACTCCATCGCAGCTTTCGTTCTGCATTCATCTTTCTGCGTACAAGTCAAGATCATCTGGATTCTGAGTAAGTGGGATATTCGTACAGCATTTGACGGTAAGAGCTGAAGTTATGACGAACCCACTAAGTGAATCTCGAAACGAAAATCACGAGACATCCAGCCCCTCCGAAGACCAAGAACTTAGGGACAATGCCTCACCGAAAGATCGAAGTACAGAACGGCGTCCAACAGCCTGAAATCCTACACCTGCCCGGTGGACAGCGGATCATCACCTGTTCATGGACTGGGGTATTTCAAGTTTGGGACCTGGAGAGGGCCACACAGGTCGGGGAGGATTGGGAGGACAAAGCAAGAGGAGACAGCGTCAAAGCATTATCGCCGGACAGCAAGGCAGTTGCAAGCGGGAGTTGGGATGGGACAGTGAAATTGTGGGACGTCGACACGGGCAAGATCATCAAAACATGGAGGGGGCATACAGATAGAGTGGTGTCTGTGTGCTGGAGTCCAGACAGAGGGCGAGTGGTGAGCGGATCCTTGGATGGAACATTCAGAGTGTGGAATGTCAAGAGCGGAGAAACTATCCTGGGACCAATCAACGCAGGGAATGCTGTGCACACAGTTTGCTACTCACCAGATGGCAAGATGATTGCCACGGGCGGCGACCTGAAAATCTGGGATGCCAGCACAGGCAAATTGCTCAAAACATTCAAGGGTGCTTGTGCGTGCCTGGCATGGACCTCAGATGGAAAAACACTTATCGCAGGGGGATGCCGGATCAGGAAATACGACACAGCCACATGGACAGAAATTGCTATTCTTGATGGAAATTCGGTCTCTACCATTTCACTTTCTCCCAATGAGCGCATCCTTGCAAGCACATTCTATGATACACCAAATGATGTCCACAAGACAGCACAACTATGGAACCTCGAAACCAATGAGCCCATTGGAACACCACTCCACCACAAAGAACTCATGAACTCCGCGACCTTTTCTGGGGATGGAAAGCTCCTGGTCACTAGTTGTGATGATGGCCACATATACACATGGGACGTTTCCACTATCCTCAAAGAAGCTGACCTTCTGTCCAACAAGGTAAGTTTGGATGTTTTTCATTCTCAATGACACTGACAATGGATCTGCTCCCCCAGGATGCATCACCGCGACCAGCCCCAAAGATGAAAGGTGCTCGTCAAATACCTGCAGGGTTTTTTGACGATACGCTACGAGAGGCTAATGTAGGTAGCCTCTATCTATGATTAAATGCTTTGACGAAGATGTTGTCAGTTGCACACCCGTCTATCCCAATCCAATGGGTCAAATAACCACCCCATCCCAGCACCACGTCAACGCACCCTCAGTCCCTTTTCCTCCTTCTGGCGCCGCTCCAAGCCACATAGGGCAACCGAGCGTGACACCCAGCCTCGATCCCACCCTCTCAGCTGGACCCAAAACCTAGCCTTTGGCATATCGCGCAGACGACCTGAGTCTAATATCGAGTTGCGAGAGCCACCTGCAGTCGAGGTTCCGTGCACAGCTGGCAAGCCTGTGCGTTTTTTCTTTTCCCCTCTTCTTTATTAATGACTCCTCTTCCGCAGAGGAACTATCATGCTAGAAAGAAGCCAGCTGCCAGCTCGTTTCGACCTTTCAATACTCATACCATACAGCAATGCACAGCAACCCAGAGCACACCACCATCATCACAGCAACCACCTCCCGCTGCCGCTGCTTCGACATCGTCCGCAGTCGCTGGCGCACGGACAGCAGGAACAATCTCGCGTCCTCATATCGCCGGTGCTGGATGGCACGCTCGTTTCGTGGGCTGGGTTTGCTGCATGCCTATTCAAAACACAGAAGGTCACCATTGAAGACGCAGTCACAACTACCCCATTGGCTACTGGAATAACATCTCTGTAATACACGGTGGATGCTGGGCTCGTTCTTGCTCTGGATCGGCTATGCGTCTGTTGAGAACAAGGGAAGAAACTTCGTGGTTCTTCTTTCTCATTGACATTTTCTATCGTCTCGTCTAGTTCCCATGGTCCTCCTGCACTCCGTCATTGTACTGTATTTCCTGCTTCTTCCGCTCCCGTTTTCTTTTGTGACATCAGTCTTATTATGTAGACCATGCAGCTCACTTCATGGGACATATACACTGCTTGCAGTACGTACATGTGCTATTAACTTTGCATTCAGCTGTTGTCGATGGTTGCAACTATCTTGAACGAACGCCGCGCTGAGCATGTTTTCACTCCTGCGCAAGTGCTCTTGCTATTGTCATTGGCGTCCGTATTATCCCTCTTACTGAATCTCCTTGGCCCCGTCATACAACGACCTGAAAATGGTCGGCTCCCTTCGTACGTGGATGTTTCTCCTGTCGAATGAAGTGCTGCAGTTGTCATGATTGTATCTCCTCTGCACACCCGTGTACAGTACTTGGCGCGATAATTTGCACGCTATTAACCACTCAGCTCTCGAGCAGGTTGCAGGGAAAAGTCTACAATGGTTGGTCTACGCTGTTTTATCTACACCAGTCTTTCATCAGCGTCGATTTCGTTTTCCAGCCATAGCATGATGATTCAGCTCGTTCATACTTCTCGGAGGAAGGCCCTGTATTCAAACTACCTTGTCTTGGCTACGACACATCGTGAAGAGGGCTGGATTTCATCCAGCGAGCATCTTCAAGCTGATCTGAAATTTCTTCTTAGTCATTAGTATGCAGCACCTCTTACAGATATGAGTTGCTTGTTCTATCGGATGAACAGTTGCGACTTGTATTGATTCATCTACCTACAGCTTTGGTGCCTGGTTCTCATTATCAGCGCAATGGAGCAACACGCGCACAATTGATGGGTTATGCCTGTCAAGGTTTGCATTGCCCTTGTCATAGTGCGTGCTTGGAGTTTGGAAGGTATATACTAGGGGGCTGGCGCTGGTGGTGACCTGGTGAGCCTTCTCGCTACTTTCTTGTCGTCATGGAGCTGACTTCATGATTGGAAGACGCATTTGCACTGCAAACAAGTCCACGGCGCTCGATGTGAAAGACTTTCCGTCTGGAACAATGCTGGAAGGCGAAACACGTCACAGGGTCGTCCAGATCTAGTAGCGAATGTCCCTCTCACACGCGAAACAATCGTGCTCCAGTCTTGACTTGATATAACTAGATATGATATGCGTGCTTGATACCACTGCCATTTGGAAGATCCAACGCCGCCGCAGATATATCAGGACACTTACCGGTATGTTAATTTCGTCTGGTGTTTCCTCGATGAGATAAGTAATGAACTACTAACAGGAAACGTGACCTAGATGCGAAGAGAGAGTCTGGAAGGATGGATTGAGAAATCTTGATACAGGTAGCTAATCAGAATGCCCAGTACATGTGTCGCTCAACCACCTCCCACAGGCGTGCCATCCATTGCCAAGCCGATCGTCAACCATGTCCAACGGTGATCGGATCTGCCCTCGTTTGTGAGAGAAATAAATGCTCGAGCCTCATCTGAAAAGCACAACCCACTTACCACCAACATTTTGAGCAACGACTTGGGCAGCAAGCACCAGTAGATGCAGCTGAGGAGTGCATGGTGAAGCACGGAAAGCGTAAGGTGATGGACTCGGATGATGATGACGCCCCACTGAAGAAGCGTATGAAGGTCCCCCCATTTGCCATCACGATCATCCCGATTTTGTGAGTCTATATTTTTATTTGGTTCGCTAACACGCTGATCGCTGTGTCATCAGTAATTGGTCGAAGAAAAAGGCAAGGTGTGATATAACTGCCGTCTGCCAGTGTGTAAAGGTTGATCCGGTGCTGTTAACCGGCATACCAAAGCACATTGGTTCGATGAGGCACTCGAAGGGTGAGAGGGTCAGAGACTCCCATGCCCATATGGTGGCAAATCGTGAGTACCACACTGCTTTCAGATGTGATTTTGGAGCTGATATATTGATTCTTACTAGTGTGAGTTGCGGAAACTCTTTGAAATGGCATATACATACACGACTCTTGTCCCAAAAACCTCAAAAAGACCCATGAGGTCTCTCAAGGATCTTGAGACAGTTTCGCTTCACAGGAGCCATTGGAATATTTTTCAACAGACTTGACGAAACTCACGATTTGGCTTCGGTTAAGTCATTGAAAGATTTCATCAACAGTCTTGATGAAATTGACGATTTGGCATCGGGCGAGTCTTTGGAGGATTTTATCAACACTGTTGATGAAACCGATTCACCACCAGCCTCAATAAACTTGACCATTGTAATGCCTGCTACAAGCTCGACGGGGAAATGATCGAGAATAGACGAGAGGACTTTCAAAGATGAGACTTTTTGAGCTAAGACTCGGGACTTTGAACGTTGGGTTAAACACTCTGGATTCGATGATGTACGGACTCTTTAAGTATCGTAGCGAGTGGCTCGAGTGGCTCACATGTTCTAGGTAGGAGGAACAAAGGAACGATAAGGAACAAAGGCAGGGTATCGGGGCGATGACGATGATGAATAAAGATACGGGGCTCATGTCCTGCATGTTGTGTGATTCTGTGACATAGGAACTAAGTACAAAGGACAGAATAATGTAGAGGAATGTCGGATGTGAAGAGCTCTACTCTTCGCATTGATGATGCACTAGGAAGGCTTGCACTTCATTCTGAAGTATTAGTCGGCGCACAGAGAATACAATATTCTTACACCATTCAACTCCGGACGGGTCGTTCCAGTTGGTTCCAGTTAAAATATTTCATCAACATTCTTGTTGAACACGACCATTCGGCTTCATCTCATCATAGCTTTCATGCACTCCATTACTCGCTACCATGTTAACGTTGTCGATTCTTTGACAGTTGTGCATTCGAACATTTGTTTTACGCGGCTCGATGGACAGAGAAGTTGCAGTCGAACGCCGTGCATATATCCGCTATCGGAGCTGCTATGATAAATCGAGGTTAGGATGCGTTGTACGGATACAGATTTTCAGTTAAATCAGACTGATACTGTGACTGAGCATTCTTTTGTCCTAGACGATGGACAGTCGTTGCATGCATGCACGCCTATCTTTGAATTTCAACGAAATTTTATTAGATCAATTACGAGCCTTGTTCGCTCTACAGGTAAATCATAAGTTATGAGAAGGGTAGTGCATCCTGCACAAAGATCTAACTGATTATTGGACCGTGCAGAGGCTCGTGTCCAACTTGAAAGTCTTGCAGGGATCAGGAATCGTCTAGATCATATGTCGTATGGCGTCATCAGATATTGGCGCACGGTGAGCATACCAAGCGCAGGGGTCCTGGTGGTGTCTGTGTACACGAAGAAGGAACCGTCATCGAAGAGCGAGGGTGTGGAAGGAGATTCTCCTGTGCGGCACATGCCCGTTTGAATATGGATATGCTCCTGAAGTCGGGTGGGCAGTCAAGAGTTGAAACTCGCCTCCCTGCACTATGGTAAGACAAGCGCTGAGCTCACGGCACGTACATACCTAATTTGTAAGATGAAGAGAAGCTCGAGGATCCGAGCCGTGCGTTCCTGCTTGATGGTAGGAATGAATGAGTTGGGACCTCGGAAAAATTCCTTTGGAAAACACACAGTTTCCACCCCAAGACGAAACAGCGATTAATCTCTTAGTTTGGAGGGATTTGTGCGTGTGGCAGTGCACCGACACGTTCCTCCGATGGGGACGTAGATCCGGAAGAGACGGGAAAGACTGATTGAATGACGACTAGGAAAATGTAAGCAGGCTAGTCAGATTATGATTTAGCTTGGGCGACGAAGAAGAAGAAAAATTCACGTAGGACGTTGAGAATCAAGGTCGGAGAGAGGAGTGGTACTGTAGGATATGCCCGGATGGACTCTCGAGGGACATATGGCGCGATTGGATAGATACGAAAACCACAGAATCATATTAGACCGGTGGAGAAATACAGCAATGCAGGCTTGCGGGGTTGTAGGACCGTGATGCCGAGAGGTCAATGCAGATGAAGAAACTGCGGACATAGTCAGAAAACGAGGCTCGGGCGCTTAATCTGCACAGCCAGTGCTGAAGCTGTGAAGCGAACACGAGGAAAATGCACCTGTAGAAGACTTAAACAACCACCTCCCTCCTGACTTGAACCTCCATCGAACGAAACGCCTACTCCGTTGCAGCTTTCTTTTCGCATTCGTTTTTCTGTGTAAAAGTCAAGTCTATCTGGAATCTGAGTAAGTGATGGATTCATATGACATTTGACGATAAGAGCTGATATTATGACGCACCCATCAAGTGAAACCCGAAACCAAAATCATGTCACATCCAACCCCTGGAAAACACGAGAATTTAGCGACGATGCCTTACCGAAAGATCAAAGTAAAGAAGCGCATCACGGACATGCAACGCCTGGCCAGTGGACACTGGATCGTCATCTATTCAGGGGACACTATCTCGTTACAAGTTTGGGACTTGGAGAGGGGCACGCAGGTCGGGCAGGAATGGGAGGACGAAGAAACAGAAGTTTGGGACTTGGAGAAGGGCACACAGGTCGGGAAGGAACGGGAGGATGAAGAAATTGAAGTTTGGATGAGGATGTCATTGTCGCCAGACGGCAAGACACTAGTAACAAGCGGGAGTTTGGATGGCGCAGTGAAATTGTGGATCGTCGACACGGGCAAGGTCATCAAAAGATGGACGGGGCATACAAAGCGAGTGTTGTCTACATGCTGGAGTCCAGACGGAGAGCGAGTGGTGGGCAGATGTGAACATGGGATATTGAAAGTGTGGGATGTCAAGACCGGAGAAACTATCCTTGGACCAATCAACGCAGGGAGTTACATCAACGCAGTTTGCTACTCACCAGATGCCAAGATGATTGTCACGGGCGGGGAAAGCTTGAAAATCTGGGACTCCAGCACAGGCAAACTGCTCAAAACAATCGAGGAATGGTCTGGGTGCCTGGCATGGACCTCAGATGGAAAAACCCTAATCGCCTCGGGAAGGAAATTCGACACAGCCACCTGGTCAGAAATCGCTGTTCTTGATGCAGATATCTGGGCCATTTCACTATCTCCCAATGAGCGCATCCTCGCAAGCATATTCCGGAATGTTCGAAACGCGGACGTCAACAAGACAGCGCAACTATGGAACCTCGAAACCAATCAGCCCATTGGAACTCCACTCCACCACGAAGAACGAGTGCACTCTGTGACCTTTTCTGCGGATGGAAAGTTCCTCGTCACTAGGTGCAGCAACGACGACGACGACAACAACGGCCACATATACATATGGGACGTTTCCGCTATCCTCAAAGATGCTGGCCTTCTGTCAGATATCGTAAGCTTATGTGTCTTTCATTCTCAACAACACTGACAACGGATCTGCTCCCCAGGCTGATGTAACACCGCGACCAGCCCCAAAAATGACAGGTGCTCGTCGGATGCCCCCGGGGTTCTTTGACGATGCACTGCGAGATGCTAATGTATGTGATCTCCATCTATGATTGAATGCTTTGACGAATATCTTGTTAGTTGCGTATTCGTCTATCCCAATCCAATGGGCCACATAACCGTCCCACCCCAGCACCTCGTCAACACATCCTCGGTCGCATCTCTTCCTTCTGGCGGCGCTCCAAGCCACATACAACCGAGCGCGACACCCAACCTCGATGGACTCAAAACCTAGTCTCTGGCATGATGCGCAGACGACACGGATCGGACATCGAGTTGCGAGAACAACCACCAGTAGTTGATGTCCCATGTACAGCGGGCCAGCCTGTGCGTATCCTCCCTTCTCGTTCTTCTTTATCACTGACTCCTTTTTATGTAGAGGAACTATCACGCTACAAGGAAGCCAGCCACCAGCTCGTCTCGACCTTCCAATACGTCGCATACCACCCAGCAACCCAACGGAGCAGCGCAGAGCACACCATCATCATCACAACTAGCACCCCCCACTGCCACTGCATCGACACTATCCGCAGTTGCTGGGGCCGCTGGGACAACCTCGCGTCCTCGGATCACCATAGATTCAGGATGGCGGGCTCGTTTCATGCTCTGGGTGTGTTGTATGTCTACTCAGACTGCGGATGGCCAACATTAGGGACGCACTCCCAACTGTCGCATCGGCCATGGGAACGACACCACAACGCTATGCCACCATAATACAGATGCTAGACTCACTTCTTCCTCTGGATCAGCTGCGTGTCTGCTGAGCGCTATCATAACGTTGGGGAAGAAACTTTGCCTCTCATCGTCATTTTCTATCCTCTCACCTATTTCCTATGCACTTCCATCGTTGTAATGTATTTCCGCTGCCGTTTTCCAAGTCTTATTTCATGGTCCTGTGTAGACATTGCAGGCACGGAACACATAGGCTAGGTACATCACTTTGATTGTAGTATCATACATGCGTTACTAGGAACTCTGCACTCTCGATGCTTGCGACTTTCTTGAATGAATGCCGCACTAAACGTGTTTTTATTCCTGCTCAAGTGCTCTTAAAGCTGTTGTCGTCTGCGTGCGTCACTGGAACAAGTCCGTAAAATAATAATCAGTCTGCGTCGTGTTACTTATACCTGCTTTTCAAAAGCGTCAATGTTATTTTCCAACCAATGAATGCATGAAGACTCAACTCGTTTATATTTCTGGAGAAAGGTTATTCGAAGCACCGTGCCGTGGTTATGAGACGTCACGGGCAGGGTTGTATGAAGTCCAGCGAACATCATGATCTTCAAGATGATCTGGTCACTGCGACCGCAACACGTATTTCTTCGGGGACGTTGCCAAAACAACTACTCCCGCTGCGCTCCAGTATTGATACCGTATATCTTATAGGAAATCTCCTCCTCAGTTGCCGAATAATCCACGTACTAGTCCTAGTGCTGTACGAGGTCGATTATCCAAGTAGGCGGCGAGGCAAGGGTAGCAGCCGCCCTGGCTTTGACGTGTGCGAGGACGACAATATGTTGCTCACGCACGCAGGACCGGGACGGGTGGTAGAGGGGGCGAGTCGCAGGGGAAGCTAGGATGTTGTTGGGTTTCTGGGAAAACCAGCCGTGAATGATGTAGTCACAGTTTTTGCGGTAACTGCAACATGTCCCATAAGCTTTTGAATGTAGTACCCTCCCGCATTCGGGTAGTCATTCGAGAGTTGAAGTTATACAGTGTCACGGTGATCGGATGGAAACTTCCAAGGAATTTCGAAGAATGACAGAGTCGCTGAGAATCTTCTGAGCCTTGAAGAAGACTCACTGCTGGCCTGAAATGTGTTCTGAAAGAAATTCTACCGAGCTCTCGCAAAATCTTTAGGCGACACACCATCACCGGTACAGGAGATACCATGCTCAGATTATGGGGTCTTAGACCTAGTGAAATGAGTCGTTAGACAAAGGCTAGCAAGGTATGGGCAGAATTGCATTGTGGTTTGGCTGGTGGTGCGACCACAACTGCTAAGAACTTACGTAGGACGTTGGGAACAACGGTCGGAGAGAAGAGCATCAAGCATGTGGGCAATAGCCATCCTAACACTGAACTGAAATGCAATGTAGTTGTACCAGAAAGAAACACGAGAATGCATCCTCACACGATCACAGCACGACTATCAGACACTATGCACTATGCATGGAGTTGCCTCTCTGACCCGGAAACTTGGATTCCGCTATTGATAGGAAGCACGGTGAGAACTTTCAGATGGTAAGATAAAACATACGTTCGGTACAGAAATGACTCCAAAAAGCGGCTCAAGAGTTACAGTCTGAAACCGCACAAGACAACGAGGACAATAGTTTGCAGCCACGATAAGGCGAATCGCATTTTGCATACAATTTAATTGTAAGAAGTATTGGGAAAATCGTGCAAGGTCGGCGAGCTTTGTGAGAGCTCACCACAGGAGGAGAGGAGATCCAAGACCCTGACGGCTATAACTATAGAAATAGGTATTATTGCTACTGATTGACATACCAAGGGTATTCAATGACCATATTTTCACTAATCAAGGGTGCAATGGACATACCAGGCGCCGTAACACAAAGATTCACCAGCTTTTCGGTCATCTCCGTTGTCCTTACCCACATCGAGGAGCAACCCCATGATAGGTACAGCCATGTTCATCTCATCGAAGTCCTTCATTGAGAACTGCCCAATCGCTGATCATCGGCGGGGTAGTCGTCAAGATGTGCGAGAAAATGAACAGTGCTCATCTACGAAAAGCATCTGAACTGTGGGTGTTCTCGAGCACCAGCTGCCGAGGATAGTATGGAGTTAGATTCAGTGGCAACAGTATTGAGCCCATTCCAGAGCTCGACGTGCCCAAGGATTGAATGCATCTAAGTGCGGGGTCCCTGGTGATGGTTCGGGCTGTGAACTGAAGGGGGTCTGGCACACGAAGGAAGAACCACGGCTCCGTACGGAAGACCAAGGATGTAAATTCTCCTACGGCATGAGCTTTTGGACATGGAGCTCCTGAATTCGGGCGCGCAATCAAGAGTTGGAGCCTTCCTCCCTGTATTATGGTGAGATAAGTATTGAGCTCATGGTGAATACATACCTGATTTGCGAGATGAAAAGATGCTCAAGGATCCAAGCAGCGCGTTCCTGCTTGATGGTAGGGATGAATGAGCGTGAACGGCTTACAGAAATATGCTACATGCGGGTGTTGCCTAGTAGACGAAACAGCGAATGATCTCTGGTGGCTGTACACAGACACGCTCGTTCAAAATGAGGACATAGAGCTGGAACGGACTGGAAATGACTGATCGGATGATGACTAGGAAAATGTTGTCAGAATGACCAAATTGCGATTTAGCTAGAAGAAAGACGAAGAAGAAAAACTCACGTTGTACATAGAACAAAGGCCGGAAGGCCGAAGAAAAGAGTATGATGCGTCCAGTTGGACTCTCAAGAGAAATGTGGTGCGAGAGGACAGATACGAATATTGTAGAATCATGCTGGACCAGTGGAGAAATACAGGGATGCAGGCTTGCGGGATAGTTGGACCGCTGAAGTGAGGCACCCCCTAGCAGGGGGTGATCGAGGCAGAGAGTCAGCCAAGGCTAGTAGAGACCAATAGAGGCCGAAGGAGCCAGGGAGCAACGGTTGGGTTAGCTTAGTCAGCAGGGAGGTCATTCGGTGGCAGATGTCGCTCGCATTCACATTGGCTGGAGTTGCGGCAACACTCCACCGTGATACCGAGTAACTGATGAAGAAACAGCATATTGTCCGAAAGGGTAGCTGCGTGTTTGATCTGCACGTGCTGAAGCTGTGAAACGAATACGAGGACGAAGCGAGGAGGACGCACCCATTCGACTTTAACGACAACGACACCCTTCCTGACTTGACGAAACGCCCACTCCATCGCAGCTTTCGTTCTGCGTTCATCTTTCTGCGTACAAGTCAAGATCATCTGGATTCTGAGTAAGTGGAAGATTCGTACAGCATTTGACGGTAAGAGCTGAAGTTATGATGAACCCACTAAGTGAATCTCGAAACAAAAATCATGAGACATCCAGCCCCTCCGAAGACCAAGAACTTAGGGACAATGCCTCACCGAAAGATCGAAGTACAGAACGGTGTCCAACAGCCTGAAATCCTACACCTGCCCGGTGGACAGTGGATCATCACCTGTTCATGGACTGGGGTATTTCAAGTTTGGGACCTGGAGAGGGCCACACAGGTCGGGGAGGATTGGGAGGACAAAGCAAGAGGAGACAGCGTCAAAGCATTATCGCCGGACAGCAAGGCAGTTGCAAGCGGGAGTTGGGATGGGACAGTGAAATTGTGGGACGTCGACACGGGCAAGATCATCAAAACATGGAGGGGGCATACAGATAGAGTGGTGTCTGTGTGCTGGAGTCCAGACAGAGGGCGAGTGGTGAGTGGATCCTTGGATGGAACATTCAGAGTGTGGAATGTCAAGAGCGGAGAAACTATCCTGGGACCAATCAACGCAGGGAATGCTGTGCACACAGTTTGCTACTCACCAGATGGCAAGATGATTGCCACGGGCGGCGACCTGAAAATCTGGGATGCCAGCACAGGCAAATTGCTCAAAACATTCAAGGGTGCTTGTGCGTGCCTGGCATGGACCTCAGATGGAAAAACACTTATCGCAGGGGGATGCCGGATCAGGAAATACGACACGGCCACTTGGACAGAAATCGCTATTCTTGACGGAAATTCGGTCTCTACCATTTCACTTTCTCCCAATGAGCGCATCCTTGCAAGCACATTCTATGATACACCAAACGATGTCCACAAGACAGCACAACTATGGAACCTCGAAACCAATGAACCCATTGGAACGCCACTCCACCACAAAGAACTCATGAACTCCGCGACCTTTTCTGGGGATGGAAAGCTCCTGGTCACTAGTTGCGATGATGGCCACATATACACATGGGACGTTTCCACTATCCTCAAAGAAGCTGACCTTCTGTCCAACAAGGTGAGTTTGGATGTTTTTCATTCTCAATGACACTGACAATGGATCTGCTCCCCCAGGATGCATCACCGCGACCAGCCCCAAAGATGAAAGGTGCTCGTCAAATACCTGCAGGGTTTTTTGACGATACGCTACGAGAGGCTAATGTAGGTAGCCTCTATCTATGATTAAATGCTTTGACGAAGATGTTGTCAGTTGCACACCCGTCTATCCCAATCCAATGGGTCAAATAACCACCCCATCCCAGCACCACGTCAACGCACCCTCAGTCCCTTTTCCCCCTTCTGGCGCCGCTCCAAGCCACATAGGGCAACCGAGCGTGACACCCAGCCTCGATCCCACCCTCTCAGCTGGACTCAAAACCTAGCCTTTGGCATATCGCGCAGACGACCTGAGTCGGATATCGAGTTGCGAGAGCCATCTGCAGTCGAGGTTCCGTGCACAGCTGGCAAGCCTGTGCGTTTTTTCTTTTCCCCTCTTCTTTATTAATGACTCCTCTTCCGCAGAGGAACTATCATGCTAGAAAGAAGCCAGCTGCCAGCTCGTTTCGACCTTTCAATACTCATACCATACAGCAATGCCCAGCAACCCAGAGCACACCACCATTATCACAGCAACCACCTCCCGCTGCCGCTGCTTCGACATCGTCCGCAGTCGTTGGGGCATGGACAACAGGAACAATCTCGCGTCCTCATATCGCCGGTGCTGGATGGCGTGCTCGTTTCGTGGGCTGGGTTTGCTGCATGCCTATTCAAAACACAGAAGGTCACCATTGAAGACGCAGTCACAACTACCCCATTGGCTACTGGAACAACATCTCTGTAATACACGGTGGATGCTGGGCTCGTTCTTGCTCTGGATCGGCTATGCGTCTGTTGAGAACAAGGGAAGAAACTTCGTGGTTCCCCTTCCTCATTGACATTTTCTATCATCTCGTCTAGTTCCCATGGTCCTCCTGCACTCCATCATTGTACTGTATTTCCTGCTTCTTCTGCTCCCGTTTTCTTTTGTGACATCAGCCTTATTATGTAGACCATGCAGCTCACTTCATGGGACATATACACTGCTTGCAGTACGTACATGTGCTATTAACTTTGCATTTAGCTCTTGTCGATGGTTGCAACTATCTTGAACGAACGCCGCGCTGAGCATGTTTTCACTCCTGCGCAAGTGCTCTTGCTATTGTCATTGGCGTCCGTATTATCCCTCTTACTGAATCTCCTTGGCCCTGTCATACAACGACCTGAAGATGGTCGGCTCCCTTCGTACGTGGATGTTTCTCCTGTCGAATGAAGTGCTGCAGTTGTCATGATTGTATCTCCTCTGCACACCTGTGTACATAGTGCTGCCGCGGTCTGGTTCCGTTCGGTTCAGAGGTGGTTGGACGAGAACCAAAAACCGGACCAAGGTTCGGTTCTAGTTATTTCAACGAACCTTAGACCGAACCTTTGCGAACGGTTCACAGCGGTCAGGTTCGGTTTTTTCTCGGTCTGAACGCGAACCGAACGCAAAAAAATTACAGCCAAGAAAAAAAAACATAGGCAAGATATTTGTACTCATAGTTACATGTCCAATGAAGCCGCATGTCCCTCAGCCTCTACTTCTGCAGAAAGGTGCCCATTCCTATATGCTCCCTTCAGTAGTTGTAGTGCAGTGAACATGTCAGTCGCGAGTGCATTGTGTCGGATAGTCGAAGTGATTCCTCCGCTTGAGAATGCTTGTTCGGAAGGAACGGAGCTGCCTTGAATGGGGAGATAGTCTCGCGCGATGCGCGCGAGTGTAGGGTATTGCAGCGAGTGAAGCTATTAAGTAAATTTAGTAGCAAAAAAACAAGTCAAAAAGAAAACTTACCCCCCACCAGGCCACAATGTCATCAGTCTCCTCTAGTGGTGAAGACAAGTACATGTTGAGCTCTTGATGAGGATTGTGAGTAAGGTGGTCTGATGTCTTACGCGTCCTAATAGCCTCGCACATCCAATCATCGCCATAGTGCTTGTGTACACTGGCAGCTCTCGTCGGCGGAGCGGATTGCTCGTTGGTAGTAGGTGTTCGACTTGGCGGTGTATAATAGTCATCGAACTACAAAAAAAAATAAGATTAGAGCGGGAAAACAACATAGACAAGTACTCACCATGGCCTCCAGACGAGCTCTGCCATCTGAAACATCTCCAAAATCCCACCGGCCTCCAACGTATGCGAGCTTATAGTTTGGATCAAGAACTTAAATTATATTAGATAAGAACGAGTTTTAAAAATTGATGGTACTCACCAAGACAAATAAAATAAACGTCCGATTGACTTGTTTTCTTGAAGTATTTGTCAACATTCTTGAGTCCAGCCTTAATCGCATCAGCAATCGGAAGATATTGCGGGTCATCTGCCATGGATCTCCATCGATCAGCGAGGCACTCTAGCGTAGGGATCGTTTTCCATGCAGTCGGATGTTTTGCTGACGAGAACGATTGCTGAGCCATGGCTGGTTCCTTGAGGACTCGGTGAATAAGCCCGAGGTGTCTCCAATCGCTTCGATTGAGCTTGAAGTTGTCGTAAGTCTTGTTGCGAAGAGTTGGCACTTCGTGGCTTTCATCGGCAAGATGCCAAAGGTCAAAGTGACCATGGCGAATCTTGAGGATTGAGAAGTCAAAATGACCATAAGCGTGTGCTTGAGCCTTGAAGGCGTTGCAAGGAAGATTCGGTTCGGGGTTCGGAACGGTTCGGGAAGGTCCGAACCTATAGATGAACCGCACAGGAGTTAGCGGACCACGAACCTCATTCCGGTTCGGTCCGTGCAAAATGCTGGACCATGGACCGAACCAAGGACGAACCTGACCAATGGTCAGGTTCGAACCACGGTTCGGAACTGGACCACGGCAGCACTATGTGTACAGTACTTGGCGCGATAATTTGCACGCTATTAACCACTCAGCTCTTGAACAGGTTGCAGGGAAAAGTCTACAATGGTTGGTCTACGCTGTTTTATCTACACCAGTTTTTCATCAGCGTCGTTTTCGTTTTCCAGCCATAGCACGATGATTCAGCTTGTTCATACTTCTCGGAGGAAGGCCCTGTATTCAAACTACCTTGTCTTGGCTATGACACGTCATGAAGAGGGCTGGATGAAATCCAGCGAGCATCTTCAAGCTGATCTGAAATTTCTTCTTAGTCATTAGTATGCAGCACCTCTTACAGATATGAGTTGCTTGTTCTATCGGATGAACAGTTGCGACTTGTATTGATTCATCTACCTACAGCTTTGGTGCCTGGTTCTCATTCTCAGCGCAATGGAGCAACACGCGCACAATTGATGAGTTATGCCTGTCAAGGTTTGCATTGCCCTTGTCATAGCGCGTGCTTGGGGTTTGGAAGGTATATACTAGGGGGCTGGCGCTGGTGGTGACCTGGTGAGCCTTCTCGCTACTTTCTTGTCGTCATGGAGCTGACTTCATGATTAGAAGACGCATTTACACTGCAAACAAGTCCGCGGCGCTCGATGTGAAAGACTTTCCGTCTGGAACCACTTTGAAAAGCGACACGCGTCACAGGGTTGTCCAGACCTATCCAGATCTAGTAGCGAATGTCCCTCTCACACGCGAAACAATCGTGCTCCAGTCTTGACTTGATCTAACTAGATATGATATGCGTGCTTGATACCACTGCCATTTGGGAGATCCAACGCTGCCGCAGATATATCAGGACACTTACCGGTATGTTAATTTCGTCTGGTGTTTCCTCGATGAGATAAGTAATGAACTACAAACTGGAAACGTGACCTAGATGCGAAGAGAGAGTCTGGAAGGATGGACTGAGAAATCTTGATACAGGTAGCTAATCAGAATGCCCAGTACATGTGTCGCTCAACCACCTCCCACAGGCGTGCCATCCATTGCCAAGTTGATCGTCAACCATGTCCAACGGTGATCGGATCTGCCCTCGTTTGTGAGAGAAATAAATGCTCGAGCCTCATCTGAAAAGCACAACCCACTTACCACCAACATTTTGAGCAACGACTTGGGCAGCAAGCACCAGTAGATGCAGCTGAGGAGTGCATGGTGAAGCACGGAAAGCGTAAGGTGATGGACTCGGATGATGATGGCGCCCCGCTGAAGAAGCGTATGAAAGTCCCCCCATTCGCCATCACGATCATCCCGATTTTGTGAGTCCATTTTTTGATTTGGTTCGCTAACACGCTGATCGCTGTGTCATCAGTAATTGGTCGAAGAAAAAGGCAAGGTGTGATATAACTGCCGTTTGCCAGTGTGTAAAGGTCGATCCGGTGCTGTTAACCGGCATACCAAAGCACATCGGTTCGATGAGGCACTCGAAGGGTGAGAGGGTCAGACACTCCCATGCCCATACTGTGGCAAATCGTGAGTACCACACTGCTTTCAGATGTGATTTTGGAGCTGATATATTGATTCTTACTAATGTAAGTTGCGGAGACTCTCTGAAACGGCATATACACGACTCTTGTCCCAACAACCCCAAAAAGACCCATGAGGTCTTTCAAGGACCTTGAGACAGTTTCGCTTCACAGGAGCCATTGGAAGATTTTTCAACAGACTTGAAGAAACTCACGATTTGGCTTCGGGCAAGTCATTGAAAGATTTCATCAACAGTCTTGATGAAATTGACGATTTGGCATCGGGCGAGTCTTTGGAGGATTTTATCAACACTGTTGATGAAACCGATTCACCACCAGCCTCAATAAACTTGACCATTGTAATGCTCGCTACAAGCTCGACGGGGAAATGATCGAGAATAGACGAGAGGACTTTCAAAGATGAGACTTTTTGAGCTAAGACTCGGGACTTTGAACGTTGGGTGAAACACTCTGGATTCGATGATGTACGGACTCTTTAAGTATCGTAGCGAGTGGCTCGAGTGGCTCACATGTTCTAGGTAGGAGGAACAAAGGAACGATAAGGAACAAAGGCAGGGTATCGGGGCGATGACGATGATGAATAAAGATACGGGGCTCGTGTCCTGCATGTTGTGTGATTCTGTGACATAGAACTAAGTACAAAGGACAGAATAATGTAGAGGAATGTCGGATGTGAAGAGCTCTACTCTTCGCATTGATGATGCACTAGGAAGGCTTGCACTTCATTCTGAAGTATTAGTTGGCGCACAGAGAATACAATATTCTTACACCATTCAACTCCGGACGAGTCGTTCCAGTTGGTTCCAGTTAGAAGATTTCATCAACATTCTTGTTGAACCCGACCATTCGGCTTCATCTCATCATAGCTTTCATGCACTCCATTACTCGCTACCATGTTAACGTTGTTGATTATTTGACAGTTGTGCATTCGAACATTTGTTTTACGCGGCTCGATGGACAGAGAAGTTGCAGTCGAACGCCATGCATATATCCGCTATCGGAGCTGCTATGATAAATCGAGGTTAGGATGCGTTGTACGGATACAGATTTTCAGTTAAATCAGACTGATACTGTGACTGAGCATTCTTTTGTCCTAGATGATGGACAGTCGTTGCATGCATGCACGCCTATCTTTGAATTTCAACGAAATTTTACTAGATCAATTACGAGCCTTGTTCGCTCTACAGGTAAATCATAAGTTATGAGAAGGGTAGTGCATCCTGCACAAAGATCTAACTGATTATTGGACCGTGCAGAGGCTCGTGTCCAACTTGAAAGTCTTGCAGGGATCAGGAATCGTCTAGATCATATGTTGTATGGCATCATCAGATATTGGCGCACGGTGAGCATATCAAGCGTAGGGGTCCTGGTGGTGTCTGTGTACACGAAGAAGGAACCGTCATCGAAGAGCGAGGGTGTGGAAGGAGATTCTCCTGTGGGGCACATGCCCGTTTGAATATGGATATGCTCCCGAAGTCGGGTGGGCAGTCAAGAGTTGAAACTCGCCTCCCTGCACCATGGTAAGACAAGCGCTGAGCTCATGGCACGTACATACCTAATTTGTAAGATGAAGAGAAGCTCGAGGATCCGAGCCGTGCGTTCCTGCTTGATGGTAGGAATGAATGAGTGGGGACCTCGGAAAATTTACTTTTGAAAATGCACGGTTTCCACCTCAAGACGAAACAGCGATTAATCTCTTAGTTTGGAGGGATTTGTGCGTGTGGCAGTGCACCGACACGTTCCTCCGATGGGGACGTAGATCCGGAAGAGACGGGAAGGACTAATTAAATGACGACTAGGAAAATGTAAGCAGGCTAGTCAGATTACGATTTAGCGTGGGCGACGAAGAAGAAGAAAAATTCACGTAGGACGTTGAGAATCAAGGTCGGAGATAGGAATAGTACTGTAGGATATGCCCGGATGGACTCTCGAGGGACATATGGCGCGATTGGATAGATACGAAGACCGCAGAATCGGATGAGACACGTGGAGGAATACAGCAATGCAGGCTTGCAGGGTTGTAGGACCGTGATGCCAAGGGGTCAATGCAGATGAAGAAACTGCGGATATAGTGAGAAAACGAGGCTTGGGCGCTTAATCTGCACAGCCAGTGCTGAAGCTGTGAAGCGAACACGAGGAAAATGCACCTGTAGAAGACTGAAACAACCACCTTCCTCCTGACTTGAACCTCCATCAAACGAAACGCCTACTCCGTTGCAGCTTTCTTGTCGCATTCGTTTTTCTGTGTAAAAGTCAAGTCTATCTGGAATCTGAGTAAGTGATGGATTCATATGACATTTGACGATAAGAGTTGAAATTATGACACACCCATCAAGTGAAACCCGAAACCAAAATCATGTCACATCCAACCCCTGCGAAGCACGAGAAGCTAGCTCCAATACCTCATAGAAAGATCAAAGTAAAGAAGAACATCACGGACATCCAACGCCTGGCTAGTGGACACTGGATCATCATCTATTCAGGGGACACTATCTCGTTACAAGTTTGGGACTTGAAGAGGGGCACGCAGGTCGGGGAGGAATGGGAGGACAAAGAAACAGGAGTTTTGGACTTGGAGAGGGGCACGCAGGTCGGGAAGGAACGGGAGGACAACCAAACAAGAGCTTGGATGACCATAGCATTGTCGCCAGACGGCAAGACACTAGTAACAAGCGGGAGTTTGGATGGCGCAGTGAAATTGTGGAACGTCGACACGGGCAAGGTCATCAAAAGATGGACGGGGCATACAAAGCGAGTGATGTCTACATGCTGGAGTCCAGACGGAGAGCGAGTGGTGGGCAGAGGCGATGATGAGACATTCACAGTGTGGGATGTCAAGACCGGAGAAACTATCCTTGGACCAATCAAGGCAGGGGATTTCATCAACGCGGTTTGCTACTCACCAGATGCCAAGATAATTGTCACGGGCGGGATGGGTGGGATGAAAATCTGGGACGCCAACACAGGTGAAATGCTCAAAACATTCGAGGGAAAACTTGTGTCCCTGGCATGGACCTCGGGTGGAAAAACACTCATCGCTGGGGGATCCACCATCAAGAAATACGATACAGCCACGTGGTCCTCAGAAATCATGAGAATGGACGGAGTTTACGTCCGAACCGTTTCACTATCTCCCAATGAGCGCGTCCTCGCAAGCACATTCCATGATATATCAAGTGTGGACGTCAGCAAGACAGCGCAACTATGGAACCTTGAAACCAATCAGCCCATCGGAACTCCACTCCACCACGAAGACGACGTGAACTCCGCGTCCTTTTCTGCGGATGGAAAGTTCCTCGTCATTAGCTGCCACGACTACAACGACAACGACAAAGACGACAGCCACATATACATATGGGACGTTTCCGCTATCGTTAAAGACGCTGGCCTTCTGTCAGATATCGTAAGCTTATGTGTCTTTCATTCTCAATCACGCTGACAACGGATCTACTCCCCAGGCTGATGTAACACTGCGAGCAGCCCCCAAAACGAAAGCTCCTCGTCGGATGCCCCCAGGGTTCTTTGACGATGCACTACGAGATGCTAATGTACGTGATCCCCATCTATGATTGAATGCTTTGACGAATATGTTGTTAGTTGCGTATTCGTCTATCCCAATCCAATGGGCCACATAACCGTCCCACCACAGCACCTCAGCACACCCTCGGTCGCATCTCCTCCTTCTGGCACCGCTCCAAGCCACATACAACCGAGCGCGACACCCAACCTCGATGGACTCAAAACCTAGTCTCTGGCATGATGCGCAGACGACACGGATCGGACGTCGAGTTGCGAGAACAACCACCAGTAGTTGATGTCCCATGTACAGCGGGCCAGCCTGTGTGTATCCTCCCTTCTCATTCTTTTTTATCACTGACTCCTTTTCGTGTAGAGGAACTATCACGCTACAAGGAAGCCAGCTACCAGCTCTTCTCGACCTTCCAATACTCATACCCCCCAGCAACCCAGCAGAGCAGCACAGAGCACACCATCATCACAGCAACAACCTCCTACTGGATGGCGCGCTCGTTTCGTCGGCTGGTTGTGTTGCGTGTCTATTTAGACCACAGACGGTCAACATTAGAGATGCAGTCCCAACTATCGCATCGGCCACGGGGACGACATCGCGACGCTATGCCACCATAATACAGATGCTGGAATCATTTCTTCCTCTGGATCAGCTGTGCGTCTGTTGAGCGCTATCATAAAGTTAGGGAAGAAACTTTGCCTTTCATTGTCATTTTCTATCGTCTCATCTATTTCCCATGCACTTCCGTCGTTGTAATGTATTTCCGCTACCGTTTTCCAAGTCTTATTTCATGGCCCTGTGTAGACATTGCAGGCATGGAACACATATATAGGCTAGGTACATTACTTTGATTGTAGTATCATACATGGGTTACTAGGAACTCTGCACCCTCGATGCTTGCGACTTTCTTGAATGAACGCCGCACTGAACGAGTTTTTATTCCTGCTCAAGTGCTCTTGAAGCTGTTGTCGTCGGCGTGCGTCACTGGAACAAGTCCATAAAATAACAATCAGTCTACGTCGTGTTACTTATACCTGTTTTTCAAAAGCGTCAATGTTATTTTCCGACTAATGCATGAAGACTCCACTCGTTTATATTTCTGGAGAAAGGTTATTCGAAGCACCGTGCCGTGGCTATGAGACGTCACGGGGAGGGCTGGATGAAGTCCAACGAGCATCTTCAAGATGATCTGAAGAAGGCCACTGCGACCGCAATACTTGTTTCTTCAAAGGCGTTGTCGAAATTACTACTCTCACCGCGCTCCAGTTCTCAAAGTATTGATACCGTGTATCTTGTAGGAAATCTCCTCCTGGGTTGCCGAATAATCCACGTACTAGTCCTAGTGCTGTACGAGGTCGACATCCTCTCGATCTATTTTCTGTTTTGGAGTAAGCAGCGAGACAAGGGTAGCAGCCGCCCTGGCTTTGACGCGCGCGAGGAGGTCGATACATTGCTCACACACGCAGGACCGGGACGGGTGGTAGAACACGACATTGTCAGAGTACTGCCACAATCGAGCACCGAGAAATGAGGTGGAGCTGAGAGGGACGTCAAGCAGACACCAACACCCATACGAACAGCAATACAGGAGGTTGGCTGAACATGGAGGGCCAGCGGGGGCAAAAGCTCAAGAGATGCGATGATAGACGTTATGTGAGAAACCAAGGAGCTACGATAGCAATGAACACAAGTGGAATGAAACTAGGCCAGACAACGACGCAGGGGAGACATGGGGCAGAACGAGGAAGCAGCGGGCATGGATGCGTGTCGATGGCTTTAGGGTTCCAGCCCTCAAATTATCGTTGTAAATCGGCACGCCTATACACGAGATTAGTGGAAGTTCAAAAGACAACCAAAGCCGCGTGACGCACTCTCTGATGGTGTCATACAAGAACTTGTAGCTCCTAAGATTACCTTTCAAGCGATGGATGTCTAGGCTGTACGTGTCTTTCAAACGATCTATGCGTGTCCATTCGATTGAGAAGCGAACTTCATCCCCTGCGTCTTGACCAGTGTCGCCATAAACTGCCTCGTGAGTGCCCGATGATGAGTCGACTGGCGATGAAGCCGTGGCATAAGTGTCATCGTCCATCGATTCTTGGGATGGTGCCCCGCCCGATACCTGGGAAGACTGCCTGCGCATAAGCAAGCCTTCCTGCTAACGATGAATTCGCTGGTACAGGCAGTCCGCAATTGTCAACTTGGTCATTAAATTAGAACAGCCCGCGGCATCGACCAGTTAAACTTCATTGGATGCTGCAGACCCAACCATCGTGAACGCAGCTAACCCTTACCGCTTCCACTGAATCCCAAGCCAATAGCACCCTCGTCATCCGAATACAGCGGTACTTGTGTTCGCTCTCTGCTTTGAGTTCGATGCCCATCCCCTTGAGCACCTAATATACGTGTTTGATCACTTCGGAAGGAGGCCTGGTTGTGACAGTAGTTTTGTCAACAGCGCCATGGTGGATACGTAAGACATATTTTGGCGACGACGAAAATGAGAACATGCGTCTGGCTTTGCTGAACGAGAAGGACGCATATTGCGCAGGGTGTGGTCTGAATAGATCCGCATTTCTGTTCTCCTTTCTCGAGGCAGGACTTGGCGAAGGATACTCTGCCCTATGAGAAGCAGACATTTCGGGAGAATCGTCTGACATGTCCCAGCCTTAGCGGTACTCTTCTTCCGAAATCATTGCACGAGGCTCCGTGCTTTCGTCGTTGAAGCAGCCATATCGCCGGTGGGTCCATCAGGCATCTTACCCGGGGTGGGGAACACAGCGGTTTGTTTTTGAGGTGAGGTAACAGCGGAGGGAGGAATCCTCTTCTCGTTGTCCTTGATTGGTGTGTCACCAGTAGGTGCCTTCTTCGAGAGTGATTTGATTGAGCGGCTGAAGGGCTCGATCATAACGATGAGGATGTTCCGCCGGTTTGTTTTGGCTTGCCTTGGCATCAGTGATGCTGTTGGATCCCCTGGGTTGAGGAGCACAGACTTGGAGTGAGAAACTGGAACATCGCTGACGCTATTCTGCGCATCTCTTCTCCTCTATGATAGAGGATGCTCCAGCAGCAGTGCTCTCTGACGGCACACGGGACATGGATCCATTGGCCGCAAGCTTGCTCGCCTTTTGTACCAGAAATCTTGTCCAAATCAAACTTTTCGATAGAGGCAGGGCCTGTTGAACTGGTACCATCGCCTGTGTTGACAGAAAGAAACGAGTTGTCTTTCGTAGAGATGGGGGGACTTGCTGGAGAAACAGAGACGGCAGGCGTCCGATTTTGGGCGGTGTGTAACGTCGAGGAAGAAAGCTGAGATGCCTGGTGAGGAAGGAGTACTCGCTGGGACAGGAAGTGGCCTTGCGTTTGCGTTGAAAGAAGAGTCGCGGCTGGACGTTTGCTTCGAAGGAGAACTGATTTTTTTGGCAGAAAGGATGCGATCTGAGGGACCCGTCTGTGAACTGTCCTTCTTGGTGATAGTGGCTCGAGTGGCTCGAGAGTTCCTAAAGTTGGCCGTATGGAGATGAGTACCGAGTTGCTAGCAGATTTGAGTCCTGCAACACAGGGAAATGAGGGTAGCCAGGAAGCGCTGTGCAGTTCCTGTATAGGGAAATAGCATTTTCAGAAAGAAAATAGTACTCGAACAAGCAGAAAACGGTGGAATGCGTTGGGCAGATGATGAGGTACTAGCCACGGAGGATGTTGGAACTAGTGGTTATTCCACTTTTCAGAGCCAAAGAATCGAGGAAAGCCAGATGATTTTTCGTTGAATATCGGAAGAGTAAGAGTCCACACTGCAGGATCACAGCGATTTCCTGGGGACGGTGATAATTAATCATAATGACAGGGTTTGGGTCAAGGAACGTTAGCAATGACCTACCTCGCTCGGTGATGCCTGGAGCATATGCTCGAACAAGTATGAAAGCTTTCAACACTTTCAGGAGAGTGACAGTCACCAAATTGAATCGAGAAATTCACTATTGAGCTGAAAGGTGGACTGACAATGGGGACAATTTGAGTGAAAGCGAAGGTGATAATGTCGACAAAAATCTTGCACAGCCTTTAGGCAATGCATCATTGCCGGTTCAAGAGACACCTTCCTCCGATTATGGGGTCCTAGATTTGGGGAAATGAATCATTCGACAAAGGTTAAGAAGGTATGTGCAGGATCTGTACATTGTGATTTGGCTGGTGGCGCGACAACATATACTAAGAACTCGCATGAAAAAACATTGAAAACAACGGTCGGAGAGAGCATTCGGCGTGTGGGCAATAACCATCCTGGTACTGAACTGAAATGCAGCACAAGTGAATACATAAGAGCCATATTGAACCAGCAAAGAAATACAGGAATACGTACCCGCATAATAGAAAGAATGTCAGATGTGAGACACGGAGTTGCCTTTCTGACCCAGACACTCGGAGTTCGCTATGGACAAGGCGGAGCAGATAGGCATCATTGTTACTGATGGCTATACAAGAGTCTATTCAACGACCCTGACACCTTCTCTAATCAAGGGTATAATGGACGTGCCAGGCACTGTAACAAAGATCCGCCAGCCTCTCGGCCATCTCGGCGCCCTTGCCCACATTGAGGAGCAGCTCCGTGTGGAAGACCAAGGACGTAGAAGGAGGTCCTCCTGCGGCATATGAGCTTTCGGACATGGATACGCTCCTGACGTCAGGTGTGCAATCGAGAGTTGAAGCTTTACTCCCTGTGCTATGGTGAGATAAGAACTGAGCTCATGGTCCATACATACCTGATTTGAGAGATGAAAAGATGCTCGAGGATCCGAGCAGCGCGTTCCTGCTTGATGGTAGGAATGAATAAGTGAGAGCGGCTTGCTGAGATATGGCCGCCTTGGAGATGACACAGCGAATGATCTCTTGTGGCCGTACACAGATACATTTGTTCGGATATGGGGACAGAGCTGGAACTGACTAAAAATGACTGATCAGATGATGACTAGGAAAATGTTGTCAGAATGGCTAGATTACGATTTAGCTAGTAGGAAGACAAAGAAGAAAAACTCACATTGTATATTGAGAACAAAGGCCGGAGAGAAAAGCATGATGCGTCCAGTTGGACTCTCAAGGGAAATACGGTATGCAAGGATAGATACGAAAATTGCAGAATCGTACTGGACCAGTGGAGAAAGACATGGATGCAGGCTTGCGGGATAGTTGGACCGCGGTGCCGAGTAACCGATGAAGCATATTATCCAAAAAGGTAGCTGGGCGCTTGATCTGCACGTGCTGAAGCTGTGAAGCAAACATGGGAATGAAGCAAGGAAAACTCACCCGTGAAGACATTAACGACAACGGCATCCTTCCTGACTTGACAAAACGCCCACTCCATCGCAGCTTTCGTTCCGCGTTTATCTTGCTGCATACACGTCAAGATCATCTGGATTCTGAGTAAGTGGTGTATTCGTACAGCATTTGACGGTAAGAGCTGAAGTTATGACAAACCCATTAAGTGATTCTCGAAACGAAAATCATGAGGGATCCAGCCCCTGCGAAGACCAAGAACTTAGGGACAATGCCTCGCCGAAAGATCCAAGTAAAGAACGGCATCCAACAGATCCTACACCTGCCCGGTGGACAGCGGACCATTACCTGTTCATGGGATGGGGTATTTCAAGTTTGGGACCTGGAGAGTAGCACACAAGTCGGGGAAGATTGGGAGGACAGAGAAAGTAAAATGGAGGTCATAGCATTGTCGCCGGGCGGTAAGATAGCAGCAAGTGGGAGTTGGGATGGGACAGTGAAATTGTGGAACATCGATGCGGGTAAGGTCATCAAAACATGGATGGGGCATACAGAGCAAGTGAAAGCTGTGTGCTGGAGTCCAGACGGAGAGCGAGTGGTAAGTGGATCTGATAATGGGATATTCAGAATGTGATGTCAAGAGCGGAGAAACTATCCTCGGACCGATCAAGGGAGGGGAAGAGATGTACACGGTTTGCTACTCACCAGACGGCAACATGATTGTCACGGACGGGAACGGACTAAAAGTCTGGGATACCAACACAGGCGAATTGCTCAAAACATTCAAGGGAGGATTTACGTGCCTGGCATGGACCTCAGGTGGAAAAACGTTCATTGCTGGTAGAGGATCCAAGATGATCAAATTCGACACAGCCACATGGACAGAAATAGCTGTTCTGGACGGAAATTATCTCAAGACCATTTCACTATCTCCTAATGAGCGCATCCTCGCAAGTACATCATACTTCGGCCAGACAGCACAACTATGGAACCTTGAAACCAATCAGCCCATTGGAACTCCACTCCACCACAAACACGACGTGAACTCCGTGACCTTTTCTGCTGATGGAAAGTTCCTCGTCACTAGCTGCAACGACGATCACATATACACATGGGACGTTTCCGCTATCGTCAAAGAAGCTGACCTTCTGTCCGACAATGTAAGTTTAGATGCCTGTCATTCTCAATTGCACTGACAACAGATCTGCTCCCCCAGGCTGATGCTACACCGCGACCAGCCCTAAAAATGAAAGGTGTTCGTCGAATACCTCCAGGGTTTTTTGATGATACACTACGAGAGGCCTAGTGCTGCCGTAGTCCGGTTCGGTCCGGTTCAGAGGGCCCTGGATGAGAATCGAGAACCAGACCATGGACCGGTTCTACAAAATCGTCGAACCCAGAACCGGACCATCAAGAACGGTTCTTAACGGTCCGGTTCGGTTTTTTTGTGGTCCGAACGCGAACTGAACCGTATATTTTTCAAGCACCAAAAAAAACATTCACAATACATCTACATGACATTGGTAGCTAGTCTAATTACATACCAGCTGCATACCTCTGCCTCTGCTGCTGACACATCACCATGATCACAGCAACCACCTCCCACTGCCGCTGCTTCGGCACTATCCGCAGTCGCTGGCGCACAGACAGCAGGAACAATCTCGCGTCCTCATATCACTGTTGCTGGATGGCGCGTTCGTTATGTGGGCTGGGTTTGCTGCATGCCTATTCAAGACACAGATGGTCAACATTAAAGATGCAGTCGCAACTACCCCATTGGCTACTGGAACAACATCGTAATACACGGTAAATGCTGGACTCAAGTCTTGCTCGGGATCGTTTGTGCGTCTGTTGAGCGCAAGGGATGAAATTTCGTGTTTCTCGTTTCTCATTGACATTCTCTATCATCTAGTCTAGTTCCCATGCTCCTGCACTCTGTTGTCGTACTGTATTTCCTGCTTCTTCCGCTCCCATTTTTTGACATCAGTCTTATTTATGTAGACCCATCAGCTCACTTCATGGGATATATACACTGCTTGCAGTACGTACATGCACTATTAACTTTGCGTTCAGCTTGGTTGCGATTTTCTTGAACGAACACCGCACTGAGCATGCTTTCACTCCCGTGCAAACGCTCTTACTGCTGTCGTTCGTGTCCGTATTATCCCTCTCACCGAATCTCCCTGGCCTTGCAGACTCACACCTTATCATACAACGACTTGAAAATGGTTAGCTCTCTTCATACGTGGAAGTTTCTCCTGTCGAATGAAGTACTGCAGTATTCATGAACGTATCTCCTCCGCGTCCCCATGTACAGTACTTGGCGCGATAATTTGCACTATTAACCACTCAGCTCTTGAACAGGTTGCAAGGAAAAGTCTACAATAGTTGGTCTATGCTGTTTTACTTACACCCATTTTTCATAAGCATGGATTTTGTTTTCCATCAACTCGTTCACACTTCTTGGAGGAAGGTCCTGTATTTAAAGTACCGTGTCTTGGCTATGACACGTCATGGAGAGGGCTGGATGAAACCCAGCGAGCATCTTCAAGCTGATCTGAAGAAGGCTGCTCCAACCACAATATTTCCTCTTAGCTTGTACCCCTTAATATGCAACACCTCTTACAGATGTTGAGTTACTTCTTCTATCGAATGGACAGTTGCAACTTGTATCGATTCATCTCCTACCTATAATTTTGGTGCCTGGTTCTCATCGTCGACGCAATGTGCACAATTAATGGATTATGCCTGTCAAGGTTTGCATTGCCCTCGTTATGGCGCGTGCTTGGAGTTTGGAAGATGTATACTAGGGCGCTGGCGCTTGTGGAAATCTGGTGAGCCTTCCCGCTACTTTCCCGTTGTCGGGGAGCTGATTGCATTACCATAAGACGCACTGCAAACAAGTCCGCAGCGCTCGATGTGAAAGGTTTTCTGTCTGGAAAAACTCTAGAAGGCGAAACACGTCACAGGGTCATCTAGATCCAGTTGCGAATGTTCCTCTTTCCTACAGAACAATCGTACTCCAGTCTTGACTTGATATGACTAGACATGACATGCATGCTTGATATGTCATTTGGAAGGTTCAACGCTGCCGCGGGCATGTCAGGACACTTACCGGTATGTTAAATTCGTCTGGTGTTTCCTCGATGAGATAAGTGATGAACTCCAAACAGGATACCTGTCAGAGAAGGACTCCGGAGGCAGGGAAACATGGCTTAGATGCGAAGAGAAAGTCTGGAAGGATGGATTGAGAAGTCTTGATACAGGTAGCTAATCAGAACACTCAGTACATGTGTCGCTCAACCTCCTCCCACAGGCAAGTCGTGAGTACCACCCTGCTTTCAGATGTTATTCTGGAGCTGATATATTTGTTCATACTAGTGTAAGTCGCAGATACTTGGGCCTTTTCTGGGTTTGTGGCGCGACTCTTGTCCCAAAAACCCCACAAAAGGCCCATGAGGTCTCTCAAGGACCTTGCGACAATTTGGCTTCACAAAAGCCATTGGAAGATTTTTTCAACATCCTTGAAGAAACTCACGATTTGGCTTTGGGCGAGTCATTGAAGATTTCATCACCACTCTTGATGAAACCAACGATGAGTCGGCTCTGGGAGAGTCGGAGGAGGATTTCATCAGTGGTCTTGATGACACTGACAATTTGGCATTTGGCGGGTCTTCGAAGATGAGACTTTTGAGCTGAGATGCGGGACTTTGAACGTCGGGTGAAACACTCTGGATTCAACGATGTACAGTGGTCTTCAAGTAACGTGGTAAGTGGCTCGGGTGGCTCACATGTTCTAGGCAGGAGGAAGAAAGGACCGATAAGGGATAAAGGCGAAGTATCAAAGCAATGACGATTATGAATAAAGATATGGGTTTCGTGTCCTGCACGTTGTGTGATTCTGTGAAGATGTGACATAGTGAAATGATAAGAAAACACGAACTCTAAGTACAAAGGAAAGTGGAAGAATGTATCCCAGTGCGTCGGATGCGAAGAGCTCTACTCTTCGCATCGATGACGCACTAGGAAGGCTTGCGCTTCGTTCTGAAGTATTAGTCGGCGCGTAGAGGATATGATATCCTTACACCATTCAACTCCGGACTAGTCGTTTCAGTTGGAAGATTTCATCACCATTCTTGATGAACCTGACCAATTTGCAACAACGATAAAACGAATCGGATTTTGCATACTAGTTAATCGTAAGAAGAATTGGGAAAGTTGTACAAGATCGGAGAGCTTGGTGAGAGATTGCCTCAGGAGGAAGAGAAATTCAAGACCCTGATGGCGATCACAAAAAAAAAAAGGAAATAGGCATCATTACCACTGATCTGATTACAATAACAGAGACTATTCAACGTTCACCTAACCTTCACTAAGTAAGGGCACAACGGACGTGTCGGGCGCCATAGCAAAGATCGGCCAGCTTTTCAGTCATCTCAGTGTCCTTGCCCGCATCGAGGAGTGGTAGCGATAGGTGTAGTTGTGCTCGTCTCACCGAAGCCCTCGTTGAGAACTGTGGCCAATCACTGGTCATCGGTGGGGTAGTCGCCATGATGTGTGAGAGGAGATAAACGGTTCTCGTCCACGAAAAGCATCTGAACTGTGGGCGTTCTTGAGCACCAGCTACTGAGGGTAATACAGAGACAGGTTCGGTTGCAGAGTGCTTTCCAAAAATCGACGAGTCCAAATATTGAAAGCGTCTAAGCGTAGGTGTCCTGGTTATGGTCTAGGTTGTGGATAGGAGGGTGTCGGTGTATACGAAGGAGCGCGGGTCCGCATCGAAAAACGAGGGTATGGGAGGAGATTCTCCAGCGCGGCACCTGTGCTTTGAATATGGGCATGCTCCTGAAGTCGGGTGGGCAATCGAGAGTTGAAACTCACCCCACTGCACTATGGTGAGACAAGCGCTGAGCTCATGGCACGTACATACCTGATTGGTAAGATGAAGAGAAGCTCGAGGATCCGAGCAGTGCATTCCTGCCTGATGGTAGGAAGAATGAGTGGGGACGGATCACAGAGACATACTTTGAAAAAACGCACGGTTTCTACCTCGAGACGAAACAACGATTAATCTCTGGATTTGTGCGTGTGGTAGTTCACAAACACGTTCCTCCGAGTATAAGGACGTAGATCTGGAAGAAACGGGAAAGACTGATTAGACGACAACTAGGAAAATGTAAGCAGGCTAGTCAAATTACGATTTAGCTAGGGCGACGAAGAAGAAAAACTCACATAGGACGTTGAGAATCAAGGTCGGAGAGAGGAGTAGTACTGTAGGATATGCCCGGATGGACTCTCGAGGGACATATGGCGCGATTGGATAGATACGAAGACCGCAGAATCGGATCAGACAAGTGGAGAAACATAGCGATGCAGGCTTGCGGGGTTGTAGGACCGTGATGCCGAGAGGTCAATGCAGATGAAGAAACTGCGGATGTAGTCAGAAATAGTGATGTGCATGGCCCGGCTTCAAGCCGTGGGCCAGGCCAAGCCGGGCCCAAATAGGCCGGGCCAAGCCGGGCCAAAGTGACGGCCTGATCATGGCTTTGGCCTGGCTTGGAATTCTGAAAAGCCAAAGCCGGCGGCCTGAGCCGTGGCTCCTGCCCTCTATGAAGTCAAGGTGCTGTCATCTCCTCAGGTATGCAAGTTGACTTGTGTGTCCGCAAAGATCTGTCCCTTGTAATGCATAATTCTCTTTTCATATCCAGCAACATTACTGAGTGCATTGACCGTGGCAGCCGGCCGGGTCTTCTTTCTCGTCCGTGTAGCTATCAGAGATGTGAATTATGACATCCCGAAGGCTGTTGGCCAAGCGTCGGCGCTGAGTGAACTTACAAAGTATGGAATTAACAAGTTCATATCTTAACCCATACTTGCAATTGTACATTTACAGTACTCGGGCCGCGGCTCAGGCCAGAGCCAAGCCAAAGCCAGCCGTCGTTGGCGGCTTTGGCCCGGCCTGGATCTTTTGCAAGCCTAAGCCGTCTGAAGCCAGGCCAAAGCCGTGGCTTTCGAGCCAAGCCGGGCCGGAACATCACTAGTCAGAAAACGAGGCTTGGGCGCTTAATCTGCACAGCCAGTGCTGAGGCTGTGAAACAATCACGAGGAAAACGCACCTGTAGAAGATATAAACAACCACCTCCCTCTTGACTTGAACTCCATCGAACGAAACGCCTACTCCGTTGCAGCTTTCTTTTTGCATTCGTTTTTCTGTGTAAAAGTCAAGTCTATCTGGAATCTGAGTAAGTGATGGATTCATATGACATTTGACGATAAGAGCTGATATTATGACGCACCCATCAAGTGAAACCTGAAACTAAATTTATGTCGCATCCAACCCCTGGGAAACACGAGAATTTAGCGACAATGCCTTACCGAAAGATCAAAGTAAAGAAGCGCATCACAGGACATGCAACGCCTGGCCAGTGGACACTGGATCATCAGCTATTCAGGGGACACTATCTCGTTACAAGTTTGGGACTTGGAGAGGGGCACGCAGGTCGGGGAGGATTGGGAGGACGAAGAAACAGAAGTTTGGGACTTGGAGAAGGGCACACAGGTCGGGAAGGAATGGGAGGACAACGAAACAAGAGCTTGGATGAGCATAGCATTGTCGCCAGACGGCAAGACACTAGTAACAAGCCGGAGTTTGGATGGCGTAGTGAAATTGTGGAACGTCGACACGGGCAAGGTCATCAAAAGATGGACGGGGCAAACAAAGCAAGTGTGGTCTACGTGCTGGAGTCCAGACGGAGGGCGAGTGGTGGGCAGAGACGATGAGATATTCAGAGTGTGGGATGTCAAGACCGGAGAAACTATCCTTGGACCAATCAAGGCAGGGGGTCACATCAACGCAGTTGGCTACTCACCAGATGCCAAAATGATTGTCACGGGCGGGGAAAGCTTGAAAATCTGGGACGCCAACTCAGGTGAACTGCTCAAAACAATCCAGGGATGGTGTATGTGCCTGGCATGGACCTCAGATGGAAAAACCCTAATCGCCTCGGGAAGGAAATTCGACACAGCCACCTGGTCAGAAGTCGCTGTTCTTGATGCAGATATCTGGGTCATTTCACTATCTCCCAATGAGCGCATCCTCGCAAGCACATTCTTTCGTTCTCCAAGCACGGACGTCCACAAGACAGCGCAACTATGGAACCTCGAAACCAATCAGCCCATTGGAACTCCACTCCACCATGAAGCCCGTGTGGACTCTGCGACCTTTTCTGCAGATGGAAAGTTCCTCGTCACTAACTGCCGCGACTACAGCGACAACGACAAAGATGATGGCCACATATACATATGGGACATTTCCGCTATCGTTAAAGACGCTGGCCTTCTGTCAGATATCGTAAGCTTATGTGTCTTTCATTCTCAATCACACTGACAACGGATCTGCTCCCCAGGCTGATGCTACACCGCGACCAGCCCCAAAAATGACAGGTGCTCGTCGGATGCCCCCAGGGTTCTTTGACGATGCACTACGAGATGCTAATGTACATGATCTCCATCTATGATTGAATGCTTTGACCCATTTGTTATTAGTTGCGTATTCGTCTATCCCAATCCAATGGGCCACATAACCGTCCCACCCCAGCACCTCGTCAACACACCCTCGGTCCCATCTCCTCATTCTGGCGCCGCTCCAAGCCGCATACAGCCGAGCGCGACACCCAACCTCGATGGACTCAAAACCTAGTCTCTGGCATGATGCGCAGACGACACGGATCGGACATCGAGTTGCGAGAACAACCACCAGTAATTGATGTCCCATGTACAGCGGGCCAGCCTGTGTGTATCCTCCCTTCTCGTTCTTCTTTATCACTGATTCCTTTTCGTGTAGAGGAACTATCACGCTACAAGGAAGACAGCTACCAGCTCGTCTCGACCTTCCAATACGCCGCATACCACCCAGCATCACAACGGAGCAGCGCAGGGCACACCATCATCATCACAACTAGCACCCCCCACTGCCACTGCATCGACACTATCCGCAGTCGCTGGGGCCGTTGGGACAACCTCGCGTCCTCGGATCACCATAGATTCTGGATGGCGGGCTCGTTTCATGCTCTGGGTGTGTTGTATGTCTACTCAGACTGCGGATGGCCAACATTAGGGACGCACTCCCAACTGTCGCATCGGCCATGGGAACAACATCACGAAGCTATGCCACCATAATACAGATGCTAGACTCGTTTCTTCCTCTGGATCAGCTGTGCGTCTGCTGAGCGCTATCAATGTTAGGGAAGAAATTTTGCCTCTCATCGTCATTTTCTATCGTCTCATCTATTTCCCATGCACTTCCGTCGTTGTAATGTATTTCCGCTACCGTTTTCCAAGTCTTATTTCATGGCCCTGTGTAGACATTGCAGGCATGGAACACATATATAGGCTAGGTACATCACTTTGATTGTAGTATCATACATGCGTTACTAGGAACTCTGCACTCTCAATGCTTGCGACTTTCTTGAATGAACGCCGCACTGAACGTGTTTTTATTCCTGCTCAAGTGCTCTTGAAGCTGTTGTGGTCGGCGTGCGTCACTGGAACAAGTCCGTAAAATAACAATCAGTCTACGCCGTGTTACTTATACCTGTTTTTCAAAAGCGCCGATGTGGTTTTCCAACCAATGCATGAAGACTCAACTCGTTTATATTTTCTGGAGAATGGTTATTCGAAGCACCGTGCCGTGGTTATGAGACGTCACGGGGAGGGCTGGATGAAATCCAACGAGCATCTTCAAGATGATCTGAAGAAGGCCACTGCGACCGCAACACGTATATCTTCAAAGACGTTGCCGAAACCACTACTCCCCCCGCGCTCCAGTATTGATACCGTATATCTTATAGGAAATCTCCTCCTCAGTTGCCGGATAATCCACGTACTAGTCCTAGTGCTGTACGAGGTCGATTATCCAAGTAGGCCGCGAGGCAAGGATAGCAGCCGCCCTGGCTTTGACGTGTGCGAGGAGGACGATATGTCGCTCACGCACGCAGGACCGGGACGGGTGGTAGAGGGGCGAGTCGTAGGGGAAGCTAGAATGTTGCTGAGTTTGTGGTACCGCATTTGTGTTGTTGGAAAAGGCCGCCTATTTCACCTTTAGACAACCACATGCATGGGGTAGTACCACGATCATCGAAACTGTTCACTATTATTCGTGGTAGGAACTTGAGGTGATTGCAACTCACATTGACGTTGCCACTTGAGGGGATTGTTTCAAAATTACTAAGCAAGGAAGTCCCGAACCTTTTACGCATGTCTGCAAATATTATTATGTAGAGGTTGCGTACCTGGACTTCGACGCGGAAGCGTGAAAAGCGCTCATATCTGAATCGCAGGCCATACTGGGCAAGATCTTGGACCGATCGAACACATTGGGCCACGCTGATCGTTTCACTTCTAGAACAGACGAACGCAAGGTGCCAGCCGCCACCTTCTAGTATCAGAACAGGCTAATCGCCGTGCGGGAGCAGCGTATGCCAAATCCTTCTGCCATTACTATCATGACCTTGGAGGAGTCCGCACGCAACTAGGGTGGGTGGGACCGTCGGGACAATATTTACGCTATTGCCCTTGCAGTTTATCAAAGCGTGTCTTGCTACTGCAGGCTGTCGCACCATCAAAAAGAGGGCCACGAGAAGAAGACCCTGTGCAGGCTGAAAGGTAAAGCAAGCCAAAGAATTTCAACGTTCGCTTTCCCTGTCCAAATTCCCCTGACAACAAAGACCGGTGCTTCGCCGTTATCAGTCTGCACCGCACAATGAGCCACTTGATCAAGCTGTGAACGTGGACATTTCTCGGAACCTTACAGAAGGCTCCCATCCGCATCTTCACCGTCTTTATTTGAAGATTCCCAAGTCATTTTGCATCCTCAGCCTGCCTTGCTCCGAGTCAATCTCCTGTAACACCTCACCGACTCGCAAATGGCCATTAGTTCGGACATCATCCTGACCTCGGACACCGCGAGCACTTCCACTTCCTTGCCTTCTGGTGCGAAGCCAGGTGACCTGCCACCTGTACCGTACTACACGACCTGGGACGATTTGGTGGATGACTATTACAGGATGAGCCCTTTGTCGCCTGAGGACAGCTCAGACTCTCTCTCCCCCGAACTCCAAGAATCCCAACTATCGCGGTCAGCTCACATTCAGCTCCTGCAAGACAACCAGATCGCTCTGGCTTTGGTGTTCGGGGATGATGAGACAGACAGTTGTATGAGCGAAAAGTCTTTCATACCACCGTATTCACCGGCGGGCTACATCAACGAGCCCCCTATCCGGCCCCCAATCCAGTTGCCCCCCATCCACTTCTTGCCGCCCTGCCATTACCTTCCGTACTCTCCAGGCTACATTGCCTTTACGCCGCAGTTATACCACACTACTTTCGGGTTGACATCTTCCATGACTTCCGTGGAGCCACAGGGTGGCCTTTACGACGATTGGACACCCCCGGATCGTCGGGTTGCAACATCAGAGGGTTTGTACCAAGCGCCGAACCCCCGAGCACGCTATTCATCAGTCATTCGTACAGACCTACCAAGGATGGAAAAGTTGGGAAGGTGGAAGGAGCGTCTAGAAGCAGTCGAAGAAGCAATCAATGGTGTATGATGTAGATCTGAGATCTCAATGTTGTACGTCGCATGAATTATGTACATTATCCATTCCTTGAGGGTAAATAAGACTGTCCGAGTGACGCATACGTGTATACGGTACAGCATAAACTTGAATCGAGATCTGGCCAAATTATAACTAAGAAACAAAGACAATGATGAAATAAAGGAAAAAAGAAACTTTATGAACTTTATCATGCTGACTGAAAGCTCAGGGGGTGCGATGATGGATGTTATGTGAGAAACCAAGGAGCTACGATAGCAATGAACACAAGTGGAATGAAAACTAGACCAGACAGCGACGCAGGGGAGACATGGGGCAGGACGTCTTGGGGCAGAACGAGAAAGATTACAGCACGAGTAGGGTATAGGTAGTGAGCAGCGGGCATGGATGCGTGTCGATGGCTTTAGGGTTCCAGCCCTCAAATTATCGCTGTAAGTCGGCACGCCTATACACGAGATTAGTGAAGGCTAAAAAGATAACCAAAGCGGCGTGACGTACTCTCTGATGGTGTCATACAAGAACTTGTAGCTCCTAAGATTACCTTTCAAGCGACGGATGTCTAGGCTGTACGTGTCTTTCAAACGGTCTATGCGTGTCAATTCGATTGAGAAGCGAACTTCATCCCCTGCGTCTTGGCTAGTGTCACCATAAACTGCCTCGTTAGTGCCCGATGATGAGTCGACTGGCGATGAAGCCGTGGCACCAGTGTCATCGTCCATCGACGCTTGGGATGGTGCCACGCCCGATACCTGGGAAGACTGCCTGCGCATAAGCAAGCCTTTGAGCATCCCTCCTGCCGACGATGAATTCGATGGTACAGGCAGTCCACGCTTGTCAACCTGGCCACCAAGTTAGAACAACCAGCAACATCAAGCGGTTAAACTTACTCCATTGGATGCTGCAGACCCGACCATCGTGAACGCAGCCAACCCATTACCGCTTCCACTGAACCCCAAGCCAATAGCACCGCTCTTCTTCCTCTTCGCCCGAATACAGCGGTACTTGTATTCGCTCTCCGCTTTGAGTTCGATGCCCATCCCCTCGAGCACTTGACATACGTGTTTAATAACTTCGGGAGGAGGCCTGGTCGTGATAGTGGTCTGGTCAACAGCGCCATGGTGGATGCGCAAGACATCTTTTGGCGACGACGAAGACGAGAACATGCGTCCGGCTTTGCTGAACGAGAAGGATGCGTCTTGCGCAGGATGTGATCTGGATAGGTCCGCATTTCTGTTATCCACTCTCGAGGCAGGACTTGGCGAAGGATACTCTGTCCTATGGGAAGCAGATATTTCGGGAGAATCGTCTGACATGTCCCTGCCAGCCTTCGCGGTACTCTTCCTCCGGAACCATTGCATGACGTTCCGTGCTTTCGTCGTTGAAGCTGCCATATCGCCAGTGGGTCCATCAGGCATCTTGCCCAGGGTGGGGAACACGGCGGTTTGTTTCTGAGGTGAGGTAACAGCGGAGGGAGGAGCGCTCTTCTCGTCCTTGACTGGCGTGTCACCAGTAGGCGTCTTCTTCGAGAGTGACTTGATTGAGCGGCTGAAGGGCTCGACCATAACAGGTGAGGGTGTTCCGCCGGTTCTTTTTGTTTGCCTCGGCATCAGTGATGCTGTTGGATCCCCCTGGGCTGAGGAGTGAAGACTTGGAGTGAGAAGCCGGAACATTGCTAACGCTGTTCTGCGCTGAACCTCTCCTCTCTTCTACGATAGAGGATGCCCCAGCAGCAGAGCTCTCCGACGGCACACGGGACGTGGATCCACTGGCTGCAGCCTGCTCGCCATTTGTACCAAAAATCTTGCCCAAACCAAACTTGTCGATGGAGAGACCTTTCCGGTGGCGACTAGAGGCAGAGCCCGTTGAGCTAGTACCATTGCCTGTGTTGACAGACCGAAACGACTTGTCTTCCGTAGACATCGGGGGACTTGCTGGAGAAACAGAGACGGTAGGCGTCCGATTTTGCGCAGCGCGTAAGGTCGAGGATGAAAGCTGAGATGCTTGGTTTCGTGAGGAAGGAGTGCTGGCTGCAGGAGGGGCAGGAAGTGGTCTTGCGTTTGCATTGAAAGAAGAGTCGCGACTGGACTTTTGCTTTGCAGGAGTGCCGACGTTTTGGGTGGAAAGGATGCGGTCCGAGGTACCCGTCTGTGAGCTGCCCTTCTTGGTGATAGATTGACTGAAGTTCGGAGCGAGCTCCGGCGTCGGAGCAGTGTGGTGGGCATACTCAACCTGGATCGTATGTCTGTCGATTGTACCTTTCTTCTTTGCAGAATCTGCTTGGACAGACGGAGGACCGTTACGCGAAGATAGGGCCCCTTGAGAGCTGCCTTCTCTACTGCTCCTTCCAGCTGACGGTGTGTCATCAGAGATGGAAATGGTAACAGGAGTATGAACAGCGTGCGAAGACGGTGCGAAGGGATCATCATCGTTGGACGATTGTACTGCCTTCGGCATAACGATGGCAGAAACTGCGCCTTTCCGGGAAGCGGGAACAGCATTGACGGGAGAAGACGAGGAGTAAAGGGACTGGTCCACTGAACTGTCGTAGATCAACTCCGGCTGACCAGAAGGGTGGTCTCTGTAGGAGTGGCTCCTTGGCGGTGGTGCGGAGGCAACAGCACTGTTTAAGATGCCTTCAACCCGTGCGCTCTGCGTTCGCGACACCTTGGCAGGATCTTTGGCTGCCGCCGCCACAGCCGCCTGCCTCATTTGCCTCTGGTACGCCAGTCTCCGCTGCTGGTGTTGCTCCATTGCAACATGCTCAAGGTCATCCACGGTCTTCTCGAAGAGGTATGAGTACGTTGATAGCCATGGATGTGCCATGATGGACCGCAGATCAGCACGCCGTGTGGGATCAGGCACCAGCATCATAGAGAGGAGATCTCTGGCTTCCACGGAGACATAGTCGGGAAATGAGAGGGGTGTGTTGACAATGTATTTGTATAACAGATTAATGTTATCGCCGTCAGGGTTGGCAGGGTCATCGTCAAAAGGAAGATATCCTGCGAGCATGGCATACAGTATCACGCCACAGGACCAAATGTCGACGGCAGAACCAACATACAGCCCTTCTGAGATCACCAGCTCTGGAGCGGCATAACAAGGTGAACCGCAGCTCGTCTGCATGAGGTCATCTGCGCGATGTTCGAAGCGATTGGCGAATCCAAAGTCAGTGATGATGACATTACGGTGGCGATCGAGCAGTAGATTTTCAAGCTTGAGGTCGCGGTGAACAATCTTCTTTTGGTGGATGTACCAGACGCCCGAAACCAGCTGGGAGAAGAGCTTAGCGGCATCTTTCTCTTTTAGATACCGATGAGCCAGGATGTGGTCAAAGAGCTCGCCGCCGGAGGCGTACTCGAGAATTATGCCGATATATTTGTCCGTTTCAATTACGTCGTATAACCGAACAATATTGGGATGCTTGAGGGTCTGTGGATCAACGAGTATCGGCATCATGGATTTTAATCTGAGTGCATGGAGTTCTCACCCGAAGAACCTCAATCTCACGCTCCACCTTGGACATCCGGACAGAGGTGTCTATGTTGCCTCGCCGTATAAGTTTGACGGCAACTTCTTCTCCCCATTGACTGTGTAGCCCAAGCTTCACTTTCCCGAACTCTCCTTCTCCAACAGTTTGAAGTAAGATGTAGGGCCCAAACTTGGGAATCGCACGCCTTGGGTGGGCTGCAGTATATGCCACAGCAGCTGGGTGGGAGTAAACATCACGATAAGCGGGCTGATCTTCGGCTTGCTGCTGCAGTTGCTGCTGGGAAGAGACTACTTGGTGTGATGCTCTTTGTCTACGTGACGTGGACTGTGACGTGGTTACAGGTGATGGCTGCACAGATACAGACACAGTACGCGAAGCGCCATGTTGTCGAGAAGGACCTGCATAAGAATTGTCTGGGATTTGAAGACTGTCCATATGAGCGAGGAGAAACTAGTGAAGCTGGCAGTCAGACTTTGTTTTCCGGGTAAATAGTTCGACCCGAAAGGTGGCCACCGTTTACAGATCCATATAAAAACACAGCCGCGTGGGGATTGCTGGACTGCCCGAACATAACTAAAAAGGTAGAGGAGGACTCACAGGTTCTTCCTATACCTGCTTCTGATAGTATGTACTGCGGCTCAGATCTTTAGTTTTAGCCAACAGTTACGAAGGATGACAGGATGGGTGATTGATACAAAGAATGTTGATATTCGAAGGCTTGAAATGAGAAGACCACGCGCGACGGCGTGGGAGATGATGGCACACCTGGCATTCCGTTGATCGTCAATTAGCTGTCCTAAGAAAAAAAAAGATTTGAACGGATTGCTCACCGTCCGCTGCGATCTGGGGTATTCTGCTACTACTTTTGCGCTGTATGAAAACAGCGGAAAGACGGACGACTGGGCAAAGAACCGAGAACACCGCTACAGCCTTACTGCTGCGAGCAGACTCGCGGTTAGCGGTTGTTCAAATTTTCCAACACCGCGCCGGAATCTCGGCATCTTGTCGAACATCCTTAAATTTAGTGAGATCTGGTGAGTGACTCGGATATGTATGTATTTCGCTTTTTGACTTCTTGTGGTGGCCACCGCTCCCCATATGAAACTTCTCAAGAACTTCATCAAACACTCAACTCCACCTTACCACCGTCCGCGACTGCTACTTTCAGCTCCTCATCCTCTAATGCTGGCCGAACCCACTCCTTCAGGAACTTGTCCACCTGCTCTGGTGCGCGCCCGATAAATGTTTGAGGGTCCAGTAGTTGTTCTAGTTCCTCATGGATAGGACTAAAATACGGGTCGTTTCGCACACGTGCGATAAGATCATTCTCGAGACCGAGGTTCTTCACTTGGTGCGCCGCTTCGTGGGAGAGGACCTAGTATCATGAAAGTATTAGTATGGTTGCCACAACAGCGCTATGATGTATGGAGGTCATTTACTCTGATCTTTTCATGAGCTTCTTGCCTATCCCCCCCCTTCTTGACGATACACATGATAATGTTTTCAGTCGCCATAAACGGAAGTTCCTGTGCAATCCGACGTGCGATAACCCTTGGATACACCACGAGGCCCTCACAGACATTTTGTAGCGTCGAGAGAACTATATCGGCCGTCAAGAATGCTTCAGGAAGAGTGATTCTTCGGTTTGCACTTGTCATCGTCATGTCAGCATGCGACCCACAAACCCCTAATGATGGAGAACTACCTGTCATCAAGTGTCCGCTCAAACCATTGTACACTGGAGGTCATAAGTGCATTTTGATGGAGGACCATCAGGTGCCTCGAGAGACTGCACACGCGCTCGGAGCGCATCGGGTTCCGCTTGTACGCCATTGCGGAGGACCCTATCTGCGTTGACTCGAAGGGCTCTTCCACTTCCTATCCGATAATCGTCAATCACGGTCAAAATCGCACCAGCGCGATAGAAGATCACCTTAAGGTTCGCTAGCAACCGCAGATCCGTCGCGATCTTGTGCGCTGTGGCACCGAGGGACGCGAGAGGGGCAAGAACGTCAATATCAATTTTCCTCGAATATGTCTGCGAGGTAACAGGATACGCATAGTCGAACCCGCTAAGTTTTGTCACGAGTTTGTCTAGCTCTTCGACCTTGTCGTGGTCGCCGTCAAACAAGGTGAGGAAGCTCGCTTGTGTCCCCGTGGTGCCTTTGACCCCACGGAATCCGATGTCGTCGCGTGCCCGTTTAATGTTCCTCAAATCCCATAGAAGTTCCTGCGTGCGTAATACGTGTTGAGTTGCTTCCAGGGGTTTAATATATTAGGCCTTGCACCTGGATCCACAGAGTAGCGCGTTTGCCCACAGTTGTAAGCTGGGCTGGTTGGAAATGCGTGAATCCAAGCGTCGGCAGTGCTCTATATTGCGCAGCAAAAGCCGAAAGCCGTGAGATTACAACGGCAAGTGATTTAAGAAGGAATGTCAAGCCAGTGCGAATGAAGATCAAGTCCGCATTACTAACATCGAGTGTCAGCCTGAGCCACAGCGGATATGACATCCCAGCGCTCACTCTGTCACATAGCACGACGTTGCACCGAGGCTAAAATGAGTGCACGTTCAGTAAAGGCCGAAAAGGATAGTGACTTGACGTGCTGGATGATACCTGCGGCAGCAGGTGCAACTAGTCCGAACGTATGAACATGCGCCATGACATCGTGGCGACGCTTCTTTTCCTCCTTCGCAGCGATATCGAATTGTTCTGGAGTAAGGTCCTGGCCGCATTGAAAATGAGATACGTAACAGTGCAACACCACACTATTCACTCACCAAATTGTTTTTCATCTGATCGAGTGCCTCTTCTGGGATAGGAAGCCCGAGCTGCTTTTCAGCAATCGCAAGATTGAGCCATAGCTCTCTCCATGTTTTGAACCGATGCTTGTTAGAGAGCTAAGCAGGAGTTGCAACAAACGATGCGATCACATACTGCCGAGGAGAAGAGATGAGCCATTTCCTTGCTGGCGTATCGGCTATCACAGAGGTGAATCGGGACGGAAATTGAATGAGTGAAGAGTGAGATACCTGGAAAGAGGTGTCTGATAAGTTTCGTACGCCTCCATAGCTTGAACAGTAGCGTTGATTTGACGGTTAGATTTTTGTGATGATGAAGATTAAGATTAAGATCGTTGAAAGATTTTGTTGTCAGCCACGTGGGATTGTTGATTTCAGAAGATTTTGCCAAACAACGCCAAGGGTCTGGTGCGACTCGCTGACAGAGCTTGTGGGGATGAGGTAATGATGTCCACCATTGTAATGATAATAATGACTTGAACATACTAAGTGGCTACGAATCTTCCAACCATGCAACAAGAGCGTAAGCTGCAGCAGCAGCGGTACCACCAACTAATAGAGTGCTGACTGCTCCCCATATGTAGCCTCCAGTGCCCTGCCCAGCACCCGTAACACGAGCTTTCACAGCTCCGAATATCAACAGGACGATACCTGTGACAATACAGGAGTATACGAGTGCCACATGCGCTTGCGGAACAAAAAAGTATGGAATAAGGGGAATGATTCCACCAACCAAGTACCCGAGGCCAATTGTCAGCGCCGAAACGTATACTCGACGCTTCGAGATTTCCTCTAAAAGTCAACCATGAATATGGACGGTAATTGTGAGTAAAAACAATACACACCCATTCCCTCTCCAAATTTGAGCAAAAACGGTGTCAGACCAACTTGGTTCTTCCATCTCAGCAACTGCGCTTCTTCGTCTGATGATGAACTGTTTGCATCGACTTCTGGGTCAAATTCCACATCTCTGAGGCATTTGGTGACTGCCTGACATGTCTGCTCATCGACACCTATACGGCCAAGTACAGCGTATACTTCCCTCTCCATTTCTCCAACGCAGCTCCGCTGCACCCGTGCCGATGTGTGGCGTCGCATGAAATGGTAATGATCCCGCTCTGCCGAAGATGCTAAGAAGCCACCAATGCCCATAGAAATAGCACCAGCAATGAGTTCAGCTATTCCACCCGCAACAACTAATCTCGAGGTGCCAAAGATGATAGACCTGCTGCCAGAGCGAAGGGGACTGTCAAGCCATCTGAAAGTCCAATGACACTGCAAAATATCTCAGTGTCCTGTCCAATACAATGAAATCAAGACAATTACTTACACATCGCGGACGATATCAGGATCGATGAGCGTGCGGTCATCCTCGTCTTTCAAGTCTTTGCAGCAGACACCGTCCCGACGATCGTTCCTGTCACATTTAGCCGGCAATGGTGGGGTAAGGGTTCCACTAGAGTCCAGAGGCCATACCGGTGGCTTGGTCTTCATGTTTCCTTCTCTGTTTGGTAAGGAAACGGCAGCTGTGCCATTTGAATTAGATTCTGAAGCCATTCTAAGAGAGATAGGTTAGCGGGGTGTAGATGACTCTTTTGTAAGATTATATAGTGAGAAAAGAAATGGAGTCGAATATTTCGCCATTTTTGTACAACCCGATGCTGACGCAATAGTCACTGGTCTGCTCCAAAACGCTTACTTACCTTCAAACGCTCTTTTAGTTACTCCAAGCGACCTACACTCCGCTGCGGCCGGGATCTGTGGCTCATAACCGCCATCAACTTTCTCTAGTACAATCAGGTGAGAGGCAATTATCATCAAACGCTTGCAGTAGCATCGCCGGCATCGTCAAGTCGCAGTCATTATGTGTCTTTTGGCTCCAGAGATCTAGTTTTGCTGAACTGGCATATCCAACAACACCCAATAATCCAGCAGGCAGACTTCCAGATCCCCGAACATCCAATGCGTCGTAGTCTTGCGATGTATATGCTGTCAATATCCGAATGCTGATTGGTGCGCGAACCATGGATTGGATGGCGACTTTTCCAATGGAGATACTAGGTCCTGACGACTGTTGGCGATCTTTGGCGAATCAGGTAACCTATAGGCTATGACATTGTCTCGATTGCGTCGCTGCACCGGCTGATTTCCTACCCGGGCAAGTTATAGTGGTGTAGGGTATCCATCTCTTGTGGCACGCCTGCCGTGACGGAGTGTTTGCATTTCTGTATCTTGTGGCTGGAATGTCATGTATGGAAGTTCAGCCTAGGGTAGTGAGCTCTTTGGTCAAGAGGGTCACTTTCATTGCTATTTTCCCAGTACCCGCATTATCTGCGTGCAGTGGGACTCGCTCCCTTCGGTGGCTGAATCTGAGCTCGAGGTAAATATAGTTTCACAACATGGGCCAATCACATCTCATTCATTTGAGCACCATGCAGATATCAAGGCTAGATCATATCTTGCCCTATTGCCCTGTCAGCCTCCGTGCCTACTGGAAGTTTGGATGCCTTGTGCTGGGAAAGTACTCCTTTGATAGTGGCTCATGGTAACAAGCTTTTTGCTCGGCGGGCCCGACCCACCGTATAATGCCGACCTCCTCCAGGCCTTTATATTCGACAATTCTGTCGGGTACAAGTGGTATCCCCTCTTCTTGGAGCAGCAATCGCAAGAAACTGCGGCGCTGAATACACGAGACAGCGCTAAAGAATTGTAAATTCATATTCTTACTCATGACATAACCCTACCGTTCATCCAGCGTTTAATGTTTAATGTTAAATGCCACCTATGGATTACATATTTTTTGCAGAAACAGAGTTGGCCATCAGTACTAATGAGGAGTATAAGCAACACCTAAGGTAGATGGCGATCCGCCGTGGCTACCTTGCGGCCCGAAAACTTACATGGTCCGAAAATCGTTTCGTCCTATGCCCTTCTTTAGACTCAATCTCCCCGGCCTACTCACCACAACTCCACACCAACGAGTCCGCTATAATGCTCGGACGTCGTCATAAAGTTCAAACGAATAACGCTGTGAGAAGCGTCAAAACTTGCCATTCGGCACGAGTCAGAAGGCGGTAGGTATTTCGAGTCAGGAAATATTAATGGGCGCACAGTGAGGCAATGCAACTGCTGCATGCTGGCAGTCTTCCATATCCGAGCTGCTTGGATACCATGAACTGTACTCTGCGGCGTCTACGATGCTCGTCATTGTTAATACTATTGCAAGAGACTGCGGGGTCAACCAAGTCTTTCACGTACCTTTCCGTGCCTGGCCGCAGTCGCTGATGCAAAGTTGGAGATTTTCTGCCAAACATCCACAAGTATTTTGGCTGAAGTGGATGGTTATGCCGAAGGCTAATGAAATAGCAGACTTGGCAAGCATAGCATTCACGGTGTCACGCTTGTGCCATGACTGCCATGGTCAAACTGAACACGTTTCAATTGTGCACACAAGGCACAAATACTTCACTCGCAAGTTACAAGATAATCGCCGTTGTCAGTTGTCTTGGATGGACCATGGCTTGGGGGGCTGGCCTTCGTGTTTCCAGAAACCTCAATTGGATCTCCGTCATCGATCATATATGATACGTAATTTCAGAAAAGTTGTTTAGAACATGAAATCCTTGGCATAACGGCAGTAGTACACAATTTAAGGCTCTTCTAACGAAGCAGCATTTCAACGAACTGCCTTCCTGCCGCCATTGCTGTATACCATGGGTACTGTTCAGAAATCATCACAGCTGTAAATTTGGCTCATCATCCTTGCCATCATGAACAGGTTCCTTACGTGACGGGCCTTCAGAAATGGCTCATTCCACTGCAAGTAGCGTTCGCGCGCCCAACCCTGTAGGAGGAATCGTTCCCGCTCACCCAAAGACCGTCTGCCACTGCCAATCGACCACGCATAAGTATTGCAGGCAGTAAACCTCAAAAGACATCTTTCAATTGGCGGACTAAGTTCAGAAGAGCTGCAACTTTAATGGTACAACCGAAAAAACCGATAGGCCAAGCCCCCAATGCGTGGAGAAGTATTCAAGCGATTGTTTTTGCTTCATGTGAAATGACTTTCTTGCAATTCATGGACTCCGTTGATCTTGTCTTCTAGGGCTAAATATCTTGTTGGTCTTTATCCCGATATCTGTATGTCACTCTCTACCTTAGCTTGGACCATCTGATGCATGGCATCCGAAAGTGGGCTATGAACTTTGCTCTACCCGATCAGCACACTCTTACATTTGTCTGTAAGTACACGAGTCGACTTTCATCGCAACCCACCTTACAGCTCGCCTCAGTTGCTTTTCTCGCTATAATACCACTAGCCAAGGTAACATAGATTCAATTGCCGCTGTTGTTCATGTTTGATGTGCTCGCAGCTTCTAGCCTTCGCGACTGACGAGCTTTCACTGCGGGTCGGTCAAACTCTAGCTGGTCTTCTCAACGCTACATTAGTTAGTGGTCCATTTACCGGTCCTTTATCCCCCTGAAGTTTGACTGCTTATAGGGAAATGCGTCAGTAAAATTTATGCTCAATGGATCACCTTTTTATTCTGTTTCCTTTGGCACAGCGTCGAACTCATTGTATCAGTACGTCGTGCTAGTCTCCAGCAGCTTATAGGACGACTAATTGGCCTACTTTAGATCATCGCGCTCGCGAAGTGTCAACTTACAATCGTTCAGTCGTCCTGTATGTGTCCCACAACTTTTACCATTTTGCAGCTTCCCTCGACCCTGACACGTGTTGCTTTCCTATAGTGGTGGGCTCTATCTTAAGCAATCTCTGTAAGTGTCTAAGCTTATTGTGACGAAATCAATTGATGCCTTGTAGTATTGGTACTGGGCATGTGTTTCTTTGCCGGCGGCCTCCGCTTCTCGGAACAGGGATTTGGTCAAAGTACGCGGTTGCTTGCTTTAAGTTGGCCCAGACTGTTAACGCTTGCGTCAATGGCTTAGGTGCCGTGCAACTCAACTCGTCCTTACTCACCATTAGCGTCATCGCTGTTCTATTACCTGGGGCTTTTCACATGGCTCTGCAGGGCCAACCAGAATATGATGAATTGTCGACCGATTATAACATCCTGAAAACTAGCCATGGCGTGCGTGAACTAGTATTCGTGATGCGTTTGGTCTTACGTTTTGCATATAGGTTGCAATTATTCTCCTTTTCAGTAGGTCAACAAAATGATTTTTTTGGCAGCTAACTCAGCCCATTTATGTAAATCACCCAGTCTACGCATCTTATCTGGTTTTCCAGTTATTTTCGCACAAAGCCCTCTACGATGATGCCAATGAAGACATGCAACCAACCAAGGGCTACGCGGGCGAGAATCCGTTCCGGTTGCACAGGACACGCAATCCTAGGAATATCACGGACGGTGAAATGGTGTCTTCCCCAAGTTCGACACATGATAGAGAGGCAGCCACAACGTCATTCCGCCCCGCGGATGCTGACCCTGACGTGGAGCCTGGGACCCATCCCACAGCATCAGTGGAGACTGAGGCTCCTGAGCAACCACTGATGAGCCTGGCTGTGTGCCTTTGGCTGTTAGTTGTCGTAACTGTGGTATGTGCTTGCTGTGAAGTCAACAAAATTTTCAAATTATTTCGCTTTAGTTGGTCGCTGTCACTGCAGAGTTCCTCGTTGACTCAATTGATGGCTTGACTTCATCTGGGTCAATCAACAAGGAGTTCGTTGGTATTATTTTACTCCCAATCGTCGGCAATGCAGCGGAGCACGCCACTGCAGTTACAGTATCTGTTAAGGATAAACTAACTTTAAGCTTGGGTGTTGCTGTGGGTTCGAGTATTGTGAGTTCACTCCTGCAGATATGGCTTCTATGACAACTCACCGTTTTCAGCAAATTGCGCTCTTTGTGATTCCGTGCGCTGTGCTCTTATCCCCTTCTACAGTGTATTTACTCAGATGGTTTCAGATTCATCGTGACACTTGGCTGGATTATGAATAAGCCATTGACACTTCTCTTTGACCCGTTGGAGTCTATCGTATTGTTCCTTTCCGGTGCGTTGATGCGTTGATGCGGGATAACATACTAATCGGAAGGGGAAAATAGTCCTCACTGTCAATTACGTCGTGCAAGACGGCAAGTCAAATTGGTTAGAAGGAATGATCCTCATGTGTGAGTTCATGTGGCATCTATGGGGTGTGTTTCACACTCAAGACACTCTAGGCTTGTACATGATTTTGGTTGTAACTTTTTGGTATTATCCTGGTGAGTCCCTCGTCCATGTGACTAAAGAATCGAGACCGTCACACATGAATGCCGCTGTTGCTAGGTACCCAAGGGATCTTCCCAAATTGTTAGTCAAACCCGGAGCATCTTCAACAAATGGAAGACGGCCAAGGGCTGGATACTAGGCTTCGACCTCGACCATTTAATTATCGGATCAGTATTGTGTACCATAGTCACCCGTCCCTTCCGTCCAGTGTCAACTATCGTTATTGTCCTACTCCTTTTCCCCCTACGTCTATCGTTCGTACGAGAAAACCAGCCCCTTCCTTATTCTGATATATCTACAAGTAATTGTTGCTGCCCGGCTCGTCTTGTGAGAGGAAAAGAGGATTCTATTCCAGTCACGGGTTGGCCACTCTAGGGTCGTATGATCATAAGATGACATGCTGCTTTTCTTTTACTTGATTCCTCTCACCCTCATTAGCACACCAGTTATTAGTGGCACGAGCCATTAGTGAATCGCATGGCAAATAGTAGTCGTCCCAGAGTGGATGGTGCATCGTGGTGGGTAAATGTCCATTGGCGAACATGTGGTCAGCTGGTTAAAGTTGAGTTAAAGTTTAGTAGTTGACAGGGCTTAGTTCAACAAAGACATCGAGTTACGCATCGGGAATGACGCCAATAAACTGGTATATCGAGGAGTGCGAGACGTCCGGAACAAAGTCCACCAGTGAGCGCTTGAGCTCCAGTGACATCAACTCGGACCGGAAAGGTGAGTAGTCTTTTCCACTCGAACACCACGGACACGTTGCGACTCACATGTGTCAAGTCCATCGGAAAAATGAAAAAAAAAAAGTAGACATGTTCTTACTTGTACTTCAAGGATCAACTGATTTCATTCATCGTCAGTAAGTAGACTGAAAATGAGGATTTACATGAGAGGCAAATTGAGAGACGGACGGAAAGCGGCTGCTTTAAGGCAGCTCTGAGCTCATGGTTGAGGGAAGAAGTTGATTATTGATAGTAGATCTGTTCTTGCTAAGTGATATATCTCTGTCCGACCGAGTTACCGGAACTATGATGAACCAACTCTATTCGCTCACCTGTCAATCCGAGGGTCCAGAACGTTTCTGAACACTCCCGCCACAAGCACCTCCGCAAAAAGTGGGGGATCATCGATCATCGATCAGATGTGTCAGTCAGTACAGTATCAACGCAATTGATTGGTGGACGGACGGACCTTATTATGATAACTACAGCGTGCTATCTCGAAGCGCGAGCCTGATCATCTCGTTATAGTCAGAGTTGATTGTGAAGCAACTCTTGAATTGAACCAATGGCCGCGGTGTGGCAACTGAGGTTCTTTGTCTGGCTGAGAATCGCTCGATCAATGAATGTGATAGAGGCGCTTCTCCATTCCCTGGCAACGTTCGTGTCTTCTAGGCGGTTGGCTGAGTGATATGAAAAGCAGAATGCATTACAGTAGCAAAAGCCATTAAGTCACCTGCCTAATAATTCTTGACCTCATAGGCTATCGCGGCTCTTCGGGAACCTGAAATCGATCTCCTGTGAGTTGGTCTACGTAGGTTCGCTGATGTTCCGGTCTTCCGCCCCTGATGCCTTTCTACTTCACAACGTCACTAATGCCGAGTTAGTAACTATAATGTAAATGGCTTAGCAACATGGTTTCGGAGCTTCCGGAAAACACACATCGTTGGGCCTCAATATTCAATGGGTATAAGTGCTACCTCAGCCGGTAGCACGATTTATGCCAACACCGCGGCGTGAGTCGGACTTTTTCCGACATCAGCGGGAGTTTCAGACTAGTGGCTCGATGGTACGGTCAATCAGGCCCCACGAGACGTATTCTTCACTCCAAGCACGCTCATGGGTGGTCTCCTGCCCCTGAACCTGAGTTTGAGAAGTACTTCACCTGATGTGCGTGGTGTGGAGCCGCGCCGGCATTTTGACACCTTGAAAGAGCATCAGTTGACTCGACCCTGAATCCATGCTCTTAGACGAATCGTTCCATCGTTTCACATTTTTGAGTCTAACACCCTGCTGGGCTTAATTAGACTGAAATCTGTGGTGGCTCACGGCAGAGACTTAGAGTATGGTGTTGGGAACCAGGCCTGCAACACGTTTCATCACTGTTGATGTTATGTAGAGCGAGGCTCGTTTGTATGACGATCTCGGGGTGAGATGGGCCTTCGATGGGATCCAGGACAGTTTGAGCTCGAACATAACGCACTTCCATAGGGCACACTGGTGCAGTTTGGTCTCAACACCGTTTGCGTCAAATTTCAATGAGCTTCTGCCACGGACGTTGATTTGAGGTTGTAGAATCGCCTTTGCAAACTCGTGTTTGCAATCGCTGATAGTTGTACTCGTATAACCAACTTGAATCATTGGAGCATTCATAGACAGTATTACTAATGTCGTAATTATAAATGAGTCAGCAGAAAACGACAAATAACATTAAATAACTGTAAGGCAATATTGCTTCTGCCAACGGCTTGCACGCTTGTCATAAGCACGATATCTAGTGGATGTTGCAGGTTTCAAGATCTGCTCGCACCGGGACATCATACTGGGCAAGAAATGTCATCTATGCCGACCGCAGTATTATTGTTTTGAACAAACCTGCAGGACTTATCTGCCAAGGCTCCGAAGCTTCCTCCGAAAACGTGCGTGAATTCATTTTTGGAAGGCAAAGGAGATTGCTACAGCCTCTGGTATAACATTCAGAAACCTCGAGATGTTGACAAATTCAATGACCTACTTCGTGGTGTGTACTTCCTTCTCATGTTTGATGTTCATGACGCGATGTATTCGTCTCGCTTGACAGACGTAAAAGAGTCTTTTGCCTTGGAGAGCCTGCCGTACCCTGTCCACCGTCCTTGATAAGGCATGTTCCCTTTCATGCCGTTCGATGAGCGCTGGCTGACTTAGCTGTCAGGCTACCACTGGGACACTACTGTTAGCGCGTAGCTCTCCCAGCTGCTCGTCAGTTCTCACAACAATTTCAGTCGCGAGTGGTAGAGAAAACATACTTGGCTCTTGTGCGTGGAGGAGAAAAGTCCTTCCCAGCTCGCAGTGGAGAGATTCGAGACGCCCTGGAATTTAGTGATGGACGCGTGTCTATAGGCGAGAGCTGTGCTGCCAAGTTTGCTGCCACTGATTGGGAACTTCTTGCGTCTTCTGTACGTGTCATCGACTGCCGTCCACTGCTGATTTATTAAAAATACACTATAGCCCATAGCACCACTGTCGTTACTCAGGCTAACTCTGCACACAGGACTGAAACATCAGCTCCGCATTCACCTGGCACATTCCTTGCACAGTACGTTATCACTCATCTCACGCCTTTCAAGTGTTTCATGAAGGGTATAGCACCTATACTTGGTGATAACCTGTATGCGAGGAGTAGCATTTCCGAAAAGATTGCTAAGATCACTCGACTGCCCGAGAAGAGGATGTTCTTACACGCGGCGCAGTTGACGCTCTCAGTAAGTCCGCGGGTAACCATCGACGTTTGATGAAGTTCCTCATGCATATACTCTCAGAGATACAGAAAGACTGGGCCCAGCAAGCACCTCCGACTCATGATCGGGGCTCCTATACCCAAGGACTTCCTCGCAATATGTAAAGATGCAGGAATCTCGTTGGACCATATATATGTTGACGGCGGCCTATCCGTTGACGGCCAGCATGTTGGTAATGTTCCAGATCTTGAAGGCAGATGGATACCAAAACCTCCAGTACCGCGCTCATAATCGCTGACGAAATAGATTGTCATTGTGTGCTGCACGATACTGCACCTAATTGGAACATATGTGCTAGAGCAGCGACTAGGGCTACACGAGACAGTGATCCTACCTTTTATCTTACCTTATTTGTTGCACCGTGGGTCACTCAGCCTTTTGTTTTGAACTCGCAGAGAGTTGGACGTTCAAGATGTCTACTTGATCTGTAGTCTTTTTCGCCAGGGATGCAAACGTGTTATCGGAAGGCTTGGTGGAACTCGATGCTTGACATAGTGGGCTACGTTCAGCACAAGTTTACTATTAATATCGACCAAGAGCAATGTACCGATCATTGACCTTGTCATGTTCTTATTGTTGCCACGGAATTTCGGTGATGTTCTAGCGCAGTACTCCACAAGCAATATCGATTGCTCCCCCCTGACCTAGGTATTACATTGTCATGTACATAATGCGTCGGCACGTAAAGCGCACAGATATAGCTATCGACTTCTCGAAATTTGAAATCAGTAGAATGCATTGTATGTGAGGTGATGCAAGGGTATAGATAATATTGCTTGATATTGTTCACGAGCTCGACCAGCGAGCCTGAATGTTCCGGAGTCCATAAGTATTAAAAAACCCTCCTGAATCACCACCTATTAGTATCAGAAGGTAGATGATCGTGTTGGGGGTTGTGGGTGTGGGCCACTCGGTTGTACTTGACCTTCTTGCTGAGCCTTGAGCAAGTTTCCGACACCCACAGCTATGGCGCCAACTGCTTGAGCGACGCCACAAGCGAGGACAGTCCCTCCGCTGATCGCAGGGATGGCAGGGAGGGTCCCTGCCGTAATGAGGACAGCACTCAATGTTGTCATAGCTCGTGGGTGCTCCGCACTCAGGAAATTGAGGGCGTTGCACGCATTAAGGAGCCATGTTGGTGCATTCGATATAGCCGTGACAGCTGGATCAACGGGTTTCAGCATATACTCAGGCGATCTGGCACGTGTCACTTACTGCCGTCAGCGGAGGGAGTAGATAAGGAAGTCACCGCATTGTTGGAGGTGAACGCGTGGTTGGGGGTTAATGCGTGGTTGGAGGTCACGGTATGGTTAGATGAAACCGTGGTGGTGGTCAGCGTAGAAGCCATGGAGTTCGCGCGGCTTGGTGACCTGCGAGGTCTGACTGCAGCTGCAGCGACGAGCGCTGAATCAGAAAGCATTTTTATCGGGTTTGGCCGTCCCTGCTTAGTAGACGGCAGGGGCGGCGGAAGTTCCACGATTTCGGAAGAAGTCACCTCCTTGTGTGACCCATCCTTGTCTTTCGTGGATTTCCTTCTGGTAAGCCACAACATGCCCGACGGTTTAGAGTGGAGTTGGACAGTCTCTGTGATGTTGGCATCGATCTCCCCTGTACCAGCTGTGAGTCAACAAAGCACGGCAATGAATATATTTACGTACACCCCATATTCCGCATCGCAATCGTGAACTTCTTCCAGCTCCAGCGATATTTGCCCCCATTTACTTTCGCCATAACGCTCTTGAGTTCCTGGAGTCTGGCTTTCGCCTTGTCCCCCATGTAGTGCTGGGCTACTTTGTGCCAGTACTCCTCTGGCACCTTCCGCTCAGCGCAGCCAGCTTTGATCTGATGCAGAAAGTCGTCAACGGGCATGTCCTTCTTCGACTCGCCGTGAAACCTTGGAGGGTTCTCCCAAGACTCGTAGATGGGCTCCAAATTGAACTCCTTGATCTTGAATGCTTCCAGCATGGTATACCCGGGGATAGTGAACGATGGAGATGTGAGGTGGTTAGGTTGAGGATGAAGTTCCGGAAATCGGGCGCTCCGGGTATTTATGCAGTGAGCCTCGTGTTGACGGTATGGTTGATATCTGTCGGGGTACAGAATGAACGTGCATTTCTAGTGTCTTTTGTAGTCAAATGACTGAAATTTGATATGACCGATCAGATCTTGATGTTCCAAGGTGAATTGGACCTCTGTATACTAGATCTAGAACAAACGGGATGCACTGCGTGGTGAGACATGAGGCTACTACCGCTACTTCGATTGCCGAGTGAATAGTGGAATGAATACCCCATTACGCAGAAGAAGAACAGTGGCCGCCTGTTTGAGATAATCGCTTGTCGGGCGTAATGAAGGGGAAGGTTTAGGTGGCACGTTCATGTTGCGATAGGTTAGTCACATAATGCGGTAGAGTTCGGGCCAACGTCGAGTGCAACATCCTCGAGGTCAGTGTAGAAATTTGTGGAAATTTGAGGAATGCTGACCCAAGATCGAGCCCAGAAATGGATCAAGATAGCTGCTGATAGGAGACAGCCCTGCGCCAGCGCAGTTTACGGACGGAGTACTACGAAGCGAATTCGGAGAACATTCTTCCATTTGTTCGTTGTGCAGGGTTCGGCAGCTATGGGGAAATGAATGAGGAGCTCGCGGATAGGCGACGTACACGGCACAAAGTGCTCGGTACACCACGTTACTACCGGCCACCGCTCAATTGCCGCAGGAGTGTTTGAGACTATTGTTAATTCTGTACCTCGCCAACAAAGTGTGGTTCAATTTTCCAATATCGAGTACTGTTATTCTATCCCTTTGACGTCATGTAAGACATAAGCGAAATGACTGGATCCTTGAAAAAGATATTTGGAGAATCTATCAGAGGACGCGGGGTATACTTATCGCACCTTCAGTGACGTAGTAGCGTTTTTTCGAGACAAATGGCGCCCGGTTCAGTTGCTTACTGAAGTGGAATCTGCGCAGCAGGCTGAGGGTCCCGCACCGACATGGCAGTGATGCCATCGATTCCAGCCTGTTGGGTTAAGGTGGGTTTCATACCGACTAGAGCGATGGTTCACCATCATCTCAGATGACCGTGAAACATGGGGCAAAGTTTCGAAATGACTAAACGGGAGGTGCCTAAAAATTGCTTACAGAGCGCGACCAGCTGACAACTTGAAAGCTTGAATGACAATGGATGTGGAGGCGCACTTATGTAAGTGCAAGAGAGATCGATGAGGTGCACGAGATCCGGACAATGTCGTGCTTAGAAAAGAAGCCCAGGAGGTGGATGAACTGGCAGGTCTGGGGACCAGGGACCTGCTCCACATAATACAGACGCCACCGCCAAGATGTCGTAGATTTGTTAATGTAGCTGCGGAGTTCAGTCGATGTCGTCAGAACACGCTTGAAACATGCTGGAAGAAAGCGATCACGGCTTACTTGCTTAGGCGCATCCGCCGCGAGCACGTTCTATATACTTATTACGCAATCAGATGTGAGAGTCAAGGGTGTGCTGGATATCACAGATCAGATATCCCTACTAACGATATCATCATCATGGTGTCGCACGCACACAGAAGAAACCTATACATAGAATATCAATATATCAATTATTGTGATACTTCGCTCTGGCACTTTATCTGAATATTGAATTGTGACCAGCGTAAAGCCCACCACACCACAACTTAACTTGGATTCTTGAGATTTGAAAGCACGTCTGCGTATCATGCGTACGAACGAGTGTATGACGGCGAGTGAGTCAATGTCTGGACACCGCTCCGAAGCACCCTATCATAACTTTGTCGAAGGCCGAGTCTTTTAGACTTCTTAAGTTCTTATGAAAACACTATCGCACGGATGAGTGCGGCCGCCTTGAAAATCATCGGACGAAATCAACAACCGCCTTTATTTTGTGAATTATGAAGCCCATCTCACAGCAAAGATAGAGCGTTACTATGGGCACAGTCCGGTTGAACGCACCGTCAGGATCCTTCAGATTCTCCACCTTCGGATATTCCTTCAGTCTGAATGTTGATCAGCGTCATGTGATTCAGCTACGACAGTGAAATCGATAGAAGATGAAGTTCAGAGTACGTAATGTTATCCTCGCTTTAAGAAGAAAACTTTAACTTCGAAAGCTTTTTATAGAGATGGTAGATCACTGTAACCACCTCCCCCCGGGAATATATAAGAAGATCTAATCTAGAGAACGGATACATTTGGGTCAATCGATACTTTGGTAACAAATGAGCATCATCACTTGCCGTATAAGTATGACCTGTCGAAGGTTGCTCTGCCAGGGGCTTTGAATGGTTAGCATTTGAGAAGAGTATGCATTGATGCTTATTGAGAGTTGGTAACGTTTGATTTTATGGGTTCCACTCACGCGTCACTTGGTGGTGACCATACCACCATAGTGAATGCGACCTCATTAATATGCCATGAGTGAACACTGAGCCCGCAATCATGACAAACAAAGATACGTGGCTCGAAGTACGAAGAATTGGGGCGGTACCAGGTTCGTTTGTCTTCAACTCCGGACCGTCGTCGAACATAGGTCACACCCTGATTGACAGCTTCATTATTGACATTTTTCAGTCCACCAGTGAGATAAATACCGCAGTGCAAACCTTTCGGTTCAGATTTGGTGCAAGGGACGCCAGCAAGACTCCGTGATTACTTCAGGTGTAGGCCCATCTGGGTTGTACAACTGCAGCGCGGCGCGTGCGTTTGGCAGGATCAGGAATCAGCTAACGACAAATTGGTGCCAGTACACAGTAAATTCCGAACTGATCACCCTCAGAGTCTCAAGACGGTATATGTTGGTTTGGCGACGCATACTCCGAGTTGGATGATTTTGACACGGTTGAGACGGTTGAGCCGGTTCGGTGCGAATAAAAGCTAGATCCAAGACAGCGGTGTTTCCGCGAATATGTACTAGGGTTGGGCGCTGCCGACAAACACCTTGCGAAGCGATCGGAGCATCATCAAAGTTGATACATGTACGTTGATAGGCAAGTCTTCTGCAAGCCTTTGTTCAATATTGTGTCATTACAGTACTCTTAGTCTGTACTTAGTCTGTTTCGTTGTCTCCCATGGTCGCCGTGTATGAAAGTGATTATGTCATGCATATAAAGGCAACATTGTTGTTGTTTGTTCCCGATCAAGTGACTATATATAATATACGTGAGTTATTACTATGCCTGGTTGCCAGCATCAGCTCCTAGGTGCCAAGTACCTGCAGGTTGTGCGTAATTTATGCCCAAGACACACGTCGGTTGACGCCGCAAGGGTCGGCCTATCTGCTGGCCGCCATCCAACATATGTGCCTGACCTTCGTCGTTTGAGCCAGTCTATGACGTACTAACAACTTCGGACCAGTGGATCCCACAATCTGCCACAAGCTCACGCAAGGCGCCCTTTTTCGACCAATGACATTACCCCGCCGGGAGTGGGGACCTCATTCGGGCCGCCATCTACACCTCCAAATCAATTGTAATTTATTGCGTTGAAATCATTAATTGCAGATACGCCACCCTTCAAATCCAAACCTTACTGCCGCTCCACATAACCAGGGTCTAAGTGTAATCTAGTGTAATCTAGGATCTCGTTATATCTTGTCCTTACGCATTCTCCTGCTGGAATCAACTGTGCTGAGCTCCACACTACTCCGCAAGTCTCGGTCCCTGGTAATCATTCAAAGCCTTCCTGTGCCTGTCAATTGTCATGCTGCATCCCTGATCTGAACTATTCTCGCCGAGGATTTTTGGTGCTTTTTCCCATCAACTTCCCATAGCATTTGCGATCCAAGTTTTGGCCTGACGATCTCATTGGGTTCCCTAACTTCCCTCATTTAGCAGGATTCACTCACTCAGTGTACGGGCCCAGTTGTGTTAGACTGTGCTAGCATCGTCAGGCAAAATACCGGGTAGGTTCCTTGTTCTCTATGATTTGCAGAACCCCCTATGTAGGCAGAACTTTTGAACAGGTCCAGGGACAGTACCAGAGTCTTTTTTACTGCTACTACAGACTAGCGTTCTAGAATGTCCAAGAGCAGCAGTAATTTGCCACTTCCCGAAAAGTCTGGTCAAGACTAGATTACCATCATGACAATGTAAACATGGCAAGTACACGGACTTGAACGTGAATGGGATCACAATCAATCGCAAAACGTTTCGCTCCCATCGTGAAAGCAGTGAAGCTTAATTGTAGCGATATCTACAGGGAATGGCAAAATCAGCGCATCTGACAACTTGCCGCTGAATGGCGAAAATCGCGCAGCATATGCTGCAAACACAGCAAATAATAATAAAAACTCAGGCCTTTTCACAAGAGCGCTGAGATAAATAGTGAGTGTGAAAATCAAAGCCTGACCAGTCTCAGTCGCGGAGAGTAGCTTTACGGTACGATGAGAGACTCCAACCCATCTCGAAAATCGTCTGAGCAAGAGAAAGCGCCAGGCTATGGAATTCAGATAGGGTGCGTAGCCTAAAACGTGTTCGGAACGTTTCACTCACGGTTCATATAGCTATCGCACCCTCTCCATTCGCGTGGAAGAGAAGGATCTCCCTTCAAAGGCAAAGGCATCCACAGATCCGGCAGATGCTATAGCTAGCATCGACGTCCACCTCATCGCCACAGATGAAGTGTACACCCGTTACTCTTGCCATCCTACTGTTGGCCTCGAGCAGGCAGCAGTTCAACGAAGGTCTAAGGATGGCAAGAATGTCATCAGCCCACCCCCGACCCAATACTGGAAGAAGATCCTTAACTACATCTTTGGAGGCTTCAATTTCCTCATGTGGATCGCGTTCATTGTCACAATAGTACGCGTTCACGAGTTTTATTTTCGCCAGTGCTTCACACTGTTTCTCAGCTCTCGTACAAGCCTCTGGGAGAGCCTGACCCTGCCATCGTCAACCTTGGGGTTGCAGTTCTGCTGGTGCGTGTGGGTCCATGTCATGTTTCAGTTCATTTATGCTCCTCAGATGCTCGTCATTATCATCTCAGCCACATTCTACGCATTTGTGGACTGGAATGCCAGCCGAATCATGAAATCCTATCAAGTCTCTTATTGCGCACGAAGCTGCTGTAATCCGTGATGGCAAGCAACAGCTCATTCCTGCCACAGACATTGTCGTCGGAGACATTGTAGTTCTCAGTACCGGCGATCGAATTCCTGCGGACCTAAGGATCGTGGCGGCGTCGTCTGACTTGCGCTTTGACCGTTCACTACTCACTGGAGAAAGGTGATTGCATAACTAATTAGTGCCAAAAGCTTGACTCATAGTTTGCCAGTGATATGGTCCCGGGGTCCCTCGAGGCTACATCTGACAACGCCCTGGAGACGCGCAACCTTGCACTGACCTCGACCTTCGTGACACAGGGTACTTGTAATGGTATCGTGTTCGCCACTGGTGACAGAACTATCATGGGACGCCTTGTTAAAATGTCAGGCGAGACAAAATTCAAGCTTACGACCATCCAGAAAGAGATCTGGTTTTTCACCAAAGTTATCTCCTCAATCGCTTTCTCGATGTTTGGTATATCCTTGCTGCTCTTCGGCGTGTGGTTGAGGACCTAGTTATCCTGGATATGAAACCATCAGCATTGCGATCATGAACTCGATTGGTTGCCTTACGGCGTTCGTGCCTCAGGTAAATAATTCAACTTGTTATTCTTAATAACCTTTCTGACATCATCTCCTTGAAGGGACTACCCCTCTGCTTCGCTCTTTCGTTGACCATCATTGCCCGTCGCATGTCGAAGCGGCACGTTCTTGTCAAGAATCTCGCAACGATTGAAACGCTTGGATGCATGTCTGTCTTGTGTTCAGATAAAACTGGTACTTTGACTGCAGGCAAGATGGTTCGTTTTTACATACCACACAGTGACAGTCGTTTTCTTGACTATTATCTTCCAGGCGGTCGAATCAATCGCCTTTTTGGATCGCAATCCTTTTGGTCAGTGAAATTGGCGAGCAGATCTCCGAAGCACCAGAACCTGGATTCTTCGCTGGGATGAGTGCTTTGCACCAGACCGCGCGGCTGTGTAACGGTGCAAAGTTTGACTCTGCGACTTCAGACCGGCCCATTCACGAGCGAAACGTCAAAGGAGATCCCACCGACACGGCCTTGCTTCGCTTTTCAGAGGCTCTGTCTATCCCAGCCTTGAACATTGATACGCCAACGCTGCTATCATCCTGGAGAAAGCTCTTCGAAATTCCCTTCAACTCAAAGAATAAGTGGATGCTCAGCGTTGTTCAGGACACTAGAACGACTGAAGGAGATATTACTGAGAAAGACTCAGGAGCATGGATACTCGTGAAAGGTGCTCCAGACATGCTGGTAAAATCCTGTACCACGGTGATGAGGTCCGATGGCGCCGTTATCCCGTTCGATAAAGCGTCAAGGCAGCACATGGCCGATCTTCAAAGCAATTGGTCGAATGAAGGGCAGAGAGTGCTTGCCCTGTACGCACTATATGTTGGTGTTGGGATACTTTACTGATACTCGTTTAGGTGTCGCAAGCCACTGGACGCCTTGAAACCAAACCTTGCTCCAAATGACATGGAGGAATTGATGTACTCGGAGATAGCCAATCTCACTTTGGTCGGACTGGTTGGTATCCGCGATCCGCCGCGTCCCGACGTGCTCTCAAGTGTGGTCGTTATCCGTCGCGCTGGTGTCAGGGTTTTCATGGTGACTGGAGACTTCAAGCTCACTGCTGTTGCAATCGCGCGCCAGGTGAGTTGAATCGAGTGGCTGCCTCCTGTTACTTAGGATTAACTCGACTATAGGTCGGCATCATTACACAGCACTCCGTGGATACCATCGATGACGTCAGGGCTGCATCGTCCGAGAAGCACCTCACCGATGTACCACTATCTGTTATGAAACCTTCGGAAGATGACCCTATCCGTGCATTGGTACTCACAGGAGAGGATGTCAGCACTCTGACACCCCTTGACTGGCACGTAATCGTCGGACAATACACTGAAATTGTGTTTGCCCGCACCACGCCTGATCAAAAGATGAAGATTGTCGAGGAAATCAAGGCCCGCGGCGACAATACTGTGGCTGTTACTGGTGATGGTGTGAACGATGCACCCGCTCTCAAAGCCGCTGACATTGGTGTTGCGATGGGAAGCGGTAGTGATGTGGCAAAAGACGCCGGTAAGGTCGCAACACTTTGTTCAAGATGTCAATTAACTCTCAATGTTCCCAGCTGCACTGATCTTGTTGAACAATGACTTTGCGTCTATCCCAGTCGCCATCGAGATGGGCCGCCTGGTATTCGATAACCTCAAGAAAGTGACCCTTTACCTCATGCCCGTAAGCCAATGCATCATTAAACATAAGATACTTGCTTACCCCAACTTAAGGTTGGAAGCTACACGGAGTTCATGGCAGTTGTCACGAATGTTGTCTTCGGAATGCAAATTCCTTTGAGCTCCTATCTACAAGTTTGTTTCTCCATCACAAATGACGTGGCCATGTCAATCTCCTTGATGTACGAGAAAGCTGAAGCAGGTAAGCCTTTAATTTTTCACAGTTTCCGCCATTTCTCAGTGCACGACAGATCTCATGATGCGGAGGCCTCGCAATGCTAGAACCGACCGCCTTACAGATTGGAAACTGTTCTTCCAGATCTACTTGGTGAGTTACTCTGCACTAAGTGATGCTTGGAGTTCACAAGTCACCTATTACTAGTTCCTTGGACTCATGGCCTGGCCGTGCGCGATGAGCATGTGGTTTGTATATATGAGACAACAAGGCTTCGGATTCCACGATGTTTTCTTTGCCTATAACAACTGGACCGACGGCTATCACGGCTACTCAATGGAACAGCTCACTCACTTTGTTAGTGTAGGGCAATGCGTCTAGTAAGTGGCGACAACACTTTTTCCCGAGGCTTATACTTATTCTTTTTATCATAAGCTACGTGACGATGGTCTTCATGCAGTACGGAAATCTTCTCGCCATCCGAAACCGCAGGGTTTCCTTGCTCAATTCCAACCCTCTATGGGGACCTCGCAGGAATATTGCAGTTCCGCTTGGCATGATCGCGACTGCCTTGATTGCGATAACCAATTTGTACGGACCAGGCTTACAGAACGTCTTTTTGACAACCCCTATACCTGGGATGTTCTGGGGCCCTCCGTTCGCCTTTGGCTTGGGAATTCTCTGCGTGGACGAAGTCCGCAAGCTGATTGTAAGGAGCTACCCGAAGGCAAGTGCCAACCTCGTCTCGTTTTCTCAATCCTGATGGCAAGTTAAAGTCGATCGTTGCCAAAATGGCTTGGTAACAACTCTTGGTACCGTCTGTGAGCATGTTACTTGTCGGTTAGTTTCGGCATGTGTGTCAGCGCCGTCGTCTGAGTCAAACGGCCGCCATACGCCAATGCCTATTTATTAGCCAACGGGACAGCATAGAAGCATAGAATACATCCGTAGGTATCTCGTCGCCTGTAAAGTATATATTAAAAATCTATGAAGTTCGCTTTCCAGAGCGGAAACAATATGGTGAACAAATCTGTTGTACAATTATCTAGGACCATCGAAAGACCCAGGAACAATCCAACATTACTGGACACATGACCAGTCTCAAGTGATCGTAGAAGTCTCGTCAATAAGTACTCATACTAGTCGTATACAATATTATCTAGAAATATCTGTCAATTCATGCGCGGAGCCATGGCTTTAGCGGCTCCTGAACTCATTCGAGCTGCAGCTGGACATTAGGTCGAAAGCAAACTAGTCCCACAAATACATGGGAAAGCATCCATTCCTGGGTTCTCACATGCTTCAAGTTGGCTCACACGAGTGAACGTCATCTCCGGGCGAAATCAATAGATAAAGTCTACAGTCACAAATATGAACACATCTTGAAGCGCTCTCCCATCGTTTTTACAAATGACGGACGTGTGGACTTGCATATTTGTGAGATTCTAACATGGGTCTCGACCGGTCATCCCTTGGTCATCCAAGCATATAGAACTGGAGGACCTGGCTTGCCCTAAACATCGTTTCAGCGGTAGATGAGACCTGAGCACTTCAGGGGTTGTGTAAAAGTATCGGTCTGGAGAGTCTTCTTCAAATGGGGATAAGCGATTAACGTTTTGTAGGAATAAAAACAGATCTCCGAGTCTTGGTGTGAAATTCGGGACACGCCGACATGAAAGCTTTGTTCACATGTTCTGTCTGATATTGATTGACTTCTTCATTGGCAAAAGCTTTTCGAAGGGACAGAATGATAATGTTAGTATGTATTTCTGCATGGTGTATTTATGCCCACTGGGAAGTTCCTGGCTAGGAACAAACGAGATCTAGCCTCAGATATATTAAATTCGTGTGGGGAAGAGGGAAGAGCTGCCTGGTTGTTACAAACACTGCAAGAGGCGTGCTTATACAGTCGCCCTAGCTTGGCCGCTACCTTGCCACAGGCTTGCAAGCTGTGTGTGTGCGTGAAGAGCCCGAAACGAAAAGACGGAGGAATAGTGTTGAGAATACATCCTATGTACTCCCTCAAATGTGACCCATACCTGCGCTAATATTATCGTGACAACAGTCTAGAGTTCAATGCCGGACACCCACAATGATTGCTCGGTCCGAAGCGCCAGCTTGGGGTTGCTGCCCAGGAAGCTCGACGGTCCTGACGGTCCGCACTGGGAGTAAGAAACGCACAGCCTGACAGGAGTCCGTGCGGAGTATAGGGGCACCCACATATAGAAAGCGTGGCCCCCGCGTCATTACAAAAGAGGCATCAGGTACGCAACGGCCTGCCGAAGACCTTATGGATCCGTAGGTTTTCCCCGCTCGGGGGTGCGAAGAGGCCCCGTCACAGGTTTTGTCCGCACGACGGACAGCCTGACAAGCCGGGCAGAGAGCATAGGATGGTGATACGGTCATTGCAACTTTGTAGCACTCTATTATGACTCCGAGCTTGCTCGAACATTACCAATATAAATTTCAGCCCGAACACGACAGGGACCAAGACCCCAGGCTTCAAGGTATAGTTGATGGCATCGTCGGCTAGTATTTATGTATGCCTGTACCTCAGCGTTTCGGTGGCATCTGTAAACCGAGCAAGCACTCAATACTAACTCCAGTCAATGCTCGAGATAATCATCATGTTCCAAAGATATGTATTTAACCTTACCATGTGTGCAATAAATTGAAAGGGTGTGTAGGTATGGGTGGCAAAAGTGTGAAGGGAAAGAGATGGAAGGTACAGAGTCTACAGATGAGAGCAGAATCAAGGTGATGGAATACGCGCTAGAGTAACGAGAGATTGCCAGATAGCGAGATGGTAGGAAGAGTCTTGGTTGGGTGTGTTGGTGTGCCAGGGTAGCAGGGGGTTGCAAGAGGTTGCCCTTGGGAGTGAGTGGCGGCGAGCGGTCACGTCGATGGCGGCGCCAGAGCTGTGAAAGGTTGTGGAGAGGTTGCACTTGGATGCGAACGACAGGTCGAGGTCGCCAGTGGCACGTACGAGGGCGTCGTAGCTGTGCGTGAGTAGCGTCAAGGGCACAGCAGGAAAAGTGGGCGAATGGTGGACGGGAGGCTGTCATATGACAACTTGATCAATAATATTGTCAACGATGAGGAAAAAAAGAAAGACGGGATGGCAAGCAAATTACGTAGCCGCCAACGTCCTTGGGGTCTTACCAACACTGGTACTAATTAAAGAGACCGGCTGCTCACAGGTAAGTAGTTGGGAACTGAGCTAGCTCGCTCGCTCGAGTATAGGTGGTAAGTGCTCGATAACTCGATCGAACGAATCAAGAAAATCACCTTAACGCTGTGGCCATGGGAAGTGACCCAATCTGAAAATAAGGTGTGCTTCATTTAGATGTTCCACAATGGTTAGGTCCACTGACAACGCCGGTCTGCATGATGTCTCGGGAGTTCTGCCTGGCGCGTGAATAGCAAAAACACCTCTCGGTAAAAACTAAAAATTCTCGCATTGGGTCTGTCTGGCAAGGCACAGTCGACGCATTGCCTTGAGTATCATGATAAATATTAAGGGGGAGCAAAGATCTTGAAGGTTGCTTCGATGGCAAACACAACACCCTCTCCTGAACCTGAGTCCCGGAAAGGCCACGGCCTTCAAATCGCGTTCGTATTCCATTCGCATCTCTACCTCCCGCGCAGTGTGTCGCTGACCTTATAACGAACAGATACCGTACATTATCAGGTCGCGTCGAAGAGAAGCAGACGGCGACCTCCAAATCCCCGCCAGACCCAGCGGACGCCATTGCAAGCATAGATGCCCATCTACTGAGTGTCGAAGAAGTATATACCCGGTATTCCAGTCATCCCACAGTCGGTTTGGAGCTTGCTGCTGTTCGTCGCAGGGAGCGTGATGGCAGGAATACCATTAGTCCTCCACCTACCGTCTACTGGAAGAAATCGCTTAATTATATTTTTGGTGGCTTCAATTTTCTCATGTGGATCGCGTTCATCTTGACCATTGTAAATCCCGTTGTTCACCTGCCATTGCGACCTTTCTAATACGCATTCTAGCTCTCCTATCAGCCACTCGGGCCTCCTACAGCTTTCGTTCTTGGTGTTGCCGTGTTGTTGGTTCGTGACTTTCAACTCTAGTGCTCAATACCCCCCTTCTCATCATCTACAGCTCCTCGTCATCATCGTTTCTGCTGGATTCTATGCCTTGGTCGATTGGAACGCGAGCAGGATCATGAAGTCAATAAAATCTCTAATTGCACATGAGGCTGCGGTCATTAGGGACGGAAACCAGCAAATAATCCAAGCTGCTGAAATTGTAGTTGGTGATGTTGTCGTCCTCAACGCTGGCGACCGTGTCCCGGCCGACATGCGTGTTGTGCAGGCATCATCTGACCTTCGCTTTGATCGCTCTCTCCTGACGGGTGAAAGGTCTGTTCCTCATCCTACGTACTTGAATTTGGCTCAAGTATAATGCAGCGATATGATCCCAGGAGCTCTTGATGCAACATCAGACAATGCTCTGGAGACTCGTAACCTCGCACTGACTTCCACTTTTGTCGTGCAAGGGACTTGCCACGGTATCGTGTTCGCCACAGGAGATAGGACTGTCATGGGACGCCTCGTCAAGATGTCGGGAGAAACAAAGTTCAAACTAACCACCATCCAAAGAGAAGTGTGGTTTTTCACCAAGATCATTTCATGTCTCGCTCTCTTTTTCTTCTGCTTGTCACTTCTTCTATATGGCGTTTGGTTGCGGACAACGTACCCTGGATTTGACACTCCGTCTTCTGCCATTGTGAATGCAATTGGCTGCTTGACTGCTTTCGTTCCCCAAGTAGGTGGCCAGCAGCGAAAGTTGCCAATTTTTTCTTAGTTAACATCTTGCAGGGTCTCCCGATTTGCGTGGCGCTCTCGTTGACTGTTATTGCCCGTCGCATGGCTAAACGTCAGGTCTTGGTCAAGAATCTGGCGACCATCGAGACGTTAGGATGTATGTCTGTTTTATGTTCCGACAAGACAGGCACGTTGACTGCGGGAAAGATGGTAAGATGGATGCTGCACATACCCTTGCCACCGGCTTGCTGATGAACCCATAGATGGTAGAGAATATTGCTTTCCTCGATGATGTATTTGGTGTGGAGGAAATTAACGAGAGAGTTACGAAGGCATCCGACCCCACCGTATTTTCCGCGTTCACGGCGCTCCATCAGATCGCGAGGCTTTGCAACGGCGCGAAATTCGACGCAACGACCAACCACCTTCCTGTGCAAGAGCGTACGATCAAGGGTGATCCGACTGATACTGCTCTTTTGCGTTTCTCCGAGGCCCTTTCTATACCAGAGCTTGGTGTAGATGCCAGTACTCTTCAGCAAGAACATCAGAAGACGTTTGAGATCCCTTTCAATTCCCGCAACAAATGGATGCTTTCCGTTACCTCTAAGGTCAACACTCCTGAAAAGGACACAAAGTCGACCTGGATGCTCGTCAAGGGAGCTCCTGATGTTTTGTTCCCTTCCTGCGGCAATGTGCTACAGAGTGATGGGACGGTTGTCCCGTTAACAACTAGAGCGAGGCAGACGTTCGCCACGCTTCAAGAGGATTGGTCAAGCCGAGGCCAACGAGTGCTCGCGCTGTACGTATAAGCATTTCCCCCTAGCATCCTGACATCTGACACCGTTGCCGAGGTAATAGATGTAGGAAACCCATAGAAGAAATGAAGACTGGACTTCCACCGAACGATATGGAGGACCTCATGTACTCGGAGATGTGTGATCTAACCTTGGTTGCACTAATTGGAATTTGCGACCCTCCTCGCCCAGATGTATCGCCATCGATTGCCATCATTCGACGGGCTGGAGTTCGAGTCTTTATGGTCACTGGTGATTTTAAGCTCACTGCTCTAGCTATTGCACGCCAGGTAGTTTTTATTTATTTTTTACCGCCGTAAAATCTTTACTGACCTCTTTTTTCCAGGTCGGTATTATTACCCAGCGTGTTGTTGACACTATCCAGGAGGTCCGAGCCGCTGCTTCTGAGAAGGTCTCGCCGAAAGATCTTTATCTTGTCAAGCCGTCCGATGATGATCCTGTCCGCTCCCTGGTACTTACGGGGGAAGACGTCGCATCTCTCACCTCATTTGATTGGAATGTCATCGTTGGGACCTACACAGAGATCGTATTTGCGCGCACTACCCCTGACCAGAAAATGCGAATTGTAGAGGAGATCAAAGCTCGCGGAGATAATACAGTCGCGGTCACTGGAGATGGTGTCAATGATGCGCCAGCACTCAAAGCTGCCTGATATCGGTGTTGCGATGGGTAGTGGCAGTGATGTGGCCAAGGAAGCTGGTAAGGATTTTCCTGAGGGGGTCCTTCCGACGATGCTGATGCTGTCGCTCTCAAGCCGCCTTGATCTTGTTGAAGAATGACTTTGCTTCCATCCCTGTCGCGATAGAGATGGGTCGACTAGTCTTTGATAACCTGAAGAAAGTCACACTATACCTCATGCCTGTGAGTCGCATCTGCGGAAGCAGTATAATCTCGGCGGATTTGATGCTCATGGTGTTGCAGGCTGGAAGCTATTCGGAATTCATGGCGGTCCTCGCGAACGTATTACTAGGCATGCAGATTCCCATGAACTCGTATCAACAAGTCTGCTACTGCATCACTAATGATGTTATCATGTCCATCTCACTAATGTATGAGAAGCCGGAGTGGGGTGAGTGCTCACGCCTCCATGAATTTTTCTCAGTGCTCACTTTCTGTTGTAGACTTGATGCAGCGCAAGCCACGCAATGCCAGGACCGATAGGCTTACGGATTGGCGTCTTTTCTTCCATGTCTACTTGGTACGTTTCATGACTTAGGTGACCCCAACGTGCTCATGTATACTTGCTCAGTTCTATGGACTGATGCTGTGGCCCTGCGCGATGGCGATGTGGTTCTTGTACATGAACCAGCAAGGCCTCAGTTTCTATAACGTTATCTTGACTTTCAATCAATGGGGAAATACCCCGCAAGATTACTCCAGCGAGCAACTACTCCAGTTCGTCGATGTTGGTCAATGCATTTAGTGTGTCATCATTTTTTCCTCTCGCAATGCTGATAGTAACAGTCAATATTAAGCTATGTGACGGTGGCCATCGGACAGTACGGGACTCTTCTATCGGTTCGCAACCGCCGAGTATCGATACTCCAGTCGAATCCTCTGTGGGGCCCGCGCCGCAACTTGCTAGTACTTGTCGGCATGGCGGGCACAGTATTAATCTGCATCGTGAATCTCTATGGACCTGGCTTCCAGCAGGTGTTTGGCACGAGGCCTATTCCTGGGATGTTCTGGGGTCTTCCGTTCACCTTTGCGTTGGGGATCTTGCTCATGGACGAATCTCGCAAAGCCATTGTGAGGAAATACCCGCAGGTATGTTTTAGGTTACACGGCCGAACTGGAACTGGAACTCACACTTCCTATAGTCTTTCATTGCGTGGCTGGCATGGTGAACTCGAAGTGATATGATGTTGGAATATTTTTTATCGTACTCGGTGTAAATTATTCAATGCACAAATGTTATCCACTGTCATTTTGAGTCGGAAGGCTGCGCAGATTGCGGTTACTTTGAGATCCATTGCTAAGCAAAATGATAAGGGCCTCCGCATCGCAAAGCGTTCCATCGGTGAGCCGGTATGTATTTGATACTGGCCCCTTCACTGTGTTGTTGTCACGCGTCGCTCCTGAGCTCGGTTCCGTGATCACATGATCTTTCTCTTCTTATCACTGGCCCTTAGTCAGTTTGGTAGTTGACCTTCTCCTACCACATCGCAGACGGAGTCTTCTGCGGCCGCAACCAAATCCATTCGATTCTCCTTGCTATTATATGCCCACAAGGTTTATAGACACATCCCGGAAACACAGTTTGACAGCCAAACCAACTTTAATATACTCTTATCAACAATCCCATCATGGAATCGTTCAAAGCACCAGTCTTCTCGACATTCCCGCCGAGTCTCTTACTCACATCACATCCTTCTGCTCTCCTCCGTCGCTCCTTGCACTCTCCAGGACAAACCGACGTCTCAATGAACACATAAGTGATGATAATACCTGGTATCGGGCTTTTATCAACCAATTTCTTGGGATCGGTCCTGAGAATGATCTCGAGAATGAAAGGGTTCTCTTACTGAGGAAGACAGAACGCACTTGGCGCAAGGAGTTTATCATGAGGCATAACTTGAGGAGGTTTGTGGATGTGTCTCATTCAGTTCAGCTCTTATCTTTTATCTCAGGCGCTGGGAACGTTCGCGCAATGGAACGATTACTCATTCCCCTCAAGACACTACTATCGACTGGCGTCCATCTGATGTCCGAGTCTGGTCTCCTCACATCTTCGATTCAATACTGGAGTAGTTGCTCGCTCACTTCCGCTCAGCGGCAAAGTTCTCAAGGGCTACCTTGATGCTGCCGGAACAGGATTGGGTATAGGAAATCCCAATGTCGAATTCACACCCAACGTCTCTGCCTGCCGTCTCACTTCTGATGGCGGCACTGCCAGGGCTTTCTGGGGAAAGCGTAACGGGGAGGTGGCGGTAACCACGGCTGCTCGAGTCATGGATGCTGGGCGTGCCTCTTCAAAGTTGATCAGATGCAAAGTCGAAGATCATCATGACGGCGTCGTGAACGAGATCGCGTTGGATCCTGTTGTTAGCCGATTTGTATCCGGGGGTGCCGACGGGCAAGTCAAGTTATGGGATACCAAGACGGTTGTATGCTTGTGGTCTAGCGACAAGCAGCTTCAATCGCTTGTAGTGGACCCGTTCCTCAAGGTGTCTTCTGCTCTAGCAGATGGCATCATCGTTGGTGCTTTGAACAGCGGAGACATTATCTTATGGACATCATCCGAACAAGTCCATTCAGACGACTTTTCCAGCTCGGCATCATTTGCACAACATCGTATCATGTGGCCTATTTCCAAGGAGCGATCATCTCCCCAGGATGCAGTCATACCTAAACCCCAGCCAACTGTGCTGTGTGTCCGTCGTCATTCGCAAACAACGGCAGCACTACTCATCGGATACTCCGATCACCCGTTCTTCTATCGTGTCATAGTTGACCTTACATCCGGCAAATACGAAACTACCGCATTCGCCGATTCTTCATTCGGATGCAACTCCATCGTCGAACCCGTCTTTGCAACTCAGCCAGATGATTGCAATTTTATCATCACTGGCGATCTGCTGGGTTTCGTTGGCATTTACGATTGGGATACCCCCCAAACATCTTCTTTCGTCGTACCCGCCCGCAGATTCGAGGCTCAGGAAGATGGTGCCTGTGACTGCGCTTGCTTGGAGCTCGGTTGTTCTTGCCACAGGCTCTGCACGCGGGACAGCCACAGTATGGGACGCGATCACCCTGGAGCCTCTTAGGCTCTTTTCGTCCCCAATCCCCCGTGCTGCACCGGGTCGCGAAGTTGGAGGCGTCAGCAAGATTGTGATTGAAAAGGAGCTTTTGGTCATCATTGCGGGCAACAGGGTGATGTCATGGAAGGTGGGACAAGTACACCACCGCGATGCTCCGCACAAGAGCAAACATGCTCGTGCGAATAAGAACCCGATTCCCAAAGGACAACGTATGCACGTTTTAATCCTTGTAGATTCTCAACTGATAGAACGTTGCAGAGCGATACGATCTGCACAAGGTTATCAACGAATCCAAACGTGAACTGGAACACGAGAACGCTTATATGCGCCACACCATGGGGCGAGAACGCGAGCAACGTTCCACCCTAGACACCCTCGGACTGTCGGAGTCAGAGGCAGTAGAATATGTTTTGATGCTCTCCCGCGAGGAAGAGGAGCGCCGCCGACTTTCCCATACCATTGATGAAGGTGTCTTCGAGGGGGACTTTGAAGACGAAACGTTCTTTCCCGCTTCGACTTCTTCAACAGCACATAGTTCCGCGTTACCTGCCTCGAACCAGTCTTCTTCGAATTCTCTTTACGATCACCATTCCCGCACATATCCACGCGCCGCTCGTCCTGTGACGAATGAGAAAGTACAGGTGTCTCCTGTCTTCGTCCCGGAACCTATGGAAGCTGGCGTAATCATCAGCCCACTCAGGATACCTGCATCCCTACCGGGTTCTTCGACGGGTACAAGGTCTTTACCGGAAGTGGCTCGCAGCACGTCGTCCTCTTTCGAATACTTTCCCTCGATCAGCTCCAGCATTTCTTCATCGACTAGCAGCTTAGAGCACATTCGTTCTGCGTGGAACACACCCTTACGATCGCCGCCTTCGTCTCATGAGTCTTCATCCCCGCATGTTGATAGGCCTATCTTGCGCACGCCCAGTGCTCCACTTCCTTCTGCAAACATGGACATTGATGGTAGGGGATCCGAGGAAGAGCTCCGGGTGCCGCTGGATTTAGATGAAATGGACAGTGATCTGAAAGTTGCGATTGAGTTGAGTCTTGCAGAAGCGCGTAGTCGAGGCGAGGTTTGAAAGTAGGGAAGTAGTTGATAAACGAGGGATTGAGTAGAGCGTTGGAACAATTTTCCTTACTTCATTGAAATTAGGACTGTGTCTTGAATGTAACCGTGGTGTGTCAATCGAATTCTGCTCAGCGGTAATCACGTTACAATATCCTTCAAGTTGATGAGACAAGAGCTCTGATTCTACTATCTAAGCAATCCACATAACTCCATTTTTTACTCCCCACCCCCCGTTTCTCCTGGGGCATGGCATAATTGAAGTCTCTAAGATGTGATCACTATGAGGTGATGGGTGTGAGGGGTCTTCCCTCGTTCTCAAATCCCCTCTCTCCACCCCTCTCTCTTGGGGCAAGGTGCAAGGGGAGACTCTAAGATATGATGGTCGGGAGATGATGGGCATTGGGGACCTTCCTTTATTCTCTATTGATAGCTCACTCTCTGCAGATGCTACATTGCGTCTGATGGGTATGAACCATGATGGTCTTGGGTCCCAGTGTCCATCAATGAGATCCTGTAGGGCAGGGTTACTCGCTGGCAGATTGTCTCAGTAGATATATTCAAGTGTCTTGTGATGAAAGTACTTACCCTCTGATTTGATGGAATATTCGAGTTCACTGTTCCCCACAACTTCCAAGGCACGAATGGAAAGGTAATTGTCTAGGACCATATATTCAGCGAAGAACCCCCCTCAACCTCCCGAAAGGACATTTTCAGCTGATTTGCCAGGACAGAATGACCTTCTGTCCCTGGCATAAGCCTTGGTTTTTGATGGGTGGCAACAGCCCACAACACATGGGGAAGGTACAAAATCGACAAATGTGGTGTGAATAACATGGGCCATTTCATGCACCAGGGTTATGACAATTATGGCTTTGAGCAGTCTGTGTTCGAGAATTAATACATTGGGGTAAGTGAATCACATTGTGGCTTACCTTATAATCTTTTCAACATGTAGATGATACTCTGGCAAGTATTCTGTCGCAGCGAGGCCCTTCACATTTGCAGTAGTCAACGCATCCCGAAAGTGTCCATTGATATATATCTGCTGCCGAGTTTGACTGCGACCTACAACCCTGTCCAAATCCCATTCCCAAACACCATCCTTGAAGCATCCGGGATTGATGAGAGTTTCTCCATATATATTTTGCTCCATCGGTTGGAAATTGAATGAGGGGGGGGAACTTTAGAAGGTAGGTCTTGATTTCTTCGACCCTGGTGGTAACTGTCTTGGGGTCAGAAGGATGCTTATGAAGGTATTTTCTGCATAATTTAGAAGGAGTTGTTCACATTTGATGATATGTCCTATGGTATCATTGAGAATACCATGGAAGGTGTCATTGGCAGGCAGTATGGTGAAGGGCCGTGTTGAGAGTCCAAGAAATATTGCACACCGAGGGTGACCCCTTGGCTCTGCAAGACTTTTCAGTTAAAGTTGTGATTATTGCAGTCGGACTCATATGCAGCGGGGAGGCAGTGGCGAGAGATATAAAGCAGACATGTCGCAACATAGTCGAATAGATGCATGAGTTTAAAGAGGCCAGAATAGCCTGACGATAATTAGGGAGGATGATAAGTCAAAACTAAGAAGGCTCATCTCCTATGACAACTGGTTTTAGAATCCACTAGTCTTTCAAGGCCCGCTACCTCTTAGGCTTGGCCATATCATGACAAACAGCCGCTATTGGTTGACTACCCTACTGATGTAACTAGCGCCCCTATTAAACAAAGTTATGTCATCAGACAATTTTTACAGTCATGCTCCAACTGTTTTGGTCTAATAACTGTGTATCGCTCTGCTGCTCTGCTCAAGCACTGTTGGACTGAACAGTAGGCTGGTGAGAAAATATCCTCCCGAGATAAGACCATCATTGTGGATGAGTTCAAGGACATTGAGCTTCAAAAAGAAGGAATCCTGAAGTGCGTCGGTTCACCTTGTGCAAAAATGCATAGAACTAATTGACATTGTATGTGACAAGGGTGCAGGCAACTACAGAGGATTACCAGTATGTGCTTTCCAAAAAGAAGGAATTAACTATTGCACAAGAGATGGAGAAGCTCATGCTGCTGGATGCACAGAATCGTGATGATCTCCCATGGAAAACTGCTGAAGACGTGCACTATCAAATGCAGGCTATTCAGGAAAACGAGATACGGCAACTTTGAGAGTGTATAAATTCGGCCGGTCTTGACGAATTGATGAATGTCCACATGCAGGTCCTGAGCCCTGTTGAATCCAGTGTCCTGCATGCATCTGGATATCAATACAAGTTTCGAGCATCGTCCAGTGCAAGATATCTGCCACATCGACACCATTGGTATCAGCTTTCCAAGTTGCTGAATGGATGCTTGGTTAACTTCCGCTGAAGCGAAGAACACTGAGTGCCCATTTCCCAGCTCCCGCATTCACATGCATCCTGTGTCATTGGTCATCATCCAGATATATCACACACTGGTCAGGCTATTGGGCAAAGAGGGACGACATGAGGGGTTTGACTGTCCCATCCTGACTAATGACAACAATTTCAACAATTTCATCATTGTCATTCACAAAGACTGCAGCTTGAGCATGAAGCCATGGCTTCGGCCAATTCTTGATTCTTCAATTCAAGCATCTGCACTCCCATGTGCACTCCCATGTGGACCTCAGGGGTTGTGTGATTAAAGTGTTGATGAAATGTTGCACCTGTTGGCTGGATGGTGTGCATCTGTAGTAATTGTTTTCCAGGCACAGAAGGAATGCCAGGACTCCGGCATTCATGCGGCATTGGTCATGCTGCACCATTGAGCTTGGTAACAAATAATAAGGCTGCATACCATTGCTGTCATAGATGGTTTGTACGGTGACTGTTGATGGATATGGTTACCATACCGGTGGGCCTGCAAAGGGAGGCAGATAGGTATGGTGTACAACCAAACCATACACCGTACAAGCCATATTACATATGGCCATTAACGGTACCTTTACAGCCCATACAGTTGGAAAGTGTGCTGGTTTATCTGGCAACTTCTTGCCATGAACTGCCATGCTCTCCACCAGTAGCAACAATGACAGTGACAAGTCTGACAGCTCGCTGCATGTACTTCACACTGATAGAAGCAGAACTTTCTGAAAAGTCCAGTGATATGATCCCGAACTTGGCTTTGTTGGGTGGTGGTCTTGTTCTAAGTTGCAGAGGTGCGTGCAGTGGGCGTCTTTATACTGCTTCACAGCATGAACCCTCATCAGATTTCCCTAAGACATATGAGGCTGTTATCATAAGCGCCTTCAGTGTCGTCCTGATGCATTGATGAGTCAAAGAGCTATCCTCATGCCAAGACCGACTATTCACTATGGTGTTGAACAACTGCTATCGGACCGTCTATACACCAACTCAATACCAATGTCTAACCTCTCGCCAACTCAAATCAGACTTGCGTAACAACAGCCTTTCAATCCCCACCACGTACCGAGGCGGGACGCCTCCTTCCTGCATGTTATAGACATATCTATAACTCTTGAACTGAGAAGCCAATGTACAGTCAGTGTTGGTATTTGATTATTTGACTGTGTCAGGCTGATTTTTGTTTGCTTTGAGATTGAGCCTTGTCTCTGGTGCCAAAAGATGTTCCGCAGTTGCTGATAAGCATTTCAGACTTCAGTCAGATTCGAAACAGTTTCGGGTTCAAACCACGGTTCAGAACTGGACCTGACCACCACTAGCACATATAGAATGAGTTGGTGTAACAATATAGTGTATCTAGTTGTTTGAACTGTTTCCTTCATGCAGCTCCCAGGATCCTTAGTTGCATTGCAGCATGTACAAGGTGTGTTCAGACTGCTAATTTGACATACTGGTAAGTAACCTGGGCCATCTGTGATGCCATCAAACGGCAGTGACTGACACATTTTATTTTTGGATAGGTGAATGGTGTGCTTCAGGTTGTACATGTACTTATACTAGGATGTTCAAATGCAGGTCCTCACATTTTACTGCAAGCCAAAATGGATCATTTCTGTTCACATTATTCACTTCTTCACATCTGCTGCACCATTCATATTGGTGGAGACTTGCTGACTAAAAGACATCATCGATCTATTGGCAACTTGTGATTCTGTATTGATCCCCATTCGAGCTCGAGCCTTAATGACTGACAATATTGTCCATCTCTTGACAGCTTGTGGGTGTATAGATCCTCGTTCGAGCTCGAACCTTGCTGACCGACAATATTGTCCGTCTTTTGACAGGATGTGAGTGTGTTTGTCCTCAAGGCTCTCTCAAGCTTGAGCCCCAGTGAAAACTGGACATGGCCAAAACCATTGGAATCACGCGAAATATGATGAATTTAGAAGTAGCATATTTCACCACAGGAGACTTGCTGTGGAGACTAATAGAATATTTTGCATCTGTTGCAATCTTCTCAAATATTGTAGGGTATGTTAAGAATATTAATGCAAAAAATGACAGGATTGACACAACAGCAGCCAATACAACAGGAGCAACAAGGCTGGCATGTGAGAGCTGTGAGGCAATGAGGCAGGTGCGAGTGCGAGCAGATGACTGAGACAATGAGGCAGGCAAGAGCAAGAGCAGGCAATCAATAGGGACAACTAATACATTGAACTGTCAGCAATGTTGCTATTCTTCGTCCAACCTGTGCCTCATTCCTAGCAATTCTCAGTTACCCAACAGCAGAGAGAGGCTGTACTTACTAGTTACTTGGCCTCAGTATCAAACTTACCACTGGTAGCTAGCATGATCTCGGGATCATTGTAAGCCTGTAGAGAAAACAGCGAGTCAATACCATTTGCAGAAAGCAGTGACAACACACCTGAATCCACAAGCTCACTGTCACTAGAGGAAGGTGTTGGCAGTGGGACAAGCTATGGGGAAAGATGATGGTGGGGAAGAAGAACAGTGGGGAAATCAGATTCTCCAAACATTTTAACTTTGGGGGTGCTACAAAACTCACCCAAACAAAATCATGAGTCATACAAATGTTAAGTGGAGTCTAGTAAGCTGTGTGATGACAAACAATGTGTGAAAACACTGCACCAACAAAAAAATGTGATCAACAAATGCAGGCAATGCATTACAAAACATTATAAATTGACAATACAATGGTGTTATTGAAGATTACACAATATTCTATGTGATTCCAACAGTTTTGGCCATGTCCACTTTTCACTGCATCTGAAAATCACCCAACTTCTTGCTTAAGTCACTTAAGCTGTCAAAGAAGTTTGATGGGTTATGACCTGCACCCTGAAGCATCTGATTGGCTGGAGATGGCTTATGGTGAGGTAAAGTAGCAGAGATCTACAAAGTTTGCAATATTGGGTCTTCACATTGTCTTGTTACTTAAGGGTCTTATATAGTTCACATGTATAGTGACAACACAACTATACTTATTAAGACTTCTTGCCAGTCCTTAAGTCCATGGTCAATGGATTTTCTACTTCTCAGCAGATAATGTGGTGGTTCTTTGGGTGGAATTACCTTTTTATTTACACTGTGGGTTTGACTGTGATCTCTTGGGTAAATCTGATAGGTATGTTTCAACCTAGTAGGTCGTGTTTCAACCTATGAAAGTCTGTTTCAGCTTTGTTGTCTCCCATATAGCAGAAGGGAGAGTTTCCTAGAATACAAGTGTCATTGATTGTCAGCTGTATGACTATTGTATAAAGTACCTCAGAGAGGTAGTATACAATCTAGAGGAAAATAGAAAACCTTGTCGAATAGTAATCACAATAAAGTGGTATCCAACTATAGGCTTATATAACTTTAATCTTACTTCAAGGCAACTAATTGGCCTGCACTTTAAGTCTTACTTAATCACACTCACTATAGGTGATATTGGAGTAAAGTGGGAAGTCTTATTACATGGGTGCAAAATGGGCTCCTTTTATACCTTTTTGGAGGCCAGATTACTAAGCATGATCCATCACATGGATTGGTAAGAATGTGCTTTCAAACCAGGCCATTTAGTGTGTTGAGTCAGCTTGTTTACTAAATATCTTACAAATACAATGTAATCTTACAAAGCATGAAAGAAAAATGGTATGAGTCATCACATGGATTGGTAAGAATGTGCTTACAAACCAGGCCATTGGGTGTGTTGAGTCAGCCTTGTTACTAATGTATTATAAATACAACTGCAAGTCTTACAAAGTATGACAGATCATTTACAAAACATGATGAGTCAAGTTGAATCCTTACAAATCAGGATATTTCCTGGTCACATGACATGCTGACAAACATGTCTTGATAGCTAGTGAGAAACTCTGGTGGCAGAATGAGCCTAGAAAAATAGAAAGAAATGGAATGTTACAGAATCAAATAGAAATACATGGAAATGCATGGAAAATGAGTCTGACACAAAAACTGAGAATACAGGCTGGTGAATCAAGGAAAAATGGTAGGGTAACTTTGTGATAGGGTGCAGTACAGTCTGTTGTACCTTCCTTATCACATCTTATATGTATATGTCATGGTATGAAGTGCATACCATGCATGTCAGCATATCTTATCTCTGCTTAGATAGTAAAACTGGCACTGATAACATCACATTGATATACTACTACACTGTTGAATAAAATGAGCTACCAAAAATCAGCATGTAATGAATGGTACCATTCCTTGTCTGAAAAACTGTTAAGGTAGAAGGTATCATAAAGTTCCAAGGATGTCATGGCAGTAACATTGCAATTAACTCTTCCACCATATTCAGGAATCAACTTGATTGTGTGAGTGACATCAATAAGATATACAATCATTCCAAGCCTTGCTTGCATGCCATCAAGACCAGTCTCAAACCATCGCCTCACACAGTACATCATGACTGCAGGATCATCATGTGGATGTGATATTACTTTGAAGAGTTGCATGTAAAGAAGTGGTTCAGCAAGTTCAGGAGGCAGCATGGAGCCCCTCATTGACAAACTGAATACCATTCAAAATTACACAACAACAACATCTAGAGGACCAGGTGAGTACAATGAGGCCAATGAGATATTGGAATCTCACCGTCATTCTGTGTCTGCAGAAGCATAATATCACAATTTCCAAGGGGATAGGCTTCAGACAGTGGATATACTTGTACTTGCTAACTGGGCATCACAAGACATGGACACAGGTCTGAATGTAGCTACAGACAGAACTTGTTCCAGACCTTGAGGAGATGGGTCTGGAAGTGGGACCCAGACCCATTGATGTGCTCAATAAATGTGTGAAGCTGATTAGGGAAGTTTGGAAGCTGATATAACTGCACCAAAAACTTAGGTGATTTGTTGGCCAGATTGCTAGAGACAGTGACATGGAATGCAACACTGCTATCTTTGGAAAGTAGGCCCTTGAGGAAGTGATTGCGAATGGGATGAGGGCCCTGAAAATGAGAGCCATTTTCAGGAGTGATGCACATGATCCAACCAAACACTGGGTCAATGTCAACCACTTCCTTGAATTCATTGTCAATCAAATTATTGAGGGACAAGGTTTGCAACCGGAGGAGAGCATAGAGGTCAAACTGGCATGCTGTATCTTCCCAATCTAAAAGGTGAACAATCTGCTGTGTGAAGCTTGCATGCTGGTGACTGGTGTGCATGAAAGGACTTTTGCAATGCATGATCAGCATGCATTTGCTGGTCTCAGATGTGAATTGAATTGGGGCACTGAGATTGGGAATAGCTCAAGCAAATGATGCAAGGAGCTCAAGTTTGGATATTCCAAAGTGCTTGATGGGACCTGAGGTCCCCCTATGAACCTTGGCATTAATGATTGCTCCTTTGAAGCTATGGAATTCTGCAAGCAAGGATATCATAGCAGTAATTAATGATGGAGTGAAAGTCAGAGATTGAGCTTGGTTTATAAAATTGATAAGCCCATGAACTGCATGAATAAAATCCACATCAACAATGCCTGTGATTGTGGCAACAATCATGCACTGGATATCCCAATGCTCCTGCCTGGTCATCTGCTGGACATGTGAGACACCTTGGGCAAAATGGCAAGTTCCAATGTGTTTGTGCTGTCTACAAAAGTGGGAATTGAGCTCATCTGCCCCAAGAACCTCCTTGCACCACTTGAAGATATGATCAGAACAGAATTTGTGGAGGATATGAAGGATGTTAGGTGTGAGGAAAAATGCAGGATCAGCAAAACACCAGTTGTGCCAGAAGGGAAGTTGGACCCCACTGAGAAAAAGTGCTTTAGCTTCCTCTTGGAACTGCTGGATCTTCCAGGGATCCACATGTTGGCAAAGTTGGTGAAGCACTTTGATTGTGATATTCTCATGATGAGGAGGGTATAGGCATCAGCATGGGTATACCCGCAGGTATCAAGAGCTCTACCCATACCCATACCCACAATATACCTGTACCTGTGTATCCACAGGTACTAATGGGTATGGGTACTGACAGGTATGGGTCTCAGGACAGGTATCAAGATGGTGACTTGGAGCTTTGCATCCATGGGCCACAGCAGATATGTACATGTAAAGTAGTGCTATGATAAAACTATTGAGTCCCATCTATCCTCAAGCTCTTTTTCATCACCCTCAACATCTGGTAAATGAGCTACAGGTAAGACATCCTTATCCTTGACAAGCCCTAGCAGGCTCCAACAACCAAGACACAGGAGTGCACAAGTGGTTTGAGTCAAGAGTCGAGACCATATGTGTGACAACAGCAAGTGACCACAGGAGAATACATGCTCAACATTGATGGATGTAGTATGAATGCAAGGTTAAAAATAGTAGTAAACGAGAAAAAACACATGCACCTGGAATGATCAAATAATCAAGCACCATATGCGACAGGCAAGGATAGGTAGTGCAGTGCTGCATCCACCAGACAATAACATTGTCAATGTTGTCCTCTGTGGGTGCATTGAGATAGGAATCCAATTTATTATGGCATGACAGTGAGTGCTTCATCTTTGCAAGAGCAGGCAAATTATCGAAAATGTTAGTGTGGTTGTCCTGTCAAGTGTATGTGAATTGATAGTGAGAAAGAAAAAAATGAGGAGATGCACCTCATTTGTCACACCTGCAGTACCTGCTCTCCCCTCCTCAGCAACTGGTGTGGGCAAATGAGATTTGTATGAGCACTCATATACTTGTTGAACAATATTGCAGGCCATGGAAATACATTCATCCTGCCATCCTGCAGATGTGAGGTAGTCTAGCTTGTAGCATGGGTGTAGGACTTGTGGGGTGAAAAGACTCAGAATCAGAACAACAGAACAAGTAAAAACTTACCCATTGCTATCTGGTATGTTTCAGATTCATCAGTTAGTGAGTAGTACCTATTGAGAGTTATCTTTGCAATGCAGAGGGCAGCATGAATAGCAGGATGAAGTGTTTGTGTCTTGATGATGCCATTGGTGAAGATGGTATTGATGTGATCCATTGCAGGAATCACCATTACAAGGTTTGGTATTCCACATAAAAAGAATAATGTAGTATGCTTGAGGATCTACCAAACAATGTGTTAGTGTTACAGTGATGTGTGACATGACATGTGACATACCTTGAGAACATTGCATAGTTGCTCTACTAATGTCCACTCAACAGCATCCAGCTCATAGGTGCCCAATCCCAGTTTTTGTGTGTCTGTCACAGCATCCAGAGCCTGCTGATATTTGATCACAAACTCCAGCATGTTGAAGGTGGAATTCCACTGTGTCAAAACATCACAAGGCATCATCCTCACAGGAAGCTTCAAGTCTATCAACTTTTGCTTCCACTTGGGCAGGAGAAAGGTCAATGAATGTACAATTTTGTATGCAAGTTTTCATAGCTGGTTCAATCTGTGAGTGCCTTGGTGGGTGTTCTTTGGTTGATGAACTTACTTTGACCAGAACAAATCTAATTGGATGAATATTCTCCTCAAGTTGTTCCTGCTCTTCTTCTGTCATGTTGCCAACCTCATCAGTCCAGCCATCAGTGTCATCGACATCATCAGTGTTGGGATCACCATCACCATTTTTGGCTATGGTAGCCTTATCTTCAACCTCAATTTCTTCTGCTATGGCCTGCAGCTCCTTCCCAGAGCTTCCTAGGTACTCATCAGCTTGCTTTTTCAGTATGTTGAATTGTTTAAGTAGGCTTTTGGCTACAAGATTGACTATATGCAAGAAACAGCAGGTCCATTGTTGTGACTATTCTAGCTGTAGCCTCACAAAGGCCTATTTTATGAAGTATGTCAAAGCCCAGTTTGTCTGGACATCAGAACAGTCATCCCCACCCATCTCCGATGAAACCCACTCAACCCAACACTTTCCTGCACTCTCCAAGCCTCAGACCCACCAGACTACCATTGGATATCCACTGGACCTGCTTGCATACCTTTGGAAACCCATCCATCCTATGTCCTATCTGTCCCATCCAACCCCACTGGTGCATAGTAGCTTACTTCTCATGGCTGATGCAGTAGACAGCATTATTACCTATGTTCTCACAAGTCTGCAGCACCTCATGTTAGTTTACATACCTTTGGACCCAATGTTTTCCTATTTTCTGTATTCTGGATTTCTATGTAGCTGTTACAACCATGCACACTGAGGGTACACAGGAGTAGAATGGACTAAGAAGGGCTTGGCTTCAGCTCATGTGCTGTGCCCCTTGCCTAAGTATGTGCCCTTGATTTCAGGCGGACTAGAACGGAAGTCCAGGGTGTTCCAGAACAAGTCTGGGTTGAATAACAGACTTGTCCGGTGGACATCCAGAGTTGGGATAGTGAAGGAGAAACTGGAGTCGAGACTACCATTGGTAGAGTCTCGAGTAGAACAGAGGTACAAGCTGAGAACAGAAGTATGGCTACTCCCAGACAAAGTCCGGAGTAGAAGAGGAATGAGGGTGGACTACCTGGAGGTAGAGGTGGAGATGCAGTTTCTGGGAACATAAGTCCGGAAACTCAGAGGGGGTGACTAAGATTATTCAACCAGAGGTAATGACTGTGGGTAGCAAGAGTCCTATCTGGCATGGAGTCCAGGATAGGCGGTATGATGGAGGTAGGTCACCCTATGGGTAGACAGAGAGACAGTCACAAGGAGAGTATCCTTAAGACTCTAGAGTAGGAGCAGACATGGAGATCCAGTCCAGTAGATGATAGAGGGAAATAGGACCCATAGGGTACAATAATATTCAAACTGAGGATCTACTAAGTTTTACAGGGGGTTTATATACTGTAAGTAAGTAGTGTCAGGATGAGTAAGGAAAGGACCGGAGCTAGGAGCGGAGCACATGGAGGAGTGGAAAGGCTATGTATGTGACATATGGAAAGTTAGATAATAGACAGAACGGAACAATCAAAATGAACTCAGATATGAATGGGGAATGGATCAGATGAATCAGACAGAATATACATAACCGATAATCAGAGAGACAGGGGTCTTCTATATTTAGAAGTGGGCGGAACTTTGTGAATCAGGGCGGGAGACTAAAGCGAAGATGACCGGAAACAGAGACACAGCCTGGGTAATTGTACAGAATAACAAAGGGAGAGCTGGAAATGGTAATGACTGTAAGATAGGGGTTGCAGAGGCAGATGATGCATGCAATGGGTGGAGACCTGTGTGGCTGGTGGAGTATGGAGATTAGATAGAGCCAGAGCCGATGGAGATTAGATTATCTATGGGAATAGATAACCGGAGATGGGTGAGGTGGAGTACGGAGGCATTGAGGGGTGGTATAATATCCATTGGTTCCAGCAGAAGCAGTACCGGTCTACAGGAGGATCTGGAGGTTCGAGGGATTGGGATAGGGGCAGATTAGATGGGAACTGAATACTGATTAGAGGGTTAGGGTTGAGAGAAGCACTGATTTGTGCATGGAATATGACAGTAGCTAGTTATATAGGACTGATAGGATGACCAAGCACATTACTTTACTGTAGATGGGACTTCCCATCTACTTGGTCACATACCTGTCCTTACCTGTTACCTGGATTGAATATACCTGGTTCTCACCCATTTCACACCCATTTCACACCCGCAACCCTTGTCATTCATTTTCCCTGACTTTCCCTTGTTTCCAGACATAGTCTGATGCTTTCTGCTGTAGGAAACCATCTGGCTATAGCCCTGTAGGACATCATTTCCCCATGGTAGTCAACCACAGTACTTACAGCCTGAAGTCACCTGGAGTCATTCCAAGTACTTGTGAACAGTTCTGGACAGTTGCGCTCAGTTACGCACCTTCGCACGACATTGCATTAGCCCTGCGGGCCCAGTTCCGGACTGCATCGTGTTGCATCCCACATTGGTACTTCGCATCATCCTCCCATGTCCTGTCCATGTCCATCCATCCCCACTGGTGCATTATTAGTCCTTACTTGTTGTCTATTGATCGTTTGCAGGCTGTTTTACATACTTTTCCCATGCATGAGGCAAGCTTAGCGCTATTACATCTTATATCACTCCGGACTCGCTTATACATATGCAATCGCCTGCATTGTCCCGGATTCGTACGGACTCACATAAATACTTGCTCAGGACTTGTAACTACTCACTTTCCTACATTCCCTCTCTTGAGTTGGTGTTCCGGAATCACTAGCATTAGTCTACCTCGCTCTTTGTTCTTGCGCAATTGATTGCAGTTCTCAGTATCTCGCGCGAGCCTTTACACTCCTTGAGCATTCAACCCTTGTTAGTTTATACCTAGAAACCTTGTCGCATAGTTCCAGAACAGATCCCGGTAAACTTCACATCACGTCCCACATACCTGGTACCCTTACTTGTCATACCCATCACCCATTACCTGGTACCTGGATTTGTATACCTGGCTCCCTTCTAGCTATATCTGCGCTCTTTTACTCTGCATCTGCACCACACTCGTTTCACAACTCATCCACAATCCATATCTCATATCTTCTTCACATCGCTTGCGGAATACGTCACATAGATTGTCATCCCAACCACATCTTTCCCCTTGCTCTTACAACTTGAGGAATTGCTCTCAGAACTATCCCTTTGGGTCAACTATTACTCTCGCACCTAACAGGATCATCACACTATCACTATAGCGAGCTTCTACGATTTCTCCCACACTGCACCTGTTCCCTTGCTATTCTCCATAACCCAACAACCTGAACCTTCAGACCCACTTTCCCATGCATCAGACTTGGTAGTGTACCTTCGGACCCGCTGTTTTGACCCTCAGACTTGGTTTGTGTACCTTCAGACTTGTTTACTTTACCTTTTCATGACCTAAGACACTAACAATCAGACTTATATCAGTAGCAGACCCCTTTAGGGTTGAATGTTCTTGCCTTGCAAGTGAAGCAGCAGGCATAGCATTGACCCAACATTATATCCACCTACTGCGGAGTTGTTTCTCATACTGTGCTGTTTTGCCGCCAAAGTGGCCCACCATGTCCGCAAGCTCAGTAATCATGGTATCATTGCTTGAGGCATTGTTGGCCGTGATGCTAGGGATCTGTTGAGGATGTGAGTTCATTGTAGTATAATAGTATGGTGGGAATCCATACCTTGTCTGAAATTCCAAAATCTGACAGTACAAGTGCAAATGCCTCTGTGAGGTTGAGTCCTGAGTGTGATTTTGTGACCTCCACAATATCAAGGAGCATTGTGAGTGGCTCACCCTCATACTCAAGATGGACCATGATTTCCACAAAGGCTTTATGATTTGGGGATGTCCAAGCATCCATTGTGAAGTTAATGTCACCATCATAAGTTTGCAACATCTGTGCTATTTGCTGCCTGACATTTGCAAAAACCAACTTAACATCTCAAGAGACTGTCAATGGTGATGAGATATGGTATTCAGGCCTTCCAGTCTTCATCAGTGCTTGAAAACCACAATCATTAACAATTTCAAAAGGTCACAAGCTCTCTGCAACCCATCGAATGATTTCAACATGGGCCTCTGTCTTTGAGTGCTGCCTGTGGGAGTAAGTTATCTTCCCTTTACCTTTTCTCTTGAATGCTGAAGTTATCAAGCCTGTTTGGAGTATGCTTTGCACTACCATTTCATGTGCTGACTCTGCAGTCCCAGAACCCTGTGCAGCTTGATATGCAGCCTCACCCCAGCAGTTTTTAGCATGCTTGGCCATGTTACTCATGGACTTGGCATCTCCCTTATTGAGGTAGCAGTGGACACACTGCTTACACCCTTTGGCCATACACTTGAAGACATGTGAACGACAGCCACCAGTATACTCGATACTTGGAACAGGTTCAAAAAAGGCATACACAGGTGAGGACCATTCTTTTTCAGCTGTTCTGCATCAAATAATGAATATTTGAGTTAGTATAGTAATTCACCACACACCAAGCTCTATGTCTGATGACTCCATTTGTGACTCTGCATCACTGTGCTTTGAGTTTACAGACTCAATGTCTGAGTCAATGACAACAGTGTCCTCATACAATGATTGTTCTTCCTCCTCAGTATGAACACTGGCTTGATGGTGAAGATTTGGCTGACCATTGGGAGTATCAGGTGGGGGACTCAGAGATGAGGTGACAATGAATTCATTGAATGTTGAAGGTGCCTTCTTAGATTTCTTCGGTTGTTCCTTATGGCTGAAACTGCTGGCCATCCTTTTCAGCTTCATGCTTCCATCTGTGACAGCCTGGGCTACTTTCCCTGTGAGCTTGGTGACACACTTGCCAAACATGGCTGCTGAGGGAGGTAGTGCGTGAGATTTCAGAAGTTCTATTAGTCATGTTTGATATAATTAAGATTGGCTACTGTACAGTTGTATTAAGTTAAAGTTTTGTCAAAATATAGGCTCATGACCCATTTTGGATTGTACAGGTACTGGGTACCTAGTGGCTGTACCCATACCCATACCTGTGACCCATGCGGTGTCGATCTTCGTTGCCGGTCTGTTGAAACCTTCAACAAAAACAACAAAACCAGACAACGCTACTGGTCAGTGGTCCTTGTGCTTAGAAGCGCTGTGTTCAGTAGTTGTTCAAAATAGGGTGGGCTGACCCTGATAGTGCTCCAAACACTTCGAGTTGTTGAAGAGTGAAGAAAGCGAAATACTGCACACTGGCAGCAGACTGGAATGGATAGACTGGGCTGGACTGGAATAAATGTAAAGCAGAGTGACAAAGTTCCAGGTGAACAATGTCAGGAATGATGACAGAGGACTGTAAAATGTGAAGCCTATCTGAGGCTTCAGAGGAGAATGGACATGGAATGTGAACTGAAGAAGTTGATTTCTCTGTAGCTAAAGTACAGGGGTTTATATAGAGTAGAGTACCTGCATACGTCTGTGTATGCAAAGCAATGCTCCAGGCAATGAGTAGGGCAATGAAGAGGGCAATGAAAGGGGGGAATGGAATGAATGTGCTGCGCTTCAGGGGTAATGACTGAGCAATTTCGAAAAATAGAACAAATCCTATGCAGAATGAGTCATAAGGACAAAGAATGAGTCAGAGAATGAAAAAAGCGATGATAAAGCAGGGCTGTGACCATTACAAACCATGACTCATGACCTGAGTCATCATGACCAATTGCTATGCAAGCATGACAAAGTGCTGTGCGGTGATGATGCAAGAGCTGTGACGCAGCAATGACGCAGCATATGGGCAGTGGAGAATGGAATGAAGAGATGATGCTATGATGCCATGATGGTGTGATGATCCGAATGCTCTGCTGCAGAGATGTCATGTGGTTGTTGGTGCAGAATGTCGACATGCAGGGATCATGGGATATACAGTCTGTAAGACACTTCCCCAGCATGATAAAGGGATTGGTCATCTGCATAGGGACTTGGTTGTTTGCAATCTCTGGTGAGCGTTAGGATGGAATGGCATGGTGTCCACAGTGATCATGAAGGTGAGGTGCGAGTGGATAATTGTTTGAATGATTCGACAAATATCGACGAATATAAGCCGCTGAAGAGGATTGGAAATGGTAGGGTGATGAGGACAGGATGAATAAAGACGCGGTTTTCGACGTATTGGTGCAATTTGGCATGGTCTGGCTGATGCTGAGGTTGTCTGAGAGTGTAGTGGGTGAAGATGGGAGAGCGTTGGAAGCGTGTGAATGGGGGAAAGGTGAATAAACCTCGTTGAATGCAAAATGCCGTAAAAATGCGGGATGCCGTAATACTGTTGAAAATCGCTGAAAAATCGAAAAATTAAAGGAAAGGAAGGGAAACAAATGAAAAGGTGAGTAAGGAATGATATGGGAAATGAAGATATAAATAAAAAAACCATGTTCTCGCTACCAAACACGTTTGGTGCGTGACAGCGGTGTGGGAGAAATCGTAGAAGCGCGCTATAGTGATAGCGTGTCGATCCTGTTAGGTGCGAGAGTAGTAGTCGACCCAAAGGGATAGCTCTGAGAGCAGTTCCTCAAGTAAGAGCGAAGGGACAAGTGCGGCTGGGTATTATGATCTATGCGACGGACTCCGCAAGCTATGCGGCGAAGATGCGAGATGCGGGTATGCGGAAGAGTTGCGAGGCGAGTGCGGTGCGGACGCGGAGTAAGAGAGCGCGAATATAACTAGAAGGGAGCCAAGTACACGAGTCCAAGTACCAGGTAGCGGGTGACGGGTATGACGGGTAAGGGTACCAGGTATAAGGGACACGATGCGAAGATTTACCGGGATCTGTTCCGGAACTCTTATGCGGCGAGGTTTCTAGGTATAACTAGCAAGAGTCGAACGCTCAAAGGAGTGTAGAGGTCAAGCGCGAGATAGGGAGAACTGCAATCGATTGCGCAAGAACAAAGAACGAGATAGACTATTCTAGTGACTCCTGCAACACCGACTCAAAGGAAGGGAATGTAGAAAAGTCAGTAGTTATGAGTCCTGGGCGAGTATTTATGTGAGTCCATACGAATCCAGGACTGTGCAGGTGACCGCATATGTACAAGCGAGTCCGGAGTGTTATAAGATGTAATAGCGCTAAGCTGGCCTCATGCATGGGAAAAGTATGTAAAACAGCCTGCAAACGATCAATAGACAACAGGTAAGGACTAATAACGCACCAGTGGGGTTGGACGGACGTGGACAGGACATGGGAGGACGATGCGAGGGCCCGGTACGGTTATGCGGAGTGATGCGGACCGTGACCCAGTATGCGGAGCCACCGCAACGACGTGCGAAGGTGCGTAACTGACCGCAACTATCCGGAACTGTTCGCGACCCTTGGGAATGACTTCGGACTGTAAGTGTAGGTATTGACTAGAATGGGGAAATGATGCTCTGCAGGGCTGCAGCCAGATATTTTCCTACAGCGGGTTACCCATACCCATGCCAATGCCTATGTACAGCTAATCATTATCCTTCAGCACATGGAGAAAAACTACCTGCTATTGTTCTGTGTTGCAGTGGACATTCTTCCAGCACAGGCATCTTTGGTGCCTTGTGAACGTGTTTTTTCATCCAGCAAAGAGACAAACTCGCTCCAATGCAGCAGAATGTCACCTAGTAAACTGATGGAGGCCCTACAAATACTCAAGTTTTCATTTAGGCAGGACAGGCTATGCCATTTCTGGACCTGTGACACAAAGGGCTATGGAGGAGCTGATACATGCAGTGAAGTTGGATGAACTTCAGGATCTTGTTCGAAACTCAATCATGGACAAGGACGAGGGTAGTATCTTAGCATAGATTTAAGCTTGGCACACATAGCCACTTCATATCTCAAGTAAGGTAGGGCTCATACAAAACCAACCAACCGTGACCTAGTGTGACCTAATGTGACTATGCAGTGACTTTGGTGACAAATGTTGAAGTCTGAACGATCTGTCATGTCAGAAGCCGAACGATCCAAGATAGGTACAAGGGGAGAGTGAAGCGATACAAGCGCAACCAAAAGACTAACACCCGAGTGATGTTTTGACGTCGGCTCGTGTTCGTCAATATTGAATGCTATGATACATGTTATTTTCTGTTTCTACCCTATGCAGTATAAAGATACGAGTAGAATGTAGTAACATCTCAGTTCTTTCTAGAGACTGAGATGTGAGTCACCGTAGTTTTCACGTATGATAAAATGTCTAACGAGTCTTAGTATTATTGTTTCCTACTAGGTACTTGACTCGTGCAATAGAGTTCTTTCTAGAGACTGAGATTATTATTGTTTCCTACTAGCCTTCCCGCCCCCACTCATCACCTACAACGTAAGGTTATGAGCCCTGACTCGTCCATGGATACCATGCTCCCTGCTGTGGGAAACAACTCTGCAGTAGGCGGATATAATGTTGGGTGAATGCTATGCCTGCTGCTTCTCTTGCAAGACAAGAACGTTCGACCCTAAAGGGGTCTGCTACTGATATAAGTCTGAAAGTTAGTATCTAAGGTCACAGAAATGTAAAGGAACAAGTCCGAAGGTATGCGGACCAAGTCCGGAGGTCAAAACGTCGGGTCCGAAGGTATACTACCAAGTCCGAGGCGCGGGAAAGCGGGTCCGGAGCTTCAGGTCGTCGGGTTATGGGTAATAGCAAGGGAACGGGTTTGGAAAGTGTCGGACTATGTCCGGAAACAAGGGAAAGTCAGGGAAAACGAATGGCAAGGGTTTTGGGTGTGAAGTGAGTGAGAACCAGGTATATTCTGCCAGGTAACAGGTAAGGACAGGTATGTGACCAAGTAGATGGGAAGTCCCACCTACAGTAAAGTAAAGTTCTTGGTCGTACTATCAGTCCTATATAACTAGCTACGTAGAAATCCAGAATACAGAAAATAGAAAAACATCGGGTCCGAAGGTATGTAAACTAACATGAGGCACTGCGGACGTGTGAGAACACAGGTAATAACGCTGTATGCCGCATCAGCCATGGGAAATAAGCTACTACACACCTGTGGGATTGGACGGAACGGACAGGACATAGGACGGACGGGTTTCCGAAGGTATGCGAGCAGGTCCGGTGTATCTCTGATGGGTCCGAGGCTCGGAGAGCGCAGGAAAGCGTCGGGTTTGAGCAGGTTTCATTGGAGATGACTGGAGTGACTGGTCTGATGTCCAGATAACTGGGCTCTCGATGTACTCTGTGAATTGGGCCTCTGCAGGGCTGTGGACAGAATGTTCACGACACTGCCACCAGCTCCTCATTGTTTAATGTCCCCAAACTTGCCGACAACAGCACAAATTGGATCACCTACAAGGAAAGAACGTTAACGGCAATAGGTGCATGAGGTCTGATGCGTTATACCGACAGACAAGCCATGAAACCTGTGATGTTCGTGATTGATCAGAAGACCAATGCGATGACGAAAACGGATGGGACGGCTCCTAGCCAAACAGAGATCAACGACCTTGGCAAAAAGATCAACGAGTATCATCAGAAGAACTCACTCGTAAAGCAACAAGTCTTCAGCACGATCTTGGATCAGCTTCTGTTGCGCATCCAAAAGCTCGAAGCTGCAGACAAGGTCTGGGCAGAGATCTGTAACATCCACAAAGGAAAAACAGAGCTAGTTCAAATAGACCTATGTCGATGTTTGCAGGAGACGAGATGCGAAGAGACTGGTGACGTCAAGGCACACTTTGGTGAAATGCTTCGCCTTCGTGAATCTCTAGTGGGAATGGGAGCAGCAATCGACGACTGAGATTTCTATGCCATTATCCTAGGATCTCTCCCAGAATCTTATCATCCCATACTCTCATCAATTAACGCGACTGTGAAGATCACGCAGAAACCACTAAGTCCCTATGAACTCGTCAATGTTATCTCCGAAGAGTATGAGCACAGACTCCTCACAGATCAACGCACCTCCAAAAAGGCCTCTAATGCTGCCCTAACAGCGAGAGGAAGCTCTGCAAAACCCCATAGCTCGAACTCGACAAGTAAAGTTGACCCAGATATCACCTGCTACAACTGTGAGTGAAAGGGGCATTATAAGAGTGACTGCTGGAGACCAGGAGGTGGAAAGGAGGGCCAAGGCCTGAAGCAGAATCAACGACGTGGAGGGAAGTCCCAGAAGCAGGCCGTTAATGCTGCTATGCAAGGCAAACCCCCAGAAGACTATGCCTTTGTCATGTTGGATCTAGCTGGGATAGCTAAGGGCCTCAACATACCCCTTGAGCGCCGCGGTGCCATCATGGATTCAGGAGCTACCTCCCATTTCTGTCTGGATCGCTCGAAGTTCACAAATTTCGTCTCGATCCCTCCACAAGACATTCACACGGCAGATGGATCTCCTGTAAGTGTGATAGGTCGTGGTGACGTCAAGATTGACTTACCACTGGGAGATAAACACACGTCTGTGACGCTAAAGAGTGCATTGTACGCCCCAAAGATGGTGTTCACTCTTATTTCCACCAACCGAATCGCTGCGGCAGGATTAGCTGTCCACTTCGAAGGCAAAATGTGCCGAATATTCTCACCCAGCCCCAAGTGCAAATTGATTGCAGAGATTCCGCAGCTAGAGGGACTTTACACTGTCGTCAATCAGCAGAGAGAGCGCGCGAATCTGGCAAAGGGCAAGCTTACTGTTTGCGAGCTACACCGGGTCTTAGGACATGTTTCTCAGGTGACCGTAAAGCAAATGCTTGAGAAAGGTCTTGTCGAGGGCCTAGAGCTTGACGCATCCTCTACACCTGAATTCTGTGAGGCCTGCACCAAGGCCAAAGCCGTACGTCAGCCTTTCCCCAATGAAACGAAGAACCATGCACTTGCATACGCAGAACTCGTTCACACGGATCTCTGGGGACCGGCGCAGACCACTAGCCTAGGCGGCTGTTCATATTATATCAGTTTCACAGATGATTACACCCGTGAAACGAAGGTGCAGTTCCTAAAGCTCAAGAGTGAGGCGTTGGATGCTTTCAAACAGTACAAGTCCCACCTTAGCCGGCAGCATCCAGGTGTCCGTTTGCGCAAGGTCCATTCTGACCAGGGAGGCGAATATCTCAGTGTGGAATTCAATAAGCATTTGAGGGACCAAGGGATAGAGTGGCAACTCACTGTTCATGACTCCCCACAGCAGAACGGAGTGGCGGAATGTCTCAACCACACCCTTGTCTCCCATGCACGTGCCATGCTGCTTGCAAAAGACCTGCCAAAGTATCTATGGGCCGAAGCTATCAGCTATGCCACTTGGCTCAAAAACCACTTACCGTCCAGGGCGATTCCAGGCCACACTCCCTTCCAACTTGTCCACAACCACAAGCCGAACCTGTCCCAAGCACATGAATTTGGCGCCACTGTCTATGTCCATCTCCAGGGGGCAGGGAAGTTAGAGGCCAGGGCAGAAGAGGCGAAGTTTGTGGGTATCGATGTTGAGAGTAAGGGTTATCGGGTGTACTGGCCTATGAAACACCGCGTCTCTGTGGAATGAAACGTGACATTTGGGCCACTGGAGGTCATTGTGGGTGATGCTACCCAGGACGAGGGGGAGCCAGCTGTCAACAACGTCAATGCCAGCACTAACAAGAAAGTCAATGCACCAAGTGACATCCAGGCCACATCACCCCCTCCCTCTCAACCACCCTCTACTCCTCCCCAACCTCAACGGCAGCTTGAGACACCTCCGGCACCCAGAGTGACACGGATGCGTCCGCCACCCGGATACTACGCGGCCCTCAACCAGGGGGAATCGGCGACTCTGGCAATGGAGACTGAGGGCATATTCAAACCATCAGAGTCAGACCTTACGGACGATGAACCACTTACCTGATGGCAAGAACAGGCCCTTGCAGCAGCAGAGGCCGAGCCCACATTCCAACAGGCACTAAACGGCCCAGACACCATTGAATGGCAGGAGGCCATCAACTATGAACTTGGTCAGTTGGAAAAACTCAGGACGTGGGAAATTGTCAACCCACCCGCACGTGTGAATTTGATCCCGTGCCATTATGTCTTGGCGACGAAACGTGGTCCCAGTGGTGAGAAGCTGAAACTGCGTGCTCGGTTAGTAGCCAACAGTCAGCGTCAAAAATATGGGATCGACTATTTTGACACATTCACACCTACCTCCAATATGTCCACCATCCGGACCGTCCTGACAATGGCGGCCCAACACAACTGGGAAATCCACCAAGTCGACATCAAGAGTGCCTACCTCTATGCAGAGCTCAAGGAGGACATATACATGCGGGCGCCACCAGGATACCTCAAGGAGGGACATGAGGGAAAGGTGTTGAAGTTGTTAAGAAGCCTACCAGGTCTCAAGCAAGCCGGATATGAGTGGTCGGAAGAATTGGCATTGGTGTTCGCTAAACTGGGCTTTGCTCGCTCACAGGTAGACCAGGCCATGTATTATCGGTGTCCTGATGACGAACATACCATCATCACGGTGTCCGTCGACGACATGGCCATAACGTCAAGGTACCTCCATCACATCACACGGTTCAAGCAACAACTCGAGAAGTATTTCGAGATTTCGGATTTGGGAGAACTAAATTGGTTGTTGGGATTGAAGGTCGAGCGCGACCGCACTGCCCATACCATCGCCCTGTCACAAAAGGCTTACGTTGACACCGTTCTAGAGCATTTTCAACTCACAGATGCCAAGTCAGCTCTCACGCCAATGGACACCGGCACCATCCTATCAGATTCCCAATCCCCCGCTACCCATGCCCAACTCAAGGACATGCGAGACGTGCCCTACCAGTGAGGCATAGGCTCGCTGATGTATGCGGCCACCAGTACCAGACCCAATATAGTGTTTTTGGTTGCAATGCTTTCGCAATTCATGTGAAACCCAGGTAGAGTACACTGGGAGGCTGCCAAAAGAGTCATATGCTACCTCAAGGGTACGGCAGACCTAGGACTTACCCTGGGTACCACAGACGTGGGGCTAGAGGCATATGTAGATGTCGATTGGGCCTCTCAAGCCCATCACCACTCGATGTCCAGGTACGTCGTCATGCTGAACAGAGGTCCCGTAGCATGGAGTGCACGAAAGCAACCTCTCATTGCTCTATCCACTGCTGAAGCCAAATACATTGCCCTCACCACAGTTGGCCGCGAGGTTCTCTACTTACAGCTTCTCCTTGGCGAACTCTACAGCATCGCAGACCTCCCTACCCCCATCCTCTGCGACAATCAGGCAGCCATAGCTCTTGCATCGAACAATAAGTTCCACTCGCGCACGAAGCACATTGATCTCAGATTCCACTTTGTCCGTACCCACGTGAAGAATGGGACGTTCTCCCTCACCTACTGCCCCACTGACGACAATGTCGCAGATGCCTTTACTAAGGCCCTGCCCTGTCCTCGCCTTCAAAAATTAGAATCCTTGATGAGCTTGGATTGCGCTCGAGGGGGAATGTTGAAGTCCAAACGATCCGTCACGTCAGAAGCCGAACGATCCAAGATAGGTACAAGGGGAGAGTGAAGCGATACAAGAGCAACCAAAAGACTAACACCTGAGCGACGTTTTGACGTCGGCTCGTGTTCATCAATATTGAATGCTATGATACATGTTATTTTCTGTTTCTACCCTATGCAGTATAAAGATACGAGTAGAACATAGTAACATCTCAGTTCTTTCTAGAGACTGAGATGTGAGTCACCGTAGTTTTCACGTATGATAAAATGTCTAACAAGTCTTAGTATTATTGTTTCCTACTAAATACTTGACTCATGCAATAGAGTTCTTTCTAGAGACTGAGATTATTATTGTTTCCTACTAGCCTTCCCACCCCCGCTTGTCACCTACAACATAAACAAAAGCACTAAAATGGAAACCAATGGCAGTAGAGAAACAGAAATGCGCTACAGGCGCTAAGGTGTTGGCCGTGGATGAGATTAGATTATTAGGATACTATCTACATGTGCCTGTATGCAGTGAGAATGCAGCTATGCAATTTGCTCATCATCAAGTTCTTTTCGAAGATTTGCGGTACTTGCATGGTTTCTCTTGCTGCATTTGGGCATTTGCCACTGATGTGTTGTGACTGTAATTGGTAGCCGGCGGACGGCGGTGTATTAGTGACTTGCCTAAAGTATGCTACAAACATGTATAACATCAAAAACTTCCACTACATCTACTTTATCACAATTTTAACCGCTGTGAACTGTGCCAGGCAGCCTTCCCAATCATTCACAGGAGTCCATTTTTCTCTTTGTCGTGAATCTCTCAAGTCTTTGTTGTTTCTATAGTTTTGTCACACTTTGTATACTTTGTCACATGATGTTGGTCGGTTTTGCATGAGCCCTACCTTACATGCTGTGTATATCACTCGGACACCTGATTGGCTGGTTTCATAACCGACTTTCTTTGAGTTCAGTTCGTTTAACTTCGACGAACGAAGTGGGACCAAAACTCACACTTCATTTCAGTTCAGCTCACTTCGTGGCAACACTAGTAGGAAGCTTGAGCCATGCTTACCTCACATATTGCCAATCTCTCGATAGGCTGCGAGTTTATCGCTCTTCTATGAAGCCCGAGCTTTGCTGACCCAACACATTGTTGATCCATTGCCAGACTGTGAGTGTGTTGATTCTCATTCAAGCCCAAGCATTTTGAGAGTTTCTGTCGTAGGCATGCAGACTGGTCGATCTCAGAGTGGCGAGAAGCACGGAGTTTGAACATTTGTAATTGCCAATGCAGTCTCAAAGGATGTTTTAGAATGAACAGAAAAAGAACAGTTGAATCATGTCACTTTGTGAAACCCAGCTCCAACTTTTACAGTTTGTATGGATCTGAGGAGTGCAGCTGCAAATTACAATAAACGTCTCCTCCAGTCAGGGCTCCTACTCCGCCTCCGCCTCTGCCTGGTGGCATCATAGCTGTGTTCATGATCTCTATCATGATTGTCATGACTTGGACGGTTATGGTCATCCCTGCTGTCTCTTTGTGAGTGATGGAGAGCGGGGGGTTCAAGGATGCTCGCGACCATGACCTGAGTGGTGAGGAAGATGGTCCTCCCATCAGGGCTCCTGCTCCGCCTTCTCCTGTCCCTCTCTCTGTCAGTATCACGGTCACCTCCGCTGTCTCTTTGGGAGTGATGGAGAGGGGGGCCTTGAGAATGCTCAGGACCATGACCTGAGTGGCGAGGAAGATGAGTCCTCCTATCAGGGCTCCTGCTCCGCCTTCTCCTGTCCCTCTCTCTGTCAGCGTCATGGTTGTCATGGCAGTTGTGGTCATCTCTGCTGTGTCTTTCAGAAGGAGAGGACCACACGTCCTCTGGTGCCCACTACAAAGAAGAGTTAGGAAATTTAATTTGCTCCCATTAGGTGATGACTTGCCACAACGGTCAAGGGAGATCCTTGAAGAAACTTGCCGTGCCTACACCTGATGCATCATGCAGGCTACAATTGAATGTGAGAGTGAACATACATGTTGTCACAGGCCACTTTGGCATCGCACTGACTTTCAAACTCAATGAAGGCAAAACTGTGAGGCGGTGTTAGGTGGTTTTCAGAACCAGAAATGACAACTGATATCACAGCACATAGTGGTGATCATGAAGGCAAAGGGGCTCGAGAACAAGTCATTGAATCGACGAGACAATGCAGCAGGGCATCGCAAGGTAATCATCTGGACACAGATGAAGAAACGAAAATGATGATTGAACTTACGGGAAACCAGCTGGGTATTGAACTACACAGCGAACTAAAGTACCGAATCTAGATATGTGGAGGGAGATTGTTTTTTCTTTCAACAGATGTAAAATATAAGACATTGATAAGCTCACCGTCCAAATTGGCAGCTAAGTTCGTGTTCTCCAGTAGCAGGATGGAATCCGTGGACGATAAGGGTCCGGGTGTTTGGCATTTTTAGTGTTGGATGGACTGGAGTCGACGTACAAGTGAGGGATTTTGATTAACGACGATGTACGGGTAGAGTACTGGAGAAGAAGGGCGAGTGAGCACGAGTAGGGTTTATGGAAGGTGTCTAAAAACGATGACACTTTGTGCAACCTGAGGCCGGAGACCTAATAATTAGGGGCGTTGCGCCAAAAGGCAGCAATACTGAAAGCCGGTTCGGCATTGCAGGAGCCGCAAGTCCTAGTCACCATCCTGTTCGAACGACAAATAGACGTCGTCCAGCTGCAGATCAAGGACTGAGTACTGAAACATTTCTATGCGCAATCTAAAGTAAGAGAAAAATGATGCCTTACATCAGTTAGTCTGCGGAAAGGACTGAGATTCTCGTATTCAGAAAGAAAATTTACCACAGCAAGCCTCGACCTCAATCATCGATTCTCGCTCGCTCGTACCCTGTGATTGCACTCGATATCACGCTGACGTCGGTCCTGACTCCAACAAGTTATCAAGCATTGCACCCCGGTCCAGGTGGCTGAAACTTGAACAGACCACAATGTTACATAAGCAAACCGTAGGCTTTGCCAAATTATTACCTTGTGCTAGATCATCTCGTACGCCTATCAATATGGACGGGGTGAAAGCTGCAAAGTACGCTATTCATGAATTTTAGTTCTCAATATACTGAAAAATCCCAAGGAGACGCAAAATTACAGACAAATCCGTCCCTAATGCTCTTGCGCAGCTCCCAGAGTTCGCCGAGGACTCACAAATGTACCAAAGCTTATTAGAGATGGAAAAGAAGCTTGACTGGACAATGAACCGGAAAAAAGTGGAAGTGCAAGATGCGTTGGCGCGCAATCCGACTGTATGTTCTGCATCCCTATAACCTAAGATTGGTCTAACAAACAGATATGATCAGACTGCGCGTACACTGCGGCTATTCTTGAGTCATACGGTTTCCGGGCAGATGTGGCAAACCGGCGAAGCTGGTGCTGAGGGAGTGAACTTTGAGACGGGGCAGGGTATTCCAGCATGGTCCTTGAAGGTTGAAGGGCGACTACTAGAGGCACGTCTATTTCAGCGAGGGTCAATGCATTGCTTTAACGCCCGTGAAGCTTTCGAATCAACGTGCGCGAGACAGGGTTCCTCCTCGGAAGTTCTCGACACTAATCAAACGAATGATTGTTGAGCTTGACCGTGATCCAACTTTATATCCAGACGGGAATGTTGTCGAGGTATGCGAGCTGGGCTGGGATGAGGTTGTCTTGTTCTTATTTGTCGTTTCAGTGGCCTCGAGGTCCGGCTATTCAGCAGCCTCTCGATGGGTTCACCATAAAGCGAACCGGAGACCAGCCGACGAAAGTGCGCCTCATCATATATCTCGAGCAGACACCAGAACAGTATAAAGTGGCTCCAGACCTGGGTATGTCTTGGGTATTTCAATTTGAGTGCTTAACTTGACGACACTTCTCAGGCAACGTCTTGGGCATTAAAGAGGAGAGTCGCGTTGGCATCATCCAGGCCATGTGGAATTATATCAAAATACACGGCCTGCAAGATAAAACGGATCGCCGAAGAATACGCGCTGACGATTATTTGAGACCAGTACGTCGATTTTGTTGATTCTTCACTATTATACCAATTGCACGACTACAGATCTTTGGCGGAGAAGGCATTATGTTCCACCAACTACCAGAGCTAGTCAATCGATATCTGATGCCTCCAGACCCTGTAGTCATCCATTACTCCATCAACCCAGCACAGGTACCCCCAGAGCGCCCTTCTGCATGGGATATCGAGGTTAAGATGGAGGACACGAGTTTGAAGAACCGCATCATGGTGACGGTACAATCAAGTAAAGATAGCATGTCCGACCTCACCAAGTTAGATGATGAGGTAAGATATTTACTCCCTTTGATGCGACCCTTTCTCTAATGCTTAAAAATGTAGATCGCGCTGTTATCACAATCACTACATAACTCGCACACGAAGCGGCAATTCCTCCAAAGTTTCGCCAAAGACCCAGCTAGTTTCATACAGACATGGCTTGGCGTCGCAGTCTCGCGACTTGGAAAGTGTGCTCGGAAGTGGACCAAGCTGAGGGTGCTACGATCCGTGCTGAAGAGTTGCGTAGGAGTGATTTCTTCAGGCTACCCTGGGTTGAGGAAGCTGTTGCTGTCCATGAAGGAATGCGTCTGGCATCTCGAGGCATGCAGTGAAAGTTATTGAACCACGGTTCCTTACTTTGTCGGCCTTGCTTTGCAGTCTTATCTTATTCAAATCGTTGCATAGTTATACTTACGTGTATGTTTCGCCAAGAGCTTTCGATGATCATCTTTTTCAGTTGCATGTGCACGCAGTGGCACTGCTCACTTTAATTTTTTGACTCCGAAGTCAGATCACCCGAAATGAACATGCGATAAAGATTACAATAGAGCGTCGTCTGGTCCCGTAACCCGTTGGGCATTACGACGGCACGCTTCTTTCATTCTTACTGTCATGGCCAGTAGACAGGCAAGTCCTTTATTAATAATTGCTTTTGAGCTAGTTATGAAGGTGGTTCGTGTTACAGCTCGGGAAGTTGAGGCAGGTTAGTCGCTGATTTGTACCACGTGGCTTCTCTACTCAAGCGCTGTTGGGCTGAACAGTGGGCTGGTGAGAAAATATCCTCCCGAGATAAGACTATCGTCGCGGACGAGTTCAAGGACGTCGAGCAGGACATCGAGCTTCGAAAAGAAGGAATCCTGAAGTGCGTCGGTTCACCTCGTGCAGAAATGCATAGAACTAATTGACAAAAATTTAACATCGTACGCGATAAGGCTGCAGGCAGCTGCAGAAGATTACCAGCATGTGCTTTCCAAAAAGAAGGAATTAACCATTGCACAAGAGATGGAGAAACTCATGCCGCTGGACGCACTGGGAATCGTGATGATCTCCCATGGAGAAGAATTTGGAGATGATTCTGCATTCGGTACGCAAACACTCTTTTGTCAATCTATTTTCCCTTAGTTGATATGTACAGGGACATCACTGGTAAAGTTGGGTAGAGCCCATTGCAAGGTTGCCACCCTGCAAGAGGCGTTCGCCCTCACTTTTCATGATACCTTCATCACCTCTTGCCAGAACTTCGTTCAAGACATCAAGGACTATGAGCACCAACGGAAGAAGCTGGAGAGCAGGAGGTATGGCAAACTAGTGCTCTCGCAGTCGTGAAGTAGCTGACCCTGAGTTCAACAGGCTGAGCTATGACGCCGCCATCACCAAGTTGGATAAGATCAAAAGCAGCAAGAAAGAAAAAGAAAAGGAGAGGCGGGAAGCTGAGGATGAGCTTCAACGCAGCCGTCTGCGCTAGTGAGTAACACGTCAACATCAGTCATATAACTTGCTGACGAGGACATAGCGAAGAAACTGCTGAAGACGTGCGCTCCCGAATGCAGGCCATTCAGGAAAACGAGATACAACAACTTCGAGAGTTAACGTCGTTTTTGGACCTCAAGCTGAGTTTCGCCAAGCAGTACCACGAAGTGTTGCAGGATGTGAAAGCAAACTGGTGTGACGAGTATGTTCTTCCCAGCCAGCCTGGTTCTTGTTCCTGATCCCCAAGATATCTAGGTCCATTCTGGCGAAGTTCGAGACTCAACGCAAGAGCTTTCACCCTCCTGTCTTCTCACGTGCCACAGAAGATGGCAAATTCCATTCTGTATCCAAGGGGTCCACGATTTCCAATGCGTCTGGCGCAGTAGCTTCTTCCAACAGTTCCGATGAGCATCATTCGCCCCCTATCCCCATCCGCCGGAAGTCAGACGCAGGGACCAAGACTATCTCACGTCAATCGTCGCGGGCATCTCGTAAACGCTCAGATAGCAATGCTACGCGGAAACGTTCTGACAGTGATGTCACATCTGGTGCCCCCGAGACTCCTAAGGCGGACAAGTCAGGCAAGAAGATAAACGTTACTGGTTGGGCATCGAGCGCTATGAGTTCGATGACGGGAAGAGGGAAGAAAGACAGAGATAACTTTGCAACCCTCACAAACGGGGGCGACCCTGAGACAGACACCATCGACTCTCCTCGTCCTCCAAGCTCTCGGTCCCTTTCTCGGAAATCGCCCAGCTCGAAGGTGAAAGAGCTATTAAATAGATCCCCCAAGATCCCGGCTCAAATCATGAAGCCGTCTTCCCAACATTCCCGAAAACTTGTCCGGGCACTACATGACTTTACGGGTTCATCGGATGAACTCACCTTTAAAGCAGGTGATGAAATCACTGTTATCCATGAAGTCCTGGATGACTGGTGGCTCGGTGTTCTATCAAACGGTCGGAAGGGGTTGTTCCCCACAACGTATACGGAAACCATTTCATGGTCAGTCATCATCCTATCAAGGCTCTGCGCAGTCATCTGAAGACGACCTACACCATGCTGCCGCGAGCGAGGATAGCGAGGACGATATCGGCTATCTTCTCGGAGGTCGTGTTATGGACACGAGCCATCCATCGTCCGCGAGATTTGGACATGGTTTCGATACCGAGAGTGTCACTAGTACCGTACCTGAAGATGAGGAAGAGTCGAGGTTGGTGACGACGAAAATTATTGAAGAAGAGGTGTTCTATATCCCTCGTCACGCATCTCCACAACTGCTTCCACCTTCCATCTCAAGCAACCGACCTATCTCTGACATCGGCTTTGCAATCAAACGCGCTCCTCCACCTCTTCCGTCCCGTCGGCCGACTAACGCAGCTGCTCCCCCGCTACCTAGGCGCAACTCTGTCAAGCCTCAGTCACAATCTAATAGTCCCTGTCTTCTGACATCCGCATATATGACACCATCGCCTTCGGCGAGCATTGTGCAAGGACCAAACGTCTCGCCTTTTGATAGCCTTGTTGGATGTGTCTTCCACTTGAAACTGGCCTCCACTGGGATGCAGTTGCTCCCATTCTACGCTGGTGGTCTTGGATAATACCTCCATTTGGTGGATCGACAAGCAACTTATCTGTTGCTTCACTAAATTATTGAGTTAGTTCGATGTGGCTTACTTATAGTATGTCTACCATGTCAAGGGGGACTCGGATATGCGAGCTCAGGGCTTCTCTGGGTCAAGTTTGACTTTTATTTTTGTTCTGTGCATTCTTCGATACGAGCATTCGAATCAATATCATCATTACAAGTGTATAATCATTTGGTGTGAAGAAGAATCATGTTCAAGTCAGGAATCAGGATGTCGCTGCTACCACTGCCATCACTTTCGTTATAATTAGACATGTGACTTGCGAGTTGCGACAATCACTGAAACGCAGCACCTTCCTGGTCCCTTCACTCCAACGATCATGTCTTTTAGAAAGATCGACATCGACGCCTATGACGAAGATGTCCTACTCGAGGGCGAGCTTTGTGAACCGGATCCACGCGATCCCGCTCAGGTCTTGAGCGATGCGAAACAGAAGCAGGCGGCAGTTCGGAGCACATTAGCCAAGTACAGTCACATATCGCTGCTTTACAGCATAATCTAACCTAAGCACTACTCGCTCGCGCAGGGGAGACGTACCAGGGGCCCTGGGAATCGCACTGGATAGCACACCTTACGGGCCAAACGTCGATGAGGCTAAGGTAACTCTATTGTTGCATGACACCACACTCATACACTGACATTTGCGCAAGAACCTTACACTGCAGACCGTTGTTTCAATACTGAATAGCACGAAATCGTCAGAGATAAACAATGTCGTGAAAGCGCTGTCCCAGGATGCCCAGGACACTTTGATGAAGTACCTTTACAAGGGTATGGGGATGCCGGGCTGGGGTGATGTGAGTGGAAGCGTGCTCTTGGGGTGGCATGAAAAGGTGCGTCTGGAGCTTGCTTTCTATCTAAACTTCCTAACCCAAACACTCCAGCTGACGGAAGTCGCTGGCACTGGCTGTATTGTACGAGTAATGACTGATCGAAGAACTGTATGAATGAGCACACCACCACCGCTAATGCATCTCGCATATCTGTCTTTCAATTGCGCGGCAGAATAAACTTCAACATCATTATTCTGTTTGACATGATGGCGGTAGACCTATAACGTTTCAGATTCGACTACAAATTCGACAGTGTTGATACAAACGCTGTTGATTAGAACTGCAGTTAGTCAGGTTCCAGACTGGCAGAAAAGCGCTGAAACTCACGCTAAACGGACCCGGCGCTCAGTCGAGAAAGTCTTCAGTCAGAATGCGGCCATTGAATATCTTTCCGAGGTGAGTTGGTAGATACCCCATGCCTTTCCTTCTCATTCCGAACAACTCCTTCAGCGGAGGAAGCTGGGATCGCTTGAACGAGCATGAAGTTCTCGCCGAAGGGCGATTCTCTTCGCTGATGAATCCGTCACTGTCGACTATCAAGTCTTCGTCCTTCAAATCCGGTGCGTTGAGCCCCAAGAAGCTGCAAGTGCAGAGATACATCTCGTAACTGGAGAAATAGAGTTGGCCGGCAAAAAGGTTGAGCTGGCACATCAATAGTTCCGGTGGTGTCAGATGTGGCGTAGAAGGAACACGGTAGAGGCGAAGATCATCGCATGCCTTCATCGTGTTTGTGGTGCGAGGAGTATAGACGCATAAGTGAACTACATTGCTGTTGCGGATATCAGGCAGCAGTGTGTCCACTTCGTTCGGGCTCATGACTACCAGCACTCCAGCGTCACTGGATACGATCCAATTGACGGGCCGCAGGTATTCATCCGCTTTCTGGATGGTACAGAGAAGTCCCCACCGTGCGAGCGAAGTCACGGGTGACTAAAACATTCTGTGCCCAACGATCGCCCTCATAAATTCAGCAGTAGTGTTGACAAGGCTGGATAGCACAGGAGTGAATGCGGGGGACCCTGTAGGAATTCGGCCAGTCTTGACGAATCGACGAACGTCCGCATGTAGGTCCTGAGCTGCAGGTTTTACTTTGGGTGGTCTTTGAACTTGACGTTCTCTCTCTACCTCGTGGACTACTTCCCTTTCTTGTTCCTCATCCATGCTCCTTTCGGGTCCCGATAGAACTCCGAGTTCCTCGCACTTCTTTCGAATGCCTGCGTCGCAAACCTGGGATACCTGTGAGGAAGTGCGTGGTGCGTACATATCCTGTCAACTGAGCGCTCCTCAGGCTGCAACCAGGCTGTCTTCAGGATGGAGATCGAAGTAGTAGGGGCGTGCGAGAATTGAGTCCATGCGGAATGCCGTGCACTGAAATCCGATCCCTGTTGAACCCAGTGTGGTGCACGCATCTGGATATCAATACAGGTTTCGAGCATCGTCCAGTGCAAGATATCTGCCACATCGACACCGTCGGTATCAGCTTCCGAGTTGCTAGACGGATGCTTCGGTCAACTTCCATCGGAGCGAAGAACATCACTGAGTGCCCATTGCCCAGCTTCCGCATTCGCATGCATCCTGTGTCATTGGTTATCATCATAACTGATATGCATGATTCTTGAATCACGAACCTTGCGTCAGGCGGTCTTTCGTGACTTTGGGACCAAGTGTGACAGCAGCTCGGAAATCGGAAGGGAGTTTGACATCTGTTCCTCTAGTATGCGCGTCGTCTAGATATATGACGCACTGGTCAAGCTGTTGGGCAAAGGGGGACGACACGAGGGGCTCTACCGTCCCATCCCGACTAACGACAACAATTTCATCATCGTCATTCACGAAGACTGCAGCTTGGGCGTCGCGCTTGGCTCGAAGCCATGCTTCGGCCAATTCCTGATTCTTCAATTCCAGCATCTGCGCACCCACGTCCAGGAGCACGCGGACCTCGGGGGTTTGTGCGATTAAGGTGTTGATGAAATGTCGCACCTGTTGGCCGGACGGTATGCGTCTGTAGTAATTGTTTTCTGGGCGCAGAAGGAACGCCAGGACTCGGGCATTCGTGCTGCGTTGGTAGTCGAGGTCATGCTGCACCATCGAGCTTGGTAACAAATAACGATTGTCGTTTGTACCAGAAAAGCCGGTTGTGAGATGTGTCTTCTCTTGAGCAAGATCCCACCCAGAGCAGGTGAGTTTGCTGGGGAATCCCTTGGCTTCCTTTGGAAAAACTACTCGAGACAGGTAGAAATCTATGACTGCCTTGTTGAGTTCGAACAGTTGCTGAAGGTCACGGAGCTGCTCTGCAGATTCCGGATTGATCCCGCTAATGTGACGCAGACTTTCTGGGACGGACTGAAGTCCATGCACCCAGGATTCATACTCGAGGGCGGGATTATCCTGCTTCAGCAGGAGCTCGAAGCACAACGTCAGCTGCTGGAGCGTCAGACCACCATAATAGTATGACAGGCACGTGAGGGTGACAGCAACGTCTGGATGGCCAAACTCCGCCCGCAGCGAGGGCATGTCTTTGGCACGGAATGGAACAGCTAGCATCGTCCGTTTTGATGCGGCGAGGCCATAGTCCACGCGCCAGCGACGCTCTTTGAAGGCGTACACCAAGATACCACATGCCAACAATCCACGCAAAACTAGGAGACCGGGCCAGACAGCAGTATGTCTATAACGCTTCTCCACTAGCCTGATACAGTCGCCAGATGTCTTTTCAGTTGCGATGAACTGGCGGACGGCTTGCTTCACGCGGAAGGATGCTTGGTCGAAGCTGATGTTGTCAAGTGCCCCGCTAATGACGTCTTGTGCGATCCATCGGACCAATGCTTCACCTGCCGTCGGGTGCAGAACCCGAACGAAGGGGAACCCTCCGTGCTCACGAGCAGACACTTCTGAACAAGAGGGAAATTCGCTCATGAGCCTGGGGGTGTGCTTCGCGACAAGACTCAGGATTTGTTGTGTTGTCGTCCACCTTTCAGGATAACCTTGAAGCGGCTTTTGGTAACCCACAGTGTACACCAGCTGGTAGCGGACGTGCAAAATTTCATCGCTTTCGTCCAGGATGTCGCGTGTGTGATTGTCGAGCCACAACTGAGTCCGTAGCATATCTTCAGCAGCTTCAGTCTCAGGGGGCAGCTGACGGTCAACAGCCATCAACTGGAACGATAGAATATGATCCGGTTGTACGACCAAAATGCCCTTGGTGTCCATGCATTCTTGCATCAGGTCACGATACATTTGCACCTTCGATGAGTCGATAGAGAGTGCGCGAGAGAATGGGACATAGAAAATGCGCCTCTGCGCAAGGCCGCTTAGTCGTTCAACCAGGAGCTGGAACATCTGAGCTGACAACGACTTCAGCACGATTACGCGAACGAGTTTGTGGCCATCAGAAAGTGCGGCTGCTGCGAGGGGAACGATCACGTAGGATTTGCCTTCGCCCATGTTCAACTGGAGAGAAGTATTTCCTCCTGTGCTTGGCGACATCATCTCCAGCGCAACCTTGACCTGGACAGGCCGCGCCAAGAACTGACTTTCAATCTGTGGATACCATTGTCAGTTACCGTTCATGGTTGATTTTTTTACAGCGTACCTGTATTAGAAGCCAGTCAGGGTACAGCTCCGGATCAAATCCCTCGTGTTCTTGGCTCTCCAACTCCTTGAAGAACTCGACCCAGTTTTTATTAATGGCGAAGACCAACAGCCTTCGCGAGCGTTGCAGTTGCAGCAGTATCTGCGTCAGGTGGACAAGAGTAGTGCGCCAAGCCTTCCCCACAGAATTTCCTGCTGCAGAAGCCATGCGAGTAAAGAGGAAGTTTGGTGTAACTCGGGGCCATAATCCAGCATTGTATAATGTATTCTCAGCAGCGGAAACAGGGGAGAGGGCGTGTAAGATAGTTGCAAGTGAATCTTGGAATTGCCGGCTATGAAGAGAATGATTCTCAAGCAGTACTTCCATAGTGTACGCCGTAGGATCTGGCGGGGCAACAATCTTTTCGTCGCAGTAAATCGACCTGCTCTGGTCCAGATCATCGGCGTATTTGCGTCGAAACGTGTCATTTCCTCGTGCGCGAAAGTTATTGATCAACTGTTGCAGCCTCGTTGCAACTCGGGAGTCTGGATATACCAAATCTCTCCGATTGGCATTGGGCAGAACTTGGGAAGACCCGCACATGCTTATCGCAGGCGGATCTCTATCGAACAGGTACTGGGCATCAACGGATGAGACCGGTGATGCAACATCCGAGTCTTTAAGGTGGGAATTAAGATCATATTGAGAGGGTAGTTTCGAAGGAGGATCGAGAGTGTAGAATCGTTTGAGGGTCCCCTGCAGGACATCCAGATGTAGCTTCAAACAAAGGTTTCGCCAACAGCTGCGAAATACTGGGGAGAGTTTCCCCGACAGCTCACTGAGATTGTAGCAGTTCGCTTGGAGCGTGTTAAGTGCCGGGGGATCTTCGCACGGCCAAGCATCCCGAACTTTGCTGAGAATGACTTGCTTTTCAGAGCAACACTTGTCTTCGAAAGCTGAATAACGACGCTTCCCCAGAGTCTTTTCATCTTCCTCGGGCATTGCAGGTAGGTGTCTCTCCTGGCTGACTTCGTAATCTTTGGCGCATGAACTGATGATATTGTCCAATATCGTATGGGACAACGTGAAACCATCCGAGAGATTATAGGAGGTGAACTTCGGTGGGCCTCCCATGCTGCGAATTTCGGGAACTGTGGCGAAGGCTAGGAGTGTTGGGACGAGCGCATAATCATCCAACAAGCTGTATGATACCGACGCCAGGGTGAACACCAGCTGAGATGTGTCTTTCTTTGTAGCCCTACGACAGCGGTCGTACGCAGAAAGGAAGATTTCGGGAAAAGTCGGTTGATGCCAGTCCTTGGAGTATCGCAAGCTGAGGGACTCGCCAATGCCCTGGACATTTTCCCACTGAGTCAACAAACTAAGGAGATTCCGTTGTACTGGAAGTTTGCTTGGCCACTGATGGACCATGAAGGCGGTTTGGAATGCCCTCTCTTCCGCAACTTTGTCGGGAATATCACGTGAAACGTAGATGACATCTGTGTCACCGAGCAGAAGTGGAAGAGAGAACTGATCAGGATAGATCGCCGAGGCACGGATAGATGCGCGTTCAAGAAGGTGGTAGGTGAATCCTGGAAGATCACAGGTAAGTTGAAGGTTTGCAGACCCTTCTGAGAAAGTCGAAAGCCGCATGCCGTAGTCCATGATAGATTTCGCGGCTGGATGAAACCCATGGTGCTGTGCAAGGGGAGCAAGGCATGACCACGAAATTTTCTGCATCTTCTGAAGATGAGCGGGATACCAGACGCGTTTGGTTGATAGTGAACTGATTTCGCGTAAAAGATCTTTGTCACGGGGGCGAAGCTTCATAAACGATCGGCAAGCTGCGGAATGCAAGAGATGCAACGCCTCCTCTGTCCCCGTTCGACCCGTCAGGGGATCAGGGAGACAGCTGCTGGTAACAGCGTGAAGGAGTGCCTGATAGAGCTTACTTGTCAGGCCCACGTTCCCAGTGAGACAGCGTAGATCTGCATCAACCCTGTACAACTGGTATGTCACTCGAGTACCTTCAGAAGCGATGGTGACGCGGACATGTTGACCATTAGCGGAGTATGAGATACGACCGTCTGGGATGATGACGGTGCGCGGATGCTCATCCGCAACTTGCAACTTCGGGCGCAAGATGAGTTGATTGACCAATCCAAACATCGTGCCAGTAGACTGAATGACATCAACGACCATGTTGCGCATATTACGGGACTGCAGTTCTCCATCCTCGTCGATGAAGAATTCGAGGCCATATCGAGGCAAATCAGCCTTCAACGAGGGTGTGTTGCTGGACGCTTCGTTATATGTGACCGTAATGAAGCGTGAATCCTCCAGAGGACGCAGCCTCTTGGAGATCATGTCCCACGTTTGACTACGTATGTCGACCAGGGTGGCGCCGCTGGAATTCTGCACCGTCGAGGAGCCCGAAACAGAAAATCGCAAAACCCAATTTTCAGACGATGACTTCCATGTATTTTCTGCTGGGCGAATCTCGATTTCATTTGTGCGCAGGTTGAGCCAATGAGTGTGGCCCGCTACCAAGACTGTCGGTAGGTCGTCCACGAATTTGTGGCTCGGAATGAGCTGGAGGATAGGTGAGTCGTGTTCAATATGTTTTGCACGGATGATGAGGTCGTTTGAGTCACGAAGAGCGAAAGACACCTTCAGGAACAAGCGAGTACATTATGTTAGCTGCTAAGTGATGAAAACAACGGTGACCAACCTGATGGTCACAAAGGTTCCCGCGTGTTGCATACTCCATTCCACGGATATTAGCTGGAATGATGTCCAGAACTTGCTGTAGTTGATTGGTGAGCGTGTACCAACAAAGTTACAACTTTAAAGACTCACATCGCCGAAAATCGATTGGTAGGTAGGATGTTGCACTATCATCGAAGGGAGCCTGCCCAGCTGCTTCCCGTCAACAAGCAGGGATCCACTAATCAAATTGAAGTGTACATCCTGTGGTAATTGAGAACATGAGGGCGCAGTCTGCGCCATAAGCCAACGAGAATTCGGAGCCGACAGTGCCCTCCAAGGAGTTCCATGTCTGTAGCTGGCCCAAATCCTCGCCATCGCGCAATCGAGACCCTCCCTGTGAGACTCTGCATATTGACGAATAGCGGGTTCTAATGCTACAACAGCACCTCTTGTCCCGCTCTAGCAGTAGCTTAGAATGTTGTGGAAGATCGTCCAGTTGGCTTGGAGTGTTGTCATGAATCATGACTGCCACAGTATACAAATACTTTCGATATCACTGTCGTTCGACATCAGGAGTAGTGAAGCGTCTCCGCCGACGTCGAAGGTGCTACGACAGGTGACTGCCATATCCCGAACGCGCCCTTGTAAATCCCGGCTGACCGTCTCGTCGTTGCTAGCTTGCATTTTCCCCGATAACTGCGTCAGCAATGTGAAGGTCGCAGTCCGTATCCTTCGAAGGAGCGAATATCCCCGACTTTTGACACTCTCTTCCTGCGTCGAGGACAAGGCGCGGCACACAAGCATGATGATAGTGCTGATCGTGACACCTTCCAACCAATTTCCTTCAACGCTCGCCATCAAATCCTCCAGCTCTCCTAGTAGTGCACTAAGGAAGGGCACGCTGCTCAACTCCTCGTGCCAAATAAGGCTGTCGTCGGACGAAAATGGGCCGACCTGTGAAACAGCTTGCGCTAATAGTAGATGGACCTCCTCACGTCGAAAATCGAGCGTCCTTGCACGGAGTTCACGAAGCACATTCATCCATTGCAAACGTGGTCCACTCCGCAAGGCTCCGAACGCGATGAATTCGTGGATGGTCATGTCCTTGTGACAATCTGCCTGATTGGATATGACCTCGTTTGACGTGTGGGATGTCTCTGCAATGTACTTCTGCAAACCACGGATATGGTCCCTTTGGAAGAAGGAAAGTACACAGCTTGCTAGCATCGCAACAGTAGCAGAACGTCCGCCGCCCATGTATCTGTGGTTGTGTCGAAAGGTCGGAATTTGAGTCCGTTGTTCACGCAGACCTTGGTGTCCAGCGTAGGAATGCGAGTGTTATTGTAATGACACTTGGAGAAAGGTTTAGCATCCGATGCCAAAGTGAGCCTTTGCCTTGGATGACAAGTGCGATATTGCTGCAAGGCGTCGTATTTTGGCAATGTCATGAAGGGACAAGGTGGACGAAATTTCGTCTGGCTTGCAGATGTCAACGAAGACATGCAATGTCATGGATCTCCACATGTCAAACGCAATGGGACATGCTAGCTCAAACACGACCACGATCGCCTCCTGTTCATGCTCTGGTAACGGCCACTCGTGAACTGTAATCGCCATGGATCGCATCTCCTTCTCCACGCGGCACTTCTGGCAACGCTTTTTCTTGTGGTTTCCCTGCCGCGGGAGTCGACAGTGTATTCGTGCTCTAAACTTGCTGTGCGCGTCTCTAGGTCACCGTACCTCTTGTTGAGGGTCCGAAGCTCAGTTAACTTCTTCACTCGCTTTTTCTGGCTATCCACCTCGATGCGAGCCTTCAAACTCTGCAGCTTGGATGACTGGTCAAAATATCGCGCCGCGAACGACTTGCCATCGTTGGCAAACGAGAGTGCCGACAGACGGCTGGAAGCCTGGCAATGACGAGCTTTTAGGTAGGCGTGCAATTTCTTCAAACGATCAAGGGCAGAAGCTTCGCGGATTAAAAGACACTCCCAAAGGGTCAATGGGAGTTCAGGGGAGTATTCTGCAAGGAGTGGGATTTGTCCAACAACGACCTTATCCATGGCTACCCAGAGCTCAAAAAGGGTGAGAAGCATGATAGACAAATTCTCTGGGTTTCCTTTGTAGGCCTTCAGAGCTCTCGAGGAGTACGCAGAGGCGCACGCCTCAATCGAGACGCATGCGGAATCGATACTTTGAGATGCAACACGCGCCACCCAGTCGTCGATCCCTGATCCAATGGCGATCTCAAAGTCTGCGAGGGCAAGAGATGGTTCTGCGGTATGAGCGGCTACCAGGAAGATAGCTTCAGCGTCAAGGAAATCATTGATTGTCCCGCGCGTGTGGTGGCTGGGATTGAACGAGGTTGTTTGGGGGGACGAATGTTGGCTCTGCAAAGCTTGACGTATGTACTCTCGGCTCGTGTTCAAGGAAAGATGGGTATCTCGCAAGACTCGGAGGGTCTCTGGAGCCCAAAGAGGCGAGGCCTGTTGCGCGTTTTGAACAGATCCCCAGCTTTCCTCCAGGACACTCCTTACATCTTTGTTGACCATTGTGACCATCTGCGATAACTCCAGAGAGGCAGACGATCCAAGCTTGAAAAGACGGCGCGCAATCTTTGCCGACATGAAGTGTAAGATTTCGTTTGACAAGTCATGGTCGAGGGCAAGGGTTGTGAGCCTCGCCATGAAGAACAGCATGAACGATTTATACGTCGTTCGTCCAAGATCACTGCGTTCCAGAGTTGTCTGTAGGGCAACGCGAATGACAAGCCAAAGTGGAGACCGCCTCCACGGCAATTTCGCGCTGTCCCACAGCACATCATCTCCGATACGCTTGCGGATGCGAGGAACATCAGCGATGCTCCCGAGGCCACGCAGTATACCGGTCAGGAGTTCCGTGATATAACGAGGATGTGTTGGGTCCCTCTCTTCGAGAATAGTGGATTTGGCTTTTGTCCTCGTCGCCGCTGCATCAAGGACATCTTGATCCATGTGAACGAGAAAATTTGCCAGCTCGGCAGAAAAGGTAGCATTATCGATGTTCATATCTGGGACTGTGATAGCAGGTCCAGGATAAGAACAGATCAGCTTTCCCTTTGCGCCCATCACTGCGGTGGGGTCAGGAGAGACCTCAAATGATTCGAATATGGTCTCGGATTCGAGTTTTCTCATGACCACCGCAGCGTTTTGCGCGCGAATAAGATATACAAGGACATCTGAAAATTGATATTCAACACGGAAAAAAAATGCAAATGAGATGAACACAACAGACCTTCAGTGCCCATAGCATTGATTTGAGATTCTACTTCTTTTGCAGACATCACGCTGAATCTGATTGAATCTTTGAGATTGCGAAGCATTTTTAAGCTGCTCGTCCAAAGCAGCAGCTGATCGAACGGCAACTGGTCACTGAAGATGATAGCAGCATCAAATACCGCCTGAGATAAGGCCAGGTCGTTCTCAAGGGAATGGTCACTCCCTTGCGGCAACTTGAGGGGAAGAAATATGTGATTGATGACATATTCCAGACTGGATTGATATGTTGAAAGACTTTTTATTGTTGAATATCGAGCCATGGTATTGGTAACAATGGGATGAGAGAAGGGTTGACCACCGACCACGGTGAAATTTGGCCACTCTAATAAGGAACCTCTAGGCGCTCGTCCTCAGGTCTCAGGGTTGGACTGGGTTGGACCTGTGCAAATCTTAGAACCAAGTTTGTGTACAACACTGAGCCACAGAAGTTTCACATCAGATCTGAGGAGTGTGCCATCGATATCGATATGAGCGTTGAGGCTGTACATGGGCGTGCACTACTAGAAATCTGATCGTGCATGCCTGAAGGTTTAATATTTAATATTTAATGCTTGATATATAAGGAAGGAATGACCATCTTCCTTCTATTTGGTCTGCCTACATACGGGAGACTAGTAGGTTTGAGCAACTTCAATACAAGAAGCAACCTAGTGACGGTGGCCGTGTCACACTCCCCATCGAGTCCGTCGCAGCAACATACTCCACAACCTTACCTTCAGCTTCATGAATCGCAGTAGGCATTTCGTTCAAAGAACTATCCTTGAGACTTAGGTTTCATCAAGCGCCACATATTATGGTTCTAGGCCGTCCGAAAACATGCAACGCGGTGGTGGAGTTGAGATCATGCAATATGCATATGCCCACTCCAATCATGCGCAAACTTTTCTGGGCGTTATGTACATGACTTTACGTACGGGGTTCCAACGGGGTTCATCGGATAAACTCGTGTTTGAAGCTTTATCCAATGAGGCACAAATGAGGCAGACCGCCTGTTTCGGCATGCACATGACATGTTTGCGAATTGTGGGGTGTCAAAGTCAGCGATTGGTTCGGAGTTCGGAATGATCGGGAAGCACCGATCCAGAACCACGGAAGGCGGCCCGACTAAGCGCTCTCGTAGCACGGCAGGGCATGCCCAGGACAACTTTGATGAAGTACCTTTACAAGGGTGCGGGGACGCCAGGCTGGGGTGATGAGCGGAAGCGTGTTATTTGGAGTGACATGAAATGAAATGGTGCATTTTGAACTTGTATTGTCATAAAGTTCAACTGCGCGGCAGAATGAACACTCGGTGGATGAACCTCCATTGTCATGGAAGTATTTGACGTTCACTCAAGCAACAAGCTATACTACAGTTTCAGATTCATATACAAATACATTCAAGAAACGTTGCAATATTACGGTGATCAAGGTTAGATTTAATACAATCGCTGTTGACCAGAAGTGCAGTCAGTCAGGTGACCAGGTCCCTGGCAGGGAGACGCTAAAACTTACCCTAAACAGGCCCGGCGCTCAGTCAAGAGAAATCCTCCTCGGTCAAAATGCGGCCATTGAGCATCTTTCCAAGGTGAGTTGGCAGGTACCCCATGCCTTTCCTTCTCATCCCAATCAACTCCTTCAGTGGGGGAAGCTGGGATCGCTTGAACGAGCACGATGCTCTTGCAGAAGGGCGATTCTCCTCGCCGATGAATCCATCGCTGTCCACTATCATGTCCTCATCCCCCAAATCCGGTGCGTTGAGCCCTAAGAAGCCGCAAGCATGGAGATACATATTGTAACTGGAGAAATAGAGTTGGCCCGCAAAAAGGTTCAGCTGGCAGATCAGTGGTTCCGATGGTGCCAACCGTGGCGTCGAAGGAACACAATAGAGACGGAGGTCATCGCATGCCTGCATCGTTTTTGTGGAGCGAGGAGTATAGATGCACAGGCGAACTACATTGCTTCTGCGGATGACAGGTAACAATGTGTTCACTTCGTTCGGGCTCACGACCACCAATATTGGGGAGCATCCAGCGTCACTGGATATAACCCAATTGACGGGCCGCAGATAATCATCCATCTTTTGAGCAGCGAGTGTCTCCACTGTACGAGCGAAGTCGTGGGTGACTAAAACATTCTGTGCCCATTGATCGCACTCATGAAATGCAGCAGTAGTGTTGATAAGGCAGGATGGCACTGGAATGAATGCGGGGGACCCCTTGGGAATTTGGCCAGGTCTCGACGAATCGACTAACAGTCTACATGCAGGACCTGAGCCGCAGGTTTTGCTTTTGGCGGTCTTTGAACTTGACGTTCCTTCTCTATCTCGTGGACTACCTCCCTTTCTTGTTCCTCATCCATGCTTCTTGCTGATGCCAATAGGAAGTCCGAGTTCCTCGCACTTCCTTCGAATGCCTGCGTTGCAAACCTGGGATACCTGTGAGGAATTGCGTGGTGCGTACATATCCTGTAATGAGCGCTCCTCTGGCTGCAACCAGGATGTCTCTAGGGTGGAGATCGAAGTAGCAGGGGCGCGCGAGAATTGAGTCCATGCGGAATGTCGTGTATTGAAATCCGATCCCTGTTGAACCCAGTGTGATGCACGCATCTGGATATCAATACAGGTTTCGAGCATCGTCCAGTGCAAGATATCTGCCACATCGACACAGTCGGTATCAGCTTTCCGAGTTGCTGAACGGATACTTCGGTCAACTTCCGTCGGAGCGAAGAACATTACTGAGTGCCCATTGCCCAGCTTCCGCATTCGCATGCATCCTGTGTCATCGGTTATTATCATAACTGATACCCATGATTCTTGGATCACGAACCTTGCGTCAGGCGGTCTTTCGTGACTTTGGGACCAAGCGTGACAGCAGCTCGGAAACCGGAAGGCAACTTGACATCGGTTCCCCGAGTATGCGCGTCGTCTAGATATATGACGCACTGGTCAAGCTGTTGGGCAAAGGGGGACGACACGAGGGGCTTCACCGTCCCATCCCGACTAACGACAACAATTTCATCATCATCATTCACGAAGACTGCAGCGTGTGCGTCGCGCTTGGCTCGAAGCCATGCTTCGGCCAATTCCTGATTCTTCAATTCCAGCATCTGCGCACCCACGTCCAGGAGCACGCGAACCTCGGGGGTTTGTGCGATTAAGGTGTTGATGAAATGTTGCACCTGTTGGCCGGACGGTATGCGTCTGTAGTAATTGTTTTCCGGGCACAGAAGGAACGCCAGGACTCGGGCATTCGTGCTGCGTTGGTAATCAAGGTCATGCTGCACCATCGAGCTTGGTAACAAGTAACGATTGTCGTTTGTACCAGAAAAGCCGGTTGTGAGATGTGTCTTCTCTTGAGCGAGATCCCACCCAGAGCAGGTGAGTTTGCTGGGGAATCCTTTGGCTTCCTTGGGAAAGACTACTCGAGACAGGTAGAAATCTATGACTGCTTTGTTGCATGTAAACAGTTGCTGAAGGTCTCGGAGCTGCTCTGCGGATTCCGTATTGATTCCGCTAATGTGACGCAGATTTTCTGGGACGGACTGAAGTCCATGCACCCAGGATTCATACTCGAGCACGGGATTATCCTGCTTCAGCAGAAGCTCGAAGCACAACATCAGCTGCTGGAGGGTGAGACCTGCATAATAGTATGACAGGCACGTGAGGGTGACGGCAACGTCCGGATGGCCAAACTCTGCCCGCAGCGAGGGCATATCTTTAGCGCGAAATGGAACGGCCAACATCGTTCGTTTTTGGGCGAGGCCGTAGTCCACGCGCCAGCGACGTTCTTTGAGGGCGTATACCAAGATACCACATGCCAGCAATCCTCGCAAGACTAGAAGGCCGGGCCAGATGATAGTGTCTCTATAGCGATCCTCCACTGCGCTGACACAAGTGTTGGATATATTCTCAGTTGCAATAAAGCGGCAAACAGCTTCTTTCACGTGGAGAGGTGCTTGATCGAAGCTGATGTTATCAAGTGCGCCACTGATGACATCCTGTGCGATCCATTGCACCAATGTTTCACCTGCTTTCGGGTGCAGAACTCGAACGGAGGGGAACCCTCCGTGCTCCCGAGTAGATACTTCTGAACCAGAGGGAAATTCGCTCATGAACCTTGCGGCGTGCTTCGCGACAAGACTCAGCACTTGTTGTGTGGTAGTCCACCTTTCAGGATGGCCTTGAAGCGACCTTTGGAGACCCAAAGTGTATACCAGCTGGTAGCGGACGTGCAAAATTTCATCGCTTTCGTCCAGGATGTCGCGTGTGTGATTGTCGAGCCATATCTGAGTCCGCAGCATATGTTGAGCAGCATCTTTCTGAGGGGACAGCTGGCGATCAACAGCCATCAACTGAAACGATAGAATGTGGTCCGGTTGCACGACCAAAATGCCCTTGACGTCCATGCATTCTTGCATCAGGTCACGATACATTTGCACCTTCGAGGAGTTGATAGAGAGTGCACGGGAGAATGGGATATAGAAGATGCGCCTCTGCGCAAGGCCGCTCAGACGTTCAACAAGGAGCTGGAACATCTGAGCTGACAACGACTTCAGCACGACTACGCGAACGAGTTTATGGCCATCAGAAAGTGCGGCTGCTGCGAGGGGAACGATCACGTAGGATTTGCCTTCGCCCATGTTCAACTGGAAAGAAGTATTTCCTCCTGTGCTTGGCGCCATCATCTCCAGCGCAACCTTGACCTGGACAGGCCGTGCCAAGAACTGACTTTCGATCTGAAGACGCCATCATCAGTAACGTAACCATTAACGGTCGACTTCTTTACGGCGTACCTGTATCAAAAGCCAGTCAGGGTACAGCTCGGGATCAAACCCCTCGCATTCTTCGTTCTCCAATTCCTTGAATAACTCGACCCAGTTTTTATTAGCGGCAAGGACCAGCAGCCTTCGTGAGCGCTGCAGTTGGAGAAGTACCTGCGACAGGCGGGTGAGAGCCGTACGCCATGCCTTTCCCAAACCATTTCCGGATACAGATGCCATGCGAGCGAAGAGAAAGTTTGGTGTAACTCGGGGCCACAACCCAGTATTGAACAATGCGTTCTCAACGGCAGAAACAGGGGAGAGGGCATGTACGATTGTTGTGAGTGAATCTTGGAATTGCTTGCTATGCAGAGAATGGTTCTCAAGCAGTACTTCCATAGTGTACGCCGTAGGATCTGGCGGGGCAACGAGTTTTTCTTCACAGAGAATTGACTTGCTCCGGTCCAAATCATTAACGTAGCTCTGGTGGAACTTATTGTTTCCTCGAGCGCGAAAGTCGTTGATCAGCTGCTGCAACCTCGCTATGACTCCGGAGTCTGGAGATACAAAATCTCTCCGACTAGAATTGGGCAGAACTTGGGAAGACCCACGCATGCATATAACAGGCGCATCTCGATCGAAAAGGTACTGGGCATCAATGGACGAGGATGGTGAAGCATCATCCGAGACTTCAAGATGAGAATCGAGATTGTATTCTGAGGGTAATTTCGACGGAGGATTGGGAGCGTAAAATTGTTTGAGAATCCCATCCAGGACATCCAGGTGTTGCTTCAAACGATGGTTTCGCCACCAGCTACAGAATACCGGGCAAAGTTTCCCCGACAGTTTATGGAGATCGTGGTAGTTCACTTGGTGAGTATCCAGTGCCGGAGGATCTTCGCATGGCCAAGCGTCCCGAATTTGCTGAGAATGACTTGTTTTTCAGGGTAACACTTGTCTTTGAAAGCTGAATAACGACGCTTCCCCAGAGTCCTTTCATCTTCCTCGGGCATTGCATCTAAGTTTCTCTCCTCGCTCATTTCATAATCTCCGGTACACGAACTGATGATATCGTCTAATATCACATCGGACGGCATGAAACCATCCGAAAGATCATAGGAGGTGAACTTCGGGGGGCAATCTAGGTTGCGAAGTTCGGGAATTGTTGCGAAGGCTAGGAGTGTCGGGACGAGGGCATGGTCGTCCAACAAGCTGTATGATACTGAAGCCAGAGTGAACAACAGCTGAAATCTGTCTTTCTTGGTAGCACTACGACAGCAGTCGTACGCAGAAAGGAAGACGTCAGGAAAGGCTGGCTCAAGCCAGTCTTTGGAGTATTGTAAACTGAGCGGTTCGCCAATACCCTGGACATCTTGCCACTGAGTCAATAAACTGAGAAGATTCCGTTGTACCGGAAGTCTGCTTGGCCATTGATGCACCATAAATGCAGTGTGAAATGCCCTCTCTTCCGCGACTTTGTCGGGAATATCGCGCGAAACGTAGATGACATCTGTGTCACCGAACGGAAGTGGAAGAGAGAATTGGTCAGGATAGGCCGCCGAGGCACGAACTGACGCGCGCTCGAGAAGGTGGTCTGTGAATGGTGGAAGATCAAAGGTAGGATGAAGGTTCGAAGACCCTTCTGCGAAAGCTGAGAGTTGCATGCCATAGTCCATGATAAATTTTGCGGCTGGATGAAACCCATGGTGCTGTGCAAGGGGAGCAAGGCATGACCACGAAATTCTTTGCATCTTCCGAAGATGAGTGGGATACCAGACGCGCTTGGTTGACAGCGAACTGATCTCGCGCAAAAGATCTGTGTCACGAGAGCGGAGCTTCATGAAAGACAGGCAAGCTGCAGAATGCAAGAGTTGCAACGCCTCCTCTGTCCCCGTTCGGCCCGTCAGGGGATCAGGGAGACAGGCGCTGGTAACAGCATGGAGGAGTGCCTGGTAGAGCTTACTCGTTAGACCTACGGTCCCAGTAAGACAGCGTAGGTCTGCATCAACCCTGTACAAGTTGTACGTCACTCGGTTGCCTTCAGGAGCGATGGTAACGCGGACGTGATTGCCATTAGCAGAGTACGAGATACGACCGTCTGGGATGATGACGGTGCGTGAATGCTCGTCTGTAATCTGTAACTTCGGACGTAAGATGAGTTGATTGACCAATCCCAACATCGTGCCAGTAGACTGAATGACATCAACGACCATATTGCGCATGTTACGAGACTGCAGTTCTCCATCCTCGTCGATGAAGAATTCGAGACCATATCGAGGCAAATCAGCCTTCAACGAGGGAGTGCTGCCGGATGCTTTGTTATATATGACCATGATGTGGCGGGTTTCCTCCAGGGGACGCAATCTCTTGGAGACCATGTCCCAAGTTTGGCTGCGTATGTCGACAAGGGTTGCGCCGCTGGCAGTTCTGCAGCGTCGAGGAGCCCGAAACAGCAAATCGCAGGACCCAATTTTCAGGCGAAGACTTCCACGCGCTTTCTGCTGGCCGAATCTCGATTTCGCTCGTGCGCAGGTTGAGCCAATGAACATGGCCCATCACCAAGGTGGTCGGTAGGTCGTCCACAAACTTCTGACTTGGAACGAGCTGAAGGGTAGGAGAGCCTTGTTTGATATACTTTGCGCAGATGATGAGATCATTTGAGTCGCGGAGAGCAAAAGACACCTTCAGTAACAAGTAAGTGCATCATTAGTTACAGAGTGATGACAACGAGAGTAACTACTAACCTGATGGTCACAGATGTTCCCGCGCGTTGCATACTCCATTCCAAGGATATCAGCTGGAACGATGTCCATAACTTGCTGTAATTAATAAGTCAGCGTCGTCCCAACAGAGTCGCAAGTTTCAAAAGCTGACATCACCGAAAATCGATTGGTAGGTAGGATGTTGTACTATCATTGATGGAAGTCTACCCAACTGCTTCCCGTCAATAAGCAAGCACCCGCTAAGCAAGTTGAAGTGCACAGTTTGCGGTAATCGAGAGTCCGAAGGCGCAGTCTGCGAAGCAAGCCAACGAGAATTCGGAGCCGGCAATGCTCTCCAAGGAGTTCCTTGAATGTAACTGCCCCAAATCTCTGCCATCGCGCAATCAAAACCCGTCCTGTGAGACTCTGCATATAGACTAATAACAGGCTCCAATGCGTAACAGCATCTCTTGTCTCGCTCTAGCAATAGCTTGGAATGTTGGGGAAGATTGTCCAGTCGGCTTGGAAAGTTGTCATGAATCATGACTGCGCAATATACAAATACCTTGATGTCATCATGCGACATCAGAAGCAGCGAAGCGTCTCCGTCGACGTCGAAAGTGCTACGACAGGTGACTGCCATATCCCGAACGCGCCCTTGTAAATCCCGGCTGACCGTCTCGTCGTTGCTAGCTTGCATTTTCCCCGATAACTGCGTCAGCAACGTAAAGGTCGCAGTTCGTATCCTTCGAAGGAGCGAATATCCGCGACTTCTGACACTCTCTACTTGAGTCGAGGATAAGGCGCGGCACACAAGCATGACGATAGTGCTGATCGTGACACCTTCCAACCAATTTCCTTCAATGCTCGCCACCAAATCCTCCAGCTCTCCAAGTAGTGCACTAATAAAGGACACGCTATTCAGCTCCTCGTGCCAAATAAGGCCGTCGTCGGACGATAATGGGCCGACCTGTGACACAGCTTGCGCCAACAGTAGATGGACCTCCTCACGTCGAAAATTGAGCGTCCTCGCACGGAGCTCACGAAGCACATTCATCCATTGTAAACGTGGTCCACTCCGCAAGGCTCCGAACGCGATGAATTCGTGGATGGTCATGTCTTTGTGACAGTCCGGCTGATTGGCTATGACCTCGTTTGATGTATGGGATGTTCCTGCGAGGTACTGCTGCAAACCATGATATGGTCCCTTGGGAAGGAGGAAAGTGCACGACTTGCTGGAATCACAGCGCTGTAGCACATTGGTTGTCCATGTGTCTGTGATTGTGTCGAAAGGTTGGAATATGAGCCCGTTGTTCACACAGACGCTGTCAACATCCTGCGTGGGAATGCGAATGTTCCCGTAATGACATTTTGCGAATGGTTTGGCATCGGATGCCAAAGTCAGCCTCTGCCTTGGATGGCACTGGCGATAACTCTGCAACGCACGATAGTCCGGCAGTGTAATGGATGCAGGAGCGTGTAAGATTTCTTCTTGTGGAGTACAGACATCAACGAGGACGTGGAATGTCGTAGATCTCCACATGTCCAACGCGATGGGGCATCCTAGCTCAAACACCACCGCGATCGCCTCCTTTTCACAGGCTGGTAGCGGCCACTCGTGAACCGTAATATTCATCGACTGCATCTCCTTTTCCAGGCGACACTTGTCACAGCGCCTTGCCTTATGCGTTTTCTTGCCACGTGAGGTGATGTGGTACGTGTGCGATAAACTTTCTGCGCGCTTCTCTTTGTCAGTGTACCTCTCGTTGAGGGTCCGGAGCTCAATCAACTTCTCTTCCCGCTCGTTCTGAGCTTCCGCCTCGATGACCAGCTTCAAACTCTGCAGTTTGGGTGACTGGTAAAAGTACCGCACTGCGAGTGACTTGGTATCATTGGTAGGAGGGTAGCTTGAAGCCTGGTAATGACGACCTTTGAGGTAGGCATGTAACTCCTTTAGACGATCAAGGTCTGCAGATTTGCGGATTAACAGACACTCCCAAAGGGTCACTGGGATTTCGGGGGAATATTCTGCCAGGAATGGGATTTGCCCAACCACGATCTTATCGATAGCTACCCAGAGCTCAAAAAGAGTGATAAGCATGACCGACAAATTCTCCGGGTTCCCCTTGTAAGCGTTCAGTGCCCTTGAGGAGTACGCAGAGGCGCACGCCTCAATCGAGACGCATGCGAAATCGATGGTCTGAGGAGAAACACGCGCTACCCATCCGTCAATCCCTGATCGAACAGCATTCTCGAAATCTGCGAGAGCAAGAGATGGTTCCGCAGCATGGGCGGCTACCAGGAAGCTAGCTTCAGCGTCAAGGAAATGATCGATTGCCCCGCGCGCGTGGTGGCTGTGATTGAACGAGGATGTTTGGGGGGATGAATGCTGATTCTGTAAAGCATGGCATAGGTACCCTCGGCTCGAGTTCAAGGAGAGATGGGTGTCTTGCAAAACTTGGAGGATCTCAGGAGCCCAGCGAGGAGAGGCGCGTTGGGCGTCTTGAGTAAATTCCCATCTTTCTTCAAGAATACTCCTTATTTCGTTGGTGACCACGCTAACCACCCGCAATAACTCCGGAGATGCAGAGGATCCAAGCTTGAAAAGGCGGCGCGCAATCTTTGCCGACATGAAGTGTAGGATGTCGTTCGACAAGTCATGGGCAAGGGTTGTGAGCTTCGCCATGAAGAACAATATGAACGATTTATACGTCGTTCGTCCGAGAGCACTGCGCTCCAGAGTCATCTGTAAGACAACGCGAATAACAAGCCAAAATGAAGACCGCCTCCACGGCAATTTCGCGCTGTCCCACAGCACATCATCTCCAATGCGCTTGCGGATGCGAGGGACATCAGCGATGCTCCCGAGGCCACGCAGTATACCGGTCAGGAGTTCCGTGATATAACGAGGATGTGTTGTGTCCCTCTCTTCGAGAACAGTGGATTTGGCTTTTGTCCTGGTCGCTGCCGCATCAAGGACATCTTGATCCATGTGAACGAGAAAATTCGCAAGCTCGGCGGGAAAGGTAGCGTTGTCGACGTTCATATCTGGGACTGTGATAGCAGGTCCAGGAAAAGAACGGATCAGCTTTCCCTTTGCGCCCATCACTGCGGCAGGGTCAGGAGACATCTCGAATGATTCAAATATGGTCTCGGATTCGAGTTTTCTCATGACTACCGCAGCATTTTGTGCGCGAATCATGTATACAAGGACATCTGCAAGTTGATACTGAGTATGGAATAAATACAAATGGAATGGCAATGACGGACCCTTATTGTCCATAGCATTGATTTGTGATTCAACTTCCTTTGCAGACATCGCGCTAAATCTAACTGAATCTCTAAGGTTCTGAAGCATTTTCAAGCTGCTCATCCAAAGGAGTTGCTTATCGGACGGCAGCTGATCGCTGAAGGCGAGAGCAGCTTCTACAACCACCTGAGCTAAGGCTAGGTCGTTCTCGAGGGAATGGTCGCTGCCTTGCGGCAACTTGAGGGGTAGAAAAACATGATTGATGATATATTCCAGACCGGACTGGTCTGTTGAATGACGGTTTGAGTGTTGGGACATGTTGCAGTATTGAGATGAGAGAAGAGTGCAAGGCTACCTCTTTGTAGGTACCCCTAAGCGCTTACGCCCCTTTGCATACTCATAATCGCTTGGAGTCCGAATCACAATACCATTGGATGATCCTCAAGGCTGTACATAGGCATTCGCTTGAAGAATTAATCGAATAACGATCGCAGGCCCTGTTTTGAGCCTGAAGGTTTGATGCGGCCAACGGAAAGTGTGCTAATTGTGGGTGGAACCGGGTTATCAAAGTGGGTCAACTTCCTCACGATCTGGTACTCACTAGTTTCGAATGTTCTCAGCTCCAACACTCTTCGATCAACCTTCCCTCCCTCTCCATCGCAGCAACATACTCGACAGCCTCGATATTCGACCGTCCACCGAATCTCTCCACTGCACCTCGCACAGCTTCACGGACGGCAATAGGCATTTTATTCGAAGAACTATCATCAGAGCTTAGGGTTCTTCACGTGCTACATATAATCTGGACCCACCCTGAGATGATAAGGATGCCTCGTTGCTGCCCCAGCATTATCCAAATATCCTGTGCGTCCTGCTGCATCAGATCTTGCACATACGTCCGTTTTACACCCTCTGGTCCATCACGAGAACATGCAACGCGGTAGCGGAGTTTTTGTTCTTCCACATGGGATTCCCATTCCGAGTGATAATGCTGATCCTTGTGTGCAGAACGGCAACCAAAATATAAGGCAGTATCTGAGGTCATCAGAGATCAGCTGATGTACACAGATGGTCAAACATACTCGTGTATCCCTCGTGTGTACGCTGTTCAATGACGGCACGCATAGGTGCAATGCCTGTTCCTGGACCCACGCACACAACTGGTGTGTTTGGATCCGTAGGAAGGGAAATAAAGCCCTTTCTGAGACCGACACGAAGTGTATCCCCTGAAGGTGATATGAGTGCAGGGACTGCGCTAGAACGCCGTGCGGACCTGATTTAAGCCCTGATAAATAACTAGTACAGACGCCTTTCCGATGAATTTTCAACTTTGTGCGATAGCGCACTATAGCAACACAGAGATGGATTTCATGGGGATGGAGCTGACGAAACCCAGAGGTAGATTAGGCTGTAGTGAACGAGTTTTGAGTTGAACTCACCTTGATGGAACTAGCAATGGAAAACTCCCTTGGCCTTAGTGGGGGGAACAAGTCAAAGACATACTCTCTCGGCATCCTTGCTGACCGAAACTCGGACAATACCTCCCAGATCGTGCGTTTCACGCGTTGACAATAATCATACATTTCATCCTGTACGTCCTCGATAAAAGAAACAAAATCGAGGAAAACCGACGTACCGCTCCTTCTATCGATACAAATTCATCTAGTTTGTCGCGTTCGAGCTCGTCGGTGGCAAAATATCGCAGTAGTTGGAAAAAAGAGCGGCGGGGCACAGCATTGAAATCAAGGTAGCGTGTGAACAGGATTCGAAGGGAGACGATTTTTGGTAGATGGTCGGGCAACGTTTGGTCTGTAAGAAATTAGACGGGGTATACTGGATCCTGTTTTGTCGTACCTAACATTGTATGTTCCACTGTGAAAAAATCGTCGGCAACATTTGCCCATCCCATGGTGACAAGGAAAGAGTCAACTTCTAATGAAGCTGCAGATGGATGAATGACAGCAACATCTCCAGGATTATATCTGAGATTCCGGATCAGTAGCTGCGAATTCAAAAGACAAAGACCCGTACTTTATATTGTCTTCGAAGGAGAACTCAAAATGGCGTACGTCCTGAAACCAATCTCCCGCAGTGATTCGTCTGTTGCATTTCACCGCAGCCGTATGAAACTTCTTGTCCTCAGCTAGAGGATCCGGATTCGGGGAGGTATCAGATGCCAAATTGCTCAAGGATACGCGAGGTGGTGGTCGACCAGCCGGAATGTTATCTTGCTCGTGTGGTAGTGGGTAAAGCTGTATGAGGACTTCCAGGAGACGTTCGATCCAAGGATCCAAATCACCATCTACCCTGCGCTTCGATCAGTAACATGAAGCGCGGAAAACAAAAGGATACCTACCCCAGGCGATGCTGTTCGTCTCCTTCTCCTCGTGAGCAAATTTCGTAACCTCCCAAACTCTGCATCCTTCTCGATAGCTTCTTTGCCGGCCAACAAAATTTCTCATAGGCCGTGTCACCAAGGCCGAACACACAGAAATGCATGTCCTCGAATAGGTCATCTGGGAGATCAGACCTCAGCAACATGTTCCATAACGGAGTCATGGCTCTGGGTTCAGCTCCCCAGCCAGTGGTGGAAACCACGAAGATGACCAGATGTTCCGAAATTAATGTCTCCTGTACAGGAATTGAACACCATGTTGCAATGATCGAAAAGCCACCTACCGGTGGGTACGCATCCATGCTCTGCACACGACAGTGAAAACGTACTCTTCGACATTCCCTCGCAATGCGATCGGCGGTATCTTGGGCTGTACCGGTTTCCGTAGCGTAGAGAATCAAAAGTTCGCGAGACGCAGATGAATGATCATCTTCTCCTGTTACATGATCACCGTGTGTAGACATATGTTGGACGTTTTATGAACATGAAGGCAGATTATCAGGTAACTGTGAAAGAAGGAGCGACTGTCTTCCCTTCTTTCAAGGTCAGCTCGGTACGGGAAACCAGATAACTGTAGGATGTTTGAACTTTGGGAACCTCAGCGGAGCCGAAAAACCCGATAGAAACTCCGGCCGAATTTCCGACACCTCAATTAAGGTATCCTGATTTGGGGGTTGCATTATCGGTGCACTATCTACCGTGTCTAAGGAGCTACAAGATTGTTTGCAATACAAGGTCCTAAGAATCTAGGCAGGAATGGTCCCACTCAGTCTGAAGTCCCTGCTACTTGCCCCAACAGAGAATGTGATAGTTCCTCCTGGTTTTGCCCACCCCTGGCGAACAACATCCCAAATAGAAAGGTCGTAGCGGGACAGCGTGATCGACACAGAGCTAGTCTGTCCTGGTGAGACCTCTACATTCGTAAAGCCCTTGAGGACCGAAGGTGGTTCACCAGCTGACGGTGAGTGATGAATGTATAATTGGGGAATCTGGATGGACGGTTGTCAATGATTTGGATTTTAAAAAAATGACTGGGAGGACGTGCCTCGCCACCATATAAAGCACCAGTGTTTTCCACATTGAAGGTAACCGTATATGCTGGCATATGCAGCCTTTGTAGAGGATTAGTTTGATACTACGAAATGTCGTTTTCAAACACAGACCAGAGAGCAGTTGTTGAGCCTTCGGCAATGGGTGTTGCACCCCCGTTTTCCCAGTTTTGAACCAGGTCCATTTGCGCGTAGTCGGCAGGGTAAATCTTCGCGATGGCAAGGTTAGAGTACTCGAAAGTCGTGTAACTCAATCCGAAACCAAACTCATAACGAGGTGTGATGTTTTGCTGTGGATGGTCAATACTGGCTGCCACTGTGGAAAGAACAGTAACACTTACTGCATCGAACCAGCGGTAGTCAATGAAGAGACCTTCGGTGTAGTTGATGGACAGGATATCTGCTGAAGTACCACCCGTTACGAGCTGCGCAGGATAGTCCATGGGGCTCTTCGCAATGGTGTACGGTAGTTTTCCAGATGGGTTCCAGGCACCGTAAAGAATGTCTGTGATGGCATTACCAGCTTCATTGCCGCCAAGGTTAGCCCAAACAATCTGTATATCCAGTTATCAGCAAGTGTGTATGAACTATCTGACGAGGCACCTACGGCGGTGACGTTCGGATGATCAACCCAAGGTTCGATGATTAAAGGACCGACAGAGTTGGTAACCACAATAGTGTTGTTATTTTGAGCAGCGACGGCAAGAATGAGCTGGTCACCCTGATGCCATGCAGTCAGATTCTTCCTATCACCCGCATTTCCATCGACAGTGATGTAACCCTTAGAATAGTTGTGTTCAAGTAAGTCGTAGGAAATGAATCAATATTTGGCGACCCACTTCACCCGAATCGGAGTTGACAAAAACAATAGCGGCTTCCATGCCAATGACGGAGTTGCCTGCCATGGCGAGGTCCCAGTCATTAAAGTTCCAGAAAACGCTGGTCTGATCGACTCGGGCGCGTGCTTGAATGGCTTCGTAGGGCTGAAAGGCCGGGGGCAATCGTTAAATAGAATGATTTGGCAAAAGTCAAGATACTCACGGAGATAAGATATGTGAAGTTGTCGGTGCTTTAAGGCACAAGCGCTTGAGAGATACTGTAATGTACGAAGACTACCACTTACCCAGAACCCCAGCCCATCGCAAGGATACCACTTGGATCGCCACCCTGGTCACTGTACTCGTTGGGACCCGAAACTGGTGGAGCAGCATCACTGCCAACTAAGACGAGGCTCCCAGGCTTGTACAGAGGGAGGGCGCCTTCATTCTTTAGAAGCACTGTACCAGCGGCACCAATCTCGCGTACAATGAGATAATGATCGCTCTGCGCATTGACCTCCCGATTAAGTGGGTTGTAGAAGTCGAACGAAGAAATAGTGGCATTCGGATAGCCTTCGTCCTGGTGCAGGAAGTACCATGCAGCAATGATCCGTGTCGCCATATCATCAAGCCGCTGCGTAGAGATAGTGCCGTTCATGACGAAAGCCGTAAGATTCTGGCCAAAGTAAGAAGTTCCTGAATAGAAGACTACGTCTCCAGGCATCGTCATCTAATGTCATCAGATCAGTATTTTGAGATATAATCGACATTACACTTACATCAAGACCAGCGACAGCAGAAAGGGTGTTCATCGTCGCAGACCAATCAGATTGGATGACTGGACAAGGTCATACAGCTCAGGGGCTATTGCCATAAATATCGAGTTTAACTCACAGCCTTGGAAGCCAAACTCGCGTTTCATTATGTCGTTAAGGGTCTTGTTGTTGTTACAGGCATAAGTGTCATTGACCAAGTCTGAACGTTTGGTCGCATGAGGCACTGACAATTCAATTTTGTGAGATACTCACTGTAACTGCACATGACTGATGAGACACCCGCCATTACAGAACGCATAAAAGGATGAGCGTAAATTTCGTGCTGGGTACGATCATCAACATTGGAAGACTCCTGCGTGCGCTTCCATTCTTGTTCGCTATATTACAAGGTTAGCCTAGTAAGATGACATGTTTGAATCGCACTTGTTGATGTAGTGCTTAGCGGTGGCCTGGACACCACCAGCTTGCAGACCCAGAATTGTTTCATAGGCGGCTTCGCCAGATAGAAACGGATCAGCGCCGAATCCCTCCCAGTTGCGTCCACCTTGAGCGATGCGGCCCATATTCATCATAGGTCCCAGAGCAACATTGACACCTTTCATTCGGTTCTCTTGACCTATTGCGAGACCCCGAGCTCGCATCAAGGCACGATTCCAGCTGCATTAAAATGAATTACTTGAGGTGAAATAATTACGCATTCAAGACCTACGTGGAGGCGGTAGTAATACCAGCAGGGAACGAAGTGACGAGGTCGGTATCACGGACTCCAAGCGGTGAATCCTGGAGTAGGAGACATGCCAGCAGATTTAACACTCGTTATAAAAAACGTATTATGATTCACTGACTTGAAGACACAACCCAGGGAAGTTTCCAACAGCAGGAGTGTTCCCGACACAAAGACCATTAGCCCAGCCAACGCCTGTAGTAATGTTGACTTTTTGCTCGATAGTGAAGTTGGAGATCTTTACGCAAATTAGAAATTTGTATTGTCAAGCACGATCACTCCACATACCATAGCCATTGCCTTCGTGTAAGCGGCTGCCCAAGCTGGAGCAAAGTCAGGTACAACCATTGGGTCTGCGCTAACGGGAGGGGGATATAAAGGATCGGTTGCAGGGAAAATTGGTGGCTCTGGTGCGAGTGTTGGGGTTGGAAACGGAGTGAAAGCGTATTGTGAGATGGGCAAAGTTAAAGGACCGGTCTCAGTAGCAAGGTAGGAAGTCATCAAGGACGACTGTCGACACAGATGTTGTGACGCCGCTAGTTGACATGTTCGCGCTACTCATTGAGCTTGTGCTGCTCGTTGAACTTGTGCCGCCCATCGAGCTTGTGCTACTCATGACAGGGGTACTGCTATTGAATGCGGAAGCAGAAGCCGTCGAGACCGTGGTCGAAGAATTCGACGCGACCAGCACAGGACACAAGTAGCAGCACGAACGAAAGCGACCTTGGTGCCATCCTGGAGGATCCGAACGGGGAAGGGATATCCAGATGAAATCGCTACTGACTTGCATTGCTGCTGATTATAACCGACTGATCCTGATGCTAAATTAGCTTTCCGCAATGAACGGTTGTTATTCATATTGTTCACACCGTAATTTGTCAGAACCATAAAAGCTTTACCCCAGATGTTGGGAAAATAGTCACTTTTTCCCCATAAACTTGTATAAATTTGTTGGAGATCTGCTGCAAAAACAGACGACTCCACTTGCCGTCTGGTCACCAGATAACCTTCCAAAATTTCATCTTTCGCTTTGGTGGCCGACTTACGACAGCCTCCAGCGTGTTTTGGGCTATGTATACCCTTTCATGGGAGGTTATCCACACATGACTCCAACCGCCGTCAAAACACCACGCGCCATGCGTTCTCTGGTCCGTTGATCATGTCCTGCTGATTCTTTATGTCTATTTTCCACTGAATTGTGTGAAAAGGTCGGTTGACCAGCCTTTAAACGAAAACCATGCTCTGTAAAATTGAGTCTGCGCCTTGTCGTATCATGTATGTCCTCTATCACTCACCCCCGATCTAATCGTAGACAACGCATTATCCATCTGTGGGAACTCTTCAAACAGGCGACGCCGCAGTGGTTTAGGAATTTAGGACGGAGGAAACTCGGGAGATGACGACATCTACAGGCAGTATTTCGCACGACGCAATGAAGATTGAGTTTGTTGCACTTAGTGCCAAAACTCTGCACGGATTCCATGGATGTTCGGACAATCGGAATAACCGTAATCAGGGATCACATGGTCAAACATCTGGCCTGGCGCACTTGTGGAACACTGTTCATTTGTCTGGTGTGACAGCGACCTTAAGGAGCGCACGAAGATGTCAGACAGATAGGAAAACAAGACGGGATCCTCGGGGTGCGTACGCCTTCTTGCGCAGATCGTAGTTGCTGTCACATGGTAAGCTTTATGGCTACTAGTGTGCTGGTCCTAGAAGAGATCCGCCGAGACTTACCATTAGGCATGTCATCTATATCTTGCCATAAGCCTGACTAATCATGGGTCATTTGTAGCAGCTGTACCAGGGATTCCGCGTTACATTCAGCTTCACCTGCGGAATACGTTATTTGGGGTAAATTTTGTTCAATCTCTAGTGTGATTATGTATGATAGTCGTAATCACGCTAGAAGTTGAACAAGAGGGTACGGGGAGTAGTCGCTCATCAGTGCCTTGCCTATGATAGTCTAGACGAATGAAGAAAGTCCATCTGACTCTAGCTTGCTCAGAGTCATTCTCGACTCCTCGACAAGTAGCACTTCCGCAAGTAGCACAAGCGCTTCTTCCGCAACCACCAACTGATATGCAATTGCCACTTGTGTACCTCTGAAGCGCCACAGAGACCTTCTGAAGTTCTGGCTGTGTCAGGGCTAGGGATCTCGACTCTCATGAGCTTATCATAATCTTCAATTTTTGACTTGCGTTCTTGACTGATTTATTTGGTCCGATATCAGATTGCCGGCTTCTTGTCTTTTTTTAGATTGTCAACTTCACAATTTGCGAACAATGTGAACTTACAATTGGTTTGCGTTGTCGAGCAGCGTCCCAAGACTCTACTCTCTGCGTCTGCCACACCAACGTAGGAATTCCCAAACTCGATCATGCATAGTTGTATGATCGAATGCAGGTATAATCGTACCCTTGAGATCACTGCGTAGGTCAGTCATTCAAGGACAAGGGTGCTAAGATCGCACTGTGATGAACGGGAGTAAACTGGGAGAATATTGGTGCGATCTGTTCCTCTCTTGGTGAATCTGGTGTGATTCACCCTTCATAAGAAGGGCTGCAGTGCATTGCATCCATCAGTCCTGCCCGTATCCTTGTTTTTGTGGAGTAGCTCATAGAGCCACAAGCTGCGAACGAATCCAGGTGTGATACAGCCAGCGAAGCTCGTGGTGCAGATGAACATGGAGTGTCTAAGGCTCACCTTCATGCAACAGAATAACTCAAAATCTTACTGCTGTGAAGACTTGACGCCGTTATCTGCCACAGCCAATTTGCAGATGAAGATAGTGTGGCGAAGTTGCAAATGCCTGTGAATACGCACTGAAGCTGCTCAGTCGCAGGTACAGGCTTGAAGCGCTTATGGGGAGCTTGCATCGTAAATGGATGGTGAGTTTTTCTCGCGAATTGGCGAACATTACCATCCGAGTGCGACAAAATATCGGAAGAAACATTATGCAGGGAAGATTCTTGTTCTCCCAGGACGATGACGTATCACAAGTACTGCTGTCCGCATCAATAATATCTTCACGGACGGTTTGCCGTTATACCGGCTTGCGACAGACCGAATTCGAGACTCGCTGTACTCGCACACCTTCCCTCCAACATTTGAAGCGATCAGCAACGTTACAATGCCATATACGCGCGTGGCGCCCAGCCCGTTGACAGCTGCATTTCTGGAAAATGTTTTGCAGGAACGTTTTGACGAACTATTAAAGCCGAGTGCAGAAGCACCCCGGAAGCATTATATAGTTATGGGGTGACGAGGCGCGAGGTATATCAGCCTTGCTTGGTTATTCCAGCTAAGCAAATACACCATGCGCGTCCCCACATCCATCACGGTGCTCTGCACGCTCGTCGCGTATGCTACTGCGCAGTGCATGGAATGCGCGTCATCCGTCACGTTCAACAGCGTGGATTACATCCTCAAAGAGCAGTGTACAGTGCACAGCGGGTACCATTGCTTGTGAGTGTCTTAGATCATAAAGCGGATGATTCAGAGAAAAAGAAACTTACATGGTGCCGTGATATAGTTACAGAGGCAACGATCCCTCAGGAGACTTCTGCGACTGTTATTACAATGTGGGTGTAATTCTTACTTCGGGACATGCGCGTGTGTAACCTGTTGAACTGGACGCAGAAAACGGGAATCATTGAGACCAACGAGTCGACATACTTCTGCCCCTACAGGGTCTTCGAACTTCAGTGCAGCATGCTCTGGTTGTCCAAGTTAATTAATTCGGTCGCTTGGTGGATTAAAAGGTGGAATCAGGACTCCGGACTTACCCGTAGCTTAGTCATTCAGCTTGTAATAGTTGGTTCAAGTTTCGGAAGTACAGACAAAGCAGTCTAGCTGGTTACATGACATCCTTTGGTCCAACGGTCAAGGATCTGGCTCTGCATAGAGGTCACAGGCAGGGCTAGAACATATAAAATCTTGTATGTGGTCGAGGTCCAAGCTGCCTGCTGTACAGCATACTTACTAGCTCAAGATGATCGCTGCTAGTTTACGTTCTCACTTTGCCTTTTACAGCGGACTAGTACTAGCCTAGCTAGTACTCAATGCATCTTCCATGGCGCCGGAAGGAGCAGCCATCAGAGGATCCATCAGCATCGCTACCTTCTGAACAGCACGCTCTAAGTTCGCGCTGGTCTGCCACGAAAGACACTCTCCAGACGCATGTGGCCACCGCACATGCAGACACGAAAAGCACTTTTCAAGAGTACAAAGCCAACATCAAAAACCGCCTCAGAGGCAAAGCATATGAGTTCGGGTCAGGTCCCGCTGCATATCTTGTTTTATCCGGCTTCTTACTGGGCTCTGTCTCAACGCTTGGCGTGACATTCGTGTATCGGCGGTATTTTAGGCGTTTGAGGACAGCTGAGTGGATTACACCCGATGTACTTCGGCGGAAGAGGTGGGTGAGGGGTGTCGTGACGAGGTGAGTCGGGTTTCAAATTTATGTAGGCTTTGGGCTGGGCTAATTTGTAATGGGTGCGGCAAGTGTAGGGGATGGAGATAACTTCAGGCTGTACCATACCCCTGGCTTTGGGTGGAAATGGCCGTTGAAATTGCAGAGGAGTACCGACTTTGAGTAAAGGTCCGTTTATATCCCGTTTAATTCCATGGGATATGTGCTCACCTCATCAATCAGAGCTCAAAGATCAAACGATACACTGTTCGTATTGCAGGTGTTGATGCTCCTGAGGTGCGTTGGTCGTACAAGTAGGGCTCAAGAGAGTTCTGAGTGGAATAACCCTAACTGAAACGTTGGTCAATTGCGTGCAGGGATCACACTTTGGTCGCCCAGCCCAGCCATACGCTAGTAGAAGCTTTCGCGTGGTTAAAAAATACGATCGAGGGCAGAATTGTTTACTGCCAACTTGTTCGGCGTGACCAATACTCTCGTATTGTATGTATAGACACTACTTACCTATTCTGCCTAACTGACTGACATCTACACTCACGTCAAATAGGTATCTGTGGTCACTCTTCCACCACCGTTCCTCCCAGGCTGGCTTATCACAGGTCGGAGTCTCGCACTTGAGATGCTCCGGGCCGGCACGGGCCTCACATACGAACAAGCAGGCGCAGAGTACGGGAAGTATGGAAAGGATGAGTTTTTGAGAGCTGAGGCTGAGTCGCGGTAAGTTTTTTGCACTGTTGCACATTAATTTGTTCCACTCTTGTGGCGGAAAACCTCACCTATTTTGTCCTACCTTACAGAACCGCGCGCAGAGGCATGTGGAAACACGGTACAGCGGGGGAAACCCCTGGGCAGTATAAGCGGCGGTATGCGCAAGGTGGGACAGACGTCGAGACTCAGATCCAAGGTACAGGCGGAGGCGGAGAAAGAAAACTCGAAGGAGAGTGGCCTGAGAGGGATGTTGAAGAGACTTTGGTCATGAACTTTGAAGATGCCATTCGTCTAGTCTACTTGCTATGTTTCATGATAGCATGCAGTTGCCAATTTGTATTGGAGGTGGATGGGCGGTTGATTTCGTAGAACTAGTGGTGTGAACATCGTCCCGCGAGCCGGCGTATAGACAAGCCCAGACTCAAGCGAATTTGGATCCCGATTAGCTGTTGATAGACAGGACCAGGTGGTCCTAGTCGCGTCCCATCACGGTGGCGCTTGCTTGCGATCATCCGACCGCCGTAAGTGACATTGTTTATTTATATAGCAGTAATTCCTATGCTGCGCAGCACTAGTGGTCAGTTAAGTTTTTGCCGTATATATAAAGTCCTCTACCTCCCAAGCCCATCCACGCCAAGTACACGACACGACACGAGTGACTACGAGTCTCAGTTCTATAAACCCCTCTATCTGACGAACAACAGTCTTCTTGTATCTTCATCATGAAACTCACGTCCACCCTTCTGCTTTCCTTCGTTGCCAGTGCGGCGCAAGCAGTGACAACACAAACTACCATGATCCTGCCCAGCGGAATCCCAGCGTATGTAGCTCTCTATTGCCCCTTCATATTCCCCAAACCCAATCAAAACAAAAATACTCATAACCCACTTATAGATCAAGCGGCCTGCCTTTTAGCACCATCTCTTTCGACACCACAGCTGCTAGCTCCTTGCTTTCCTCGCTTTCCTCTCTCATCTCTTCCGAGTCGTCGGTTGTGCAGAGCGCGCTCACATCCTTCACCACCATTCCCACCACCATTCCCACCGCCATACCCACCATAACGTCGGCTCCTTCAGGTAGCGCGTCTACATCGAGTACGACGAGCGCACCGGCTACGACAACTTCTAGCGCTGCAGGACGAAAAGAGGCGGGGCTAGGGCTGGGGCTGGCTGCCGGAGCTGCTGCGGGCTTACTTGTGTTCTTGTTCTAAATACACTTTCGATGTATGTATTCATGCAGTTCGGAGGTCACGTCCAGGGGTAAAAGTCGAGAGATCTCACGATATGTGCTGCGGAGCTACTGCGGGCCCGGGACGGGCATCTAATGTATATAAATATATTCTGATGCATAGCTATAGATCCCAGGGATAGAGTTGAGATCAACTTCCAGGGAATAGACTTTAACGGACGTACCGTCCTTGTTTCTCTAGCAAGTCATTCTATGTGTAGGGAAGACAAGTCGGTTTGGTCTGTCGACATAGGAACCTGGCAATGGTACCCCATGGGCTGACTCTAGCCGCCACGGAAAGGTCTTTCCATCGACAATTGAATTCGGTTTGGGCCAGATTTTTGGTGAACGTCAGAGTTATGGATAGTCTAGGGGCAGGTTTGTCACAGACTCGATTGGGGTCCGGTCCGACTGCGAATACCTGTGTATTTGGTCGGAGTTTTATTCCTGTCAGCTTCGACGGTGTCAACGACAGTCGCCATCATCCTCCACGAACGTAAGTTACCACCTTCTGCACCAACGCGTCTTGTCTATCACTAGTACTGGCAGAGCTATCACTTTCCCATCTTCCATGGACTCAGTTTCAGCTCTTAGTCTGAGCCACCCGGAACTCAATGGCCAGAGCTCTCTGTATCTTCGCCGGTCCCAGGATTATTACCAACTGCATTGACAACCATCAGTTAATATCTTCATGTTCAGCTGCTAGGTACTAGTCTTATCAAAGAAAACATTGGCGAAAATCCCTTACTTCCTGAGGTGCCTGTACACGGCGAGCTTCAAGCGCAGGCGGCGCGCACAGATAGGATGCTGAGGCAAGCAAAAAGAACCGGTGGAACGCCCCGTCGAGCCCATCAGCTGCTCAATCAAATCACTCTCGAAGAAGACACATACTCGATGATTCCGGAGAAAGAGCACCGCCAAAGCTGGCGGGGACGTGCTTAACTATCCCCCGAGATGTCTACCCTCGTAGGACTTCGTTAATCCCTGCCTTAAGAGTGGAGATCAGAAATGTGGACCTATCCGGACCACATCCCGCGCAAGACAGATCCTTCTAGTTCAGCAAAACTGGACCAATGTATCTTGATCGTCGCCCAAAGATGTCTTGCGCATCCACTATGGCTCTCGATCAGACTACTACCACGACCAGGCCTTTTCCCGAAATTACCAAATATGCATCCCCGGTGCTCGAGAGGATGGGCGTCGAAGTCAAAGCGGAGAATGAATACTAGTACCGCTGTATCCGGGCGAAGAGGACGAAGAGCGGCACCATTGGCTTGGGATTCAGTGGAAGCGGTAATGGGCTAGCTCTGTTCACAGAACCTGCAGCATACAATAGAGCATATTTAACCGGTCGACGCTGCGGGTTGACCTAATTTTCATGACCTGGTTGACAAGCGTGGATTGCCTGGGCTGTCGAACCCGTCGTTGGCGGGAGAGATGCTCAAAGGCTTGCTTATGGGCGGGCAGTTCTCCCAGGTATCAGGCGTGGGGCCGTCCCAAGTGCCGACGGATGACGACACTGGTGCCATGGCTTCATCGGTATTGAGCACTCACGAGGCAATCTATGACAACACTAGCCAAGACGCACAGGACGAAGTTTGCTTCTCAATCGAATTGACACGCATAGATTGTTTAAAAGACATGTACAGCCTCTACATCCGTCGCTTGAAAGGTAATCTTTGGAGCTGCAAATTCTTATATGACACCATTAGAGAGTGCGTCGCGCCACATTGGTCGCTAAACTTTCACTACTCTTGTTTGTAGGCGTGCCGATTTACAGCGATAATTTCAGGCTGGAACCCTAAAGCCATCGACACGTATTTATGACCGCTGCTCGCCACATATGCCCTACTCGCACTGCAATCTTCTTCGTTCTATCTCATCCTTATCTTTCTTCCATGCAGTTATAATCTCGATTCAAGTTCATGCTGTACCGTATATACGTAATAGTATGGACCAGTCTTTTTTACCCCCAAGGAATGGATAATTGTACATAATTCAGGCGACATATAACATTGGGATCTCTATCTACCTCATACACCATCTTTCAATTCTTCAATTCTTTCTCAGCGATTATTCCACTTCTCCGTCCTCGGGTAGGTGTGCACGAACGACTAAACAATGGCGAGCCCGGGGGTGAGAGCATGGAAGCGTTAGTAAATGAATAGAATTTCGGATTGAACATTTAGCGGAAACGCGTTGCTTATAGCATAGAGCAACGGAATGTGTCATGTACACTGATATGCTGGTGGTCTGTATCAAACTCGGAAGAGGCGGTGGACCCAGACTTGGTGGCATTCAATTATGATGCTGCCCCGCGGGAGCCTAGAACCCGACGCCAGCGGGATACTGTAATACGACGATAATGTAGTGGGACACCAGGGGGCATCTGAGGACCATGCTGCCCCGCAGGAGGCTGGAAACCAACACCAGGGGGCATCCAAGGACCATGCAGCCTCGCGGGAGGCTGGAACCCGACACCAGGGGGAATCCACGGATGATGCAGTCCTGGGAGAGGCTGGAACCTGACATTAGGGGGCATCCACGCATTATGCACCCCTGGGGGAGGCTGGAACCCAACACCAGGGGGCATCCGAGGGTCGTGCAGCCCTGCGGGAGGCTGGAACCTGACATCAGGGGGTATCCAAGCATTATGCAACCCTGCGGGAGGTTGGAACACGACACCAGGGGGAATCCAAGGATGTTGCGGCCCTGGGGGAGGCTGGAACCCGATATTTGGGGGCATCCAAGCATTATGCGGCCCTGGGGGAGGCTGAAACCCGAAATTCTGGGGCATCCAAGCATTATACGGCCCTGGGGGAGGCTGGAACCACATATTTTGGGGCCCCATCCGAGCATCATGCGGCCCCACAGGAGGCTGGAACCCGACATTAGGGGGCATCTGAGGACCATGCAGCCCCGCAGGAGGCTGGAACTCGACATTAGGGGGCATCTGAGGACCATGCAGCCCCGCAGGAGGCTGGAACTCGACATTAGGGGGCATCCCTGGATCATGCAGCCCAGCAGGAGGTTGGAGCCCGACATTAGGGAGTATCCCTGGATCATGCAGCCCCGCAGGAGGCTGGAGCCCGACATTAGGGGGTATCCCCGGATCATGCAGCCCCGCAGGAGGTTGGAGCCCGACATTAGGGGGCACACAAGGATCGTCCAGCCCTGCGGGAGGATTAGGGGACACTGTGTGGTCTTGCGGCGAACTCGGGGGTGTCGGCACTTCGTTGGTGGTGTGGTCTGTCTCGTCGTCCCTCAAAACGGGAGGCTCTTCATTGGTGGTGTGGTCTGTCTCGTCGTCCCTCAAAACGGCAGGCTCCTCGCTGATGGGGTTGTTTGTCTCATCGTCCCCACACAAGGTAGACACTTCGCTGACGGAGTGGTCTGGCTCGTCGTCCCCCAAAACGGAAGACTCTTCGCTGATCTCGGAGTGGTTTGTCTCAGCATCCCCAAACAAGGTAGACTTTTCGCTGACGGCGGAGTGGTCTGTCTCGTCGTCCCCCAAAACGGAAGGCTCTTCGTTGATGGAGTGGTCTGTCTCATCGTTCCCAAACAAGGAAGACTCTTCGTTCATGGGGTGGTCCGTGTCATCGTCCCCAAACAAGGAAGATTCTTCGTTCATGGAGTGGTCCGTGTCATCGTCCCCAGACAAGGAAGATTCTTCGTTCATGGAGTGGTCCGTGTCATCGTCCCCAAACACGGAAGACTCTTCGCTGATGGAGTGGCCCGTCTCATCGTCCCCACACACCAGAGCTGGATCAGTCTGGTTGTCTTGTATGTGGTGAGGCCGGACTGGGTGTGACAGTAGAAACGGTTGGAGTTCGGGGGGGAGCGAGTCTGATATATTTTCAGGCCACAAAGGGTTCAACCTGTAATGGTTGTATTCCATGTTGTCCCAGTTCGCGTCTGCCAGGGACGGCAGGTCACCTGACTCCGCATTGGAAGCCGAGGAAGTGTTCGCGGTGTCCAAGGTCGGGGGTGTGTCCACGCGGCCCATGAGCGTTTGTGAATCGGCGAGGTTTTGTAGCGAGAAATTGAGCAAGGAAGACTGGGGATGTAAAATGACTTGGAAGTCTTGAAAACCAAGGACGGTGAAGATGCGAACGGGTGCCTTTTGTAGGGTTCCGGGAATGGTCCACATCCACAGTTTGATCAAGTGGCGCGTTGTAGACTGTATTGTTAGCTACTTTTATTACCTTCAGTTTGTGTGGCGTCTTCTCGTGAAGATCCTTTGGATGGTACACCAGGTAGTAGCAAGATACGCATTGATGAACTGCAAGGATATTAGCGTAAATATTGTCCCGATGGTCCCGACCACCGTAGTTGTGGGACTCGGTCTTCCTCCGGGTCATGATGACAGTAATAACAGAAGAGTTTGACAAGCGCTGCTCCCGTACGGCGATCAGCCTATTCTCATGGAAGGTGAACTGCTGGCAGCTCGCTTTCGTCATGTCCTACGTCGAATTTACTGGCGTAAACATCTTATGATCCTAGAAGTGAAAGCATCGTAAGATTGTCAAACGCAAATATGTTCCCAACTTCCCATCACCGAAACACTTTTCAATCCCCGCTAGATCATAGTCTTCGGTTTTGTCCGTGAACGCGTGAACTGTGGCACTAACCTGAGCACCACTGCAGCAGTGCAGCTCGAGTCAAGACAAACACAGGCCAGAGTTGGGCCAGAGTCTCTTCAACTGTTTGGTTGAATGTTTGACGTTTGACGTCTAACACTTGAAACAGGGGAAGCATGTCAGATGGCCGAGGACTAAGGCCGAGCCGATATGCTCCCCGGCAAGTACATCGGTGTCTCCCCGAGGCTCGAGCTTCAGTTACGCAACAACCTGTACTATGTGTGAGTGTATACGTTCTGCTTCTGCAGTTTGGGAATGATTCTGAAGTTAGGAATTCGAAGTCAGAGGAAGTAAAGTCACGAAATAACTCATACCACCATCCAAGATTCAAGAACGATGGTGTGCAGCAGCAGCTTCGGACTGCCGCTGCCGTACAGAGTCTCAGGTCCATCGAATGATATTTTTTGCGCTCTCGTAACTTCCGCAGCCCAGCCCGATAGCTACTAATCGGTTCAACATCAAAGGTTACCCTGCGTCGAACGGTTGCGAGGACGTCGCTCAAGAGATTCGTTATTAGTAATAGTGGAGCGTCCTCAAAGCGCTTACACTACACAGGCCCTGGTTTTGGCACTGGTATACACTTATTTCATCGCCGTCAGCCTCAACGGACTTGAGCCCTTATTGTGCTTCCAGACTTCAACTTGTCACGATCGTACTCATTAATTATCATCATCATGAAAATTGCCTCTGCTCTCATCCTCGCGTTCATTGCTGGTGTGCAGGCCCAGCCCTCAGTCAATGTCTCAGCACTCCCGACGTACGTACCTCTCACCCACAGTAAGCTGCCAGATTAAACCGTGATTCCCATAGCATCACCATCCCCCCGCCCTCCTCAATGTCTTTATCTACGTTGACTATAACACCGCCTACCATGTCAATCGGTATGACGATGTCTACGTCGACGAGCATGACCACCACTTCTACGGCCGCGGCAATGCCAAGTTCATATGCCGACACTGGAATGGTCATGGGAGCTGTGGCAGGGCTCTTCGCCCTCCTGGTGTGAAAAGTACTAGTAGTTTATCCATGGACCATGATGAAAGTGGCCATGCACGTCTTTTCATGATAAAGCGTTGCATTGGCTAGATATAGATAGAGGAATGGACTAGTTTATGCATTGTTCTATGCTACCATTTAGCCGCGATAAGGTACTAGTAAAAAGAGTCATTTATGTGTTGATACAGGTGCACATGACATGTTTCCGAGAACGAAGGGGGGGCATGACCGTGATATAAATAATGAGTTTAGCCGTAAGTCTTACGCTCGTACCGAGGCGCACAGAGCACTTTCACGGGGGAATATAGAATAGAAAAGAGATATATCCGCGCTTGCGGATTAAGTCTTCATCCCAAACAACTATGAAAATTGGCAATCAGCAATGATAGCGAGGGATAATGTGATACCATACAGTCTTGATCTCTTTAACGCTCATCTTCTGTAACTTCATTCCCGTGCCCTCGCCGAGCGCGGCATCCGCAAGGTCACTTTTGACCTCCTGAAGGCGGAGCATTCTGCAAGGTTGTTGTGAGGGAGGTAGGGAGTCGGTAAGTAAGTAGAAGCAGTAGACCTGAGTTAGTGTTCAATAACGGAAACGGGTTAACTCACCGCTCCTCTATCGTATTTTTGACAACGAGCCGCTTCACAAAAACGTCTTTCTCCTGTCCCAGACGGTGTACGCGGTCATATGCTTGTGACTCGGACGCATAGTTCCAGGATAGATCTAAGCTGTTCGCCATCATAGTTGTCAGCCATCGTAATGTAAATGATTCAAGCTTTGAGACTTACTTGATGACCCGATTTGCCACGACCAAATTCAACCCTACACTACCACACTTCGTGCTGATGAGGATGACCTTCGGTCCATCATGTCGTTTGAATGCCACAAGGGTGTTATCCCGCGATATCCGGTCCATAGAACCATCGTACCGCAGGCTGCGGATCCCGTATCGCGAGAATAGCTGTTCTACGAGGTCAAGCATCGAGGTCCCTGTGTGGTACTCTGTCAGCAATAACTTGTAAGGCCAGCGCTCAAGGTACGAACACTGCGAATAGCAGATTGTCTTGTCCCCACTCGCGTCCCATGACTTGAGGAAATCGATGAGGGCGAGCATCTTCGTACTCGGTTCCAGGTCGTAATCACCTTTTCGCCACATGGCGATAAGTGCGCGGGAAGGGGCGCCGGAAGCTTCCAACTTTGCCTGCTCTGTACCTTGGGATGCAGGTTGTTCTTCACTGTCCCTCATGGGTGCCTTTCCTTTTTCATTGGAATCATTGACGTGGTCCGACACATCACCCATGGTCAAGTCGAACACTTCGTCCTGTAGTACACATCGCTCAGCCAAATTCAGCGCCAAAGAAGAAAAAGTTATACGTACGTCGTCAGACTGCTGGCGCGACCTTTTATTCCCTTTCTTCTTGAGTTTGCCGCCATTCGCGAATAGCTGTGAGAAATCTGGCATATCATCGTCGGAGCTGTCGAGTTCCGGCGTCGCACCCCTGAAGCGCGAGGGCGCAGATACTTCAATTTCCGAATCTGAGTCGGATGATTCTCCACTTGAATCTGTGCTCTGGCGCACAGGTTTCTCAGGCGCAAGCCAGCGAGCGCGCTTACGAGCGCGATTTGCCTCCTCGACTTCATCCTCCTCTGGCTCGAATGCGATGGACTTGAATACCTTGGTTTGGCCCAGGTCGTTCATCTTCTTGCACGTAGGGCCTACACGAGTGCGTGAGAGAACAGTGTGACGAAGAACAGAAGGATACGCACAAGGTCGGTGACCTTTGGCAGCAGCAGCTTCATACTCGCGTTCGGAACGAAGATTTTCTTTCTCATTTCCATGACCGCTGGATAATAATCGCACTTGTTAGGTGTAACAGTCGGGAGGAGTTAGTAGCTTACAATTCCCCGTTATGGGAAATCGGCGAGCCCGAGAGTATAAGCATACAATCTAGTAATACAGGAACGCGATCAAAACATAACAACGGATGGCATGATGAGGGTTCACCCACCAAAGCAAATCTCATGGCCACAGGTGAGGACACGGCCAGCGTTGTTGGCGTACACTTTCGCATACATGTGAGCATCAATCGTTAGCGAGACACGAACACATACGATCTTTGCAGACAGGGCACGCTGCATCTGCGCCCTCCTCATCCGAGAAGACGAGTAAATTACTCTCCAGCGCGCGCGTCATGAACCTGAGTGTGGCAGGTTGTTAGCTCCTTTACCTATCACGCGATAGAGCAAAAACAAACCTCTTCTTGACCTATATGTTGATAGTTTAATACTGGATATTGGTAGAACAACAACACTCACATCGCTGACCCAGGCCGGCCCCATGACTCGGACTGCTCGTGCAAACTCCCTTCCCTTGTCGTCGGACATAAGTATGGAAGGGTCCTCGTACTCTTCTGTGTGACACTACGGGGTGTGTTAGATAATCCATGTGATCGCAAAACAAAAGACATGCCAGGATCAAATTCGGGTGGCAACACAGCTGCCGAAGCCGGAGGATCATCGCCTGTAATATGTTGTCAAAAATGACCGCAGGAATGTGAATGCGAATAAGTACCAAGATAGCGGTTGCACTGAGATGCAAACTACATTTAGCAAATATAACTCAGAAGTAACTGAGTGCATACTTCTTCAACAATGTCCCTCTTTTGATGAAGCGATTAATTTGAACGTGGCTTTTCTTTTCGAAATCATCATACAGCTGCGAGATATGAGGATGTAAAATGCCAGGGTAGCCAATCAACGTACCTGCCGCTCGTCTACTGAGAATTCCAGAGTCACCAGCTCGATGTTTTTCGGGGGCAGCTGAAGGATGAGCTTTCCTTCCTATATAACTCGTGAGTGAGAATACAGGAATTAGATATTTCATCGGTAGTTTACCAATCTAGCTTGCTTTGTACGGCGAAGCAACAGGGGCTTCAGAATCTCCTGCGCTCGCATTGCTGTATAATTGGGTTTACCCAAGAACTACATCCGAATGGGCAGTTCACTCACCCGCAAGCGGCGCATCCTCTTGCTGCACCTTTGCCTGTACGAAGATGAGAAGCAGAAAGTCCGGAAACACGAAGGAACCCACGACGTATTGTTTAAATGACTCCCAGTCATTCCAAGGGCGGAAACGCCCAAAGCGAATAAGCCCATATATATCAGCACTGGGAGTAGTTGAGTAACCGGGAAATGCTACAAAACATATTGGGCATACAGTGTATTCGTCACGGGCGTGCCTGTAAGCATCCATCTATAAGTCGAACGGAGAAGAGCAACACTGCGGCTAGCGTGTGTTCCTCTGTTGGGAGTGTCAAAAGAACTCAAGAGATGGCATAATGTGGAACACACCTGTTTCGAATGAATTGGGCCTCGTCTAAAATCACACGATACCATCTCATGCGACCAAGCACCCCTCTACAAGATAGCTGAAGGGGTCGACACAGTGCAAAAAACGCGTTACCTACCCGTGGTCCTCGAGATATGCCAGCTCCTCGCCTTCTTCAATGTCTTTTGGGATGGCAAGCTCCATGCTCAGGGTTTGATATGTGGTGATGATGACCTAACGATACCTCGGTCACTTTGCGAAGCTGCGAAGATTTGAACAACGTACATCTTTAGATCTAACATCCATCAGGGTGGAAAGCTTGTCCCGTCCGTGATGTATGTGCACTGTAAACAGGTCGTTCGACTTCGTCTCGATTTCCTCTTTCCACTGGTAATGACATCAACGTGGGTAAAGTCGATCAAGGAAGACAGACTAGCCTGTTGAAGGAGCGCAGCGGGAACGACGACGAGGGTAGTTTTCACAGCATCAGTGTCCTTAGGCATATTGGCTGCCATTGTGGCAATCATTTGGACAGTCTTGCCTGAGACCGAATACCTCATCACAGATGCATTTTGACGAAGTTAAAATAACTCACCAAGACCCATTTCATCTCTGGGTGAACTCAATCTTTAAGGTGCATGGATTGGAAATTGAATATTACTTACGCTAAGATACCACCCTTGTGAGGGGACTTTTTTTCTTGGTCCACCATCCTGCGCTCTGAAATTAATATATGAACAGAAACCTACATTATACCCGTACCAGTTGACGCCAATGAGCTGGTGAGGTAAAAGCCGTACTTCTAGACCGGGGAGGAGATCCTTGTCGCTATGCGATCTCAGTACAACTATTGTGAATGTTATATTGAATGCAGTATTTACCTCTGAAGACCGAGGTTGTGCATAGCGTCCTTAACGGACCGCCTATTCCCGAGGTTTTCAATAGAGTTATAAACAAATTCCGCCAATCTTGTACGTGGGTCAGCGACGGGTACTGTTTCACTGGTCGGACAAAGTACCTCTGCTCTTGATCAGGGCCTCCCTGGTCAATGCGACTAACAGGAGTTTCGTTGTCGTATCTCAAAGAAAATCCGGATGTAATGAGCTTGCTCTGAATCTCGCTCTTGGTTGTTGTTGTAGATCTGCCAGCTCCAGACAAAGCGCCTTGTGATGAAGCGCCAGCAGCGGAAGCTGCAGCTGACTGATGAGATGATAATAACGGATATATGCAGTTCTCTTACTCGTATGCACAGGCTTGTTAAATGGGGACTGTGGTCCATGAATCACGGAACCGATGTCTGAGAGGGTTTGTACTCTCCTCACTGGCGACACAGGAAAGGTATCTGATTTACGCTTGCCGAGAGTTTGGGGTGTTTGCATAGTGGTATAAGAACTTGAGGAAGAAGCAAGCATGGAAGAGTAATCCAGCGCAGCCAGAATGCGCGATGTCTTCTTTGGTGTGCTCTTGGACATATCACCCATCTTCGCGTATGGCTGCGATAGACGAGCGGCAGCACTTAGGTACAGCAATTAAGCACGAAGGTGTTGCCAAATAATGCCAAACAAACTCTAAAACGTACGCGGGAGCAATTTCGTGAATGATTTCACTTTTACTTTGGCTGAGCGGACCAATGACGGTTGGACTCGGTTGGATCTCTCGGATGCACATCTTCACCCTCTTCGTTTCTCTGGAAATTATCGAGATGGCACCGGCGAGCTCCACTATCAGATATTCGAGTCCGGGTTCTCCAGAACAACTCCAGACAATTTGCACGATAGGTCGCCATTCGACCAGACGAAAGCGGGACGGCCTTACGTGGCGAAGAATAATGGCTTTAGTGTGTCATATTGGCTCTCACCGAGAAGCACGAGATCGACGCGCCGATATGTGTAGAGCTGATCGCGTTTTTCTGTTTGGGATATATCGTGTTGGACCTTCTTCCACTCGCCACCTGCAAAGCCCACTGTTCCTGCTAATTTTAGTAGTCCGCAGCCATCCCATCGTTGCCTCTTTCTGAAGCTCAAAGCGTTTCCACCCATACACGGCGTGTCTCACCGACACTGCAGTGGGCTGACGCGTTTGGGCTCAAAACATCCTCCAACTGAGGACAGCAGGATCACTTCGCGTTGTATCCTTGCTCGTTGAATGCGAGGTCAATGCTCCCTGTGCTGCTCATAGTAGAGGTAATATACCGTGCCACATGTGAATGCCAGCGGAAATGTAAAATTTGAAGAATATCAACTCCACGATCACATATCTGAGTGGGCAGATGAAACGTGATGATTAACATTCCCGCCGAGGAGGAGAAGCAGCAGCAGCAGTAGGTATTGTACTGTCGTTGGTCGCACAGGAAAAGTTACAAGTAGAGCTCGAGCCTAACTTGAAGGTGCATGCCAAATGGCGTGAACTCGGCGCTCGGCAGGTTAGGGCCGTACCTGTGAATTTGAAGGGCTTCTATTGGCTTCTTCTCATCACCTTCAAGACGGGGACAAGGTACCTACTGAGCCTGCACCTTTCACAGTGCGAACTTCGAAGTATTACGCTACTGATCTGATCTGACCGGTAACATATCCTCTTGGTTCCAATGCTCTGTGCCTGACCTCTCGCTGTGATATGTCCTAGAAATTCTGATGGGCCACATACTGGGAGCTATAACACTGGTACAGCTCCCCCCAGAGCTTTTGTACCTTATACTGGCACCTCTCGACGCGTACGACCTAGTGCGGGTACGAAAGGTAAGTGAACACAGAATTCATCTCACTATGCTCATCTGCTGTAGACATGCCAAACGCTGAAAGCAATGATCGACAATTCGGAGATGCTGCAATATGTCATCGACCTCAGTTATTTCCAAATGATTCCGATGGGAACCTCCGAAATAGATGTCCCACCAGCTACATGTCGCAAACGACTGAGACAGCATGACGCTGCATGGCAACGTTTCGAATACAAGCAGAAGTGCACGCTCCCGTCAATGATGTTGGGACCCATATTTGAATTTTTGGGTGGTGTATACGGTTCTGCTGGGGAGGACTGCATCCACTTTACGCGTCTGCCATCCGCGACTGATTCCAATGATCTACATTGCTGGAGTCACCCTGTCGACGCCACGACCTCGGTGGACTTTACTTTCTGTGCTGCGCAAGATCTACTTGTCGTAGTAGCATATTCACCAGACCCGTGAGTATTTACATTCTTTCTCCCAGTCCATTTCAGGCTAAACTACGCTGGAAGCCGGACTCATGTATACGATATCCATCTGAGGTCGCTAGCAACGAACGAGGTCCACCCCGATGCAGCGCAACCAATCCTGAAGGCGCTCGACAGGGATATCATTGACCGTGAAATAGTACAATCCACCGGCCATGTGAACGTCCAAATCATGGGGAACTACATTAGTATGCTGCTGTGGAATATTGTGGTAAACGAGGGCATGGTCGGGGACTATATGCAGATGTGGGACTGGAAATTCGAGAATGGCTACCAGGTAAATCACTGTTACAAGCTAACTCTGCTACAGACTCATTGGTACCACAGTTCATTCTTTGGTTTCACAATGGTATCAACGACTGCTCCTTCATTGCAGAGGATAAATTCCTCGTCCTTGACTCCCGCGGGGCCGTGGAGATATATTACATTGCCGACAAATCAAAGCCTCCTCAATGCACCGCAAAACTCTCCTTACCTTCTCTCATGAATCACGTTTCATACACTGAGGCATTCACGGGCGAAAATATAATTCCTGGCTCCTTGCTTCCCAATTCTCGAAAGTCCTACCAACCTTCATGCTCATTCCACCCGAGTACAAATGATCAACTCATAGCCATTCATGTCTCTGTCACTGGGACAATGGACACCAACACAATCGACTTCCACCGCTATAGCTTCTTTATCTTGCGTAGTGCCATTACGGAACTCGAAAGCTTATTTTCCAGGACTTACGGCCAACCGACCTTGAATGGTCCAAAATTGCTTTGGTCAACTTGGGGGCCACAGCATACGACATGGTTCCGGGTCCAAAAGAATGAGGACTGGCAGTCTTCACTCTATGGTTTCCGCGTTGTTGAGCCCATCAACGACCCTTCTGAATTGTCACGCGAGCCCCGACAGCTACGCATCAGAGATTTTAACCCACACATCACTCGGAATTATCACACACAAAATAAATCAGACTGGCATGGTCGACTTGTAGAAGGCGAGCTGACCAGCACGATTTCTCGCCCATTTACGGAACCACTAGGATCTGCGCTGTCGTATCGTGAGATCGTTAGCAAGGAGTTGTTTGATGTGGATGATACCTTAATGGACGAAAGCAGGATTCTGCTGCTGAAAGTGAGTCGCAACTTATATTTGGTTCCCTCTGTTTACAACGAAACTGTGGTAGAGAGATGAATTCGAAGAATTGCAAAAAATCGACGTATTGGTATTTTGACTACCTGATATTGAGGCCTCAATTGTGAAGTATGGTCCTCATGCGCCGCTTGTTCTTCAGTGATCAGCCGTGTTTTTCGCCGATATTATGTAGCAACACCGCACGAGATCACATGCATTTGCGGAAGGCAATTGCTTCATTGTATGCTCATTTTATGACGTGGACTAAAATATTAATCTTGGAGAAGGCTAATGCACTATGATACTAGCACGTACATCCCATACTTCTCAGCAACTGCTCGACATAAACCGTTCCACATAAGTAGGTGAAGTGCGTGGGTGGTTGTGCAGGTCCAGGCGTAGTGTATACACGGCATGAATTAATTGTGAATGAAATGACAACGCGGGCCGCGCGTTGTGGTAACCTGTATGAAATATCAACGTTCAAAGTCTAATCAGTTTAAGTCGTAGTCCAAAGATTCGATGTATTGTCAGAGGGCAAGTTGGGCAACATGTGTTGCTTATGCTAAAGGTCGGAATACCCGATTGGCCGTATTGCGACTCGTACGACAAGCTGTGGCACTTGGTGCAGATATGTCCAACATGAATGAGCCTTGTGTGGCATGTAACTGGAGGGATCTGATGCAACGCCGCGGCCATCCGACTCCAGAATCTTCGGTAACGTGTCACGATTTTGATGTAGAGAAGCATTCTGCTTATCCCATCCGAGGGAAGGTCTCACAGTACGAATTCTGTTAGGCGGTCCGCAGTGCCGAACTCTGAGCCGCCTCAGATGTCTCTGGACGAATGAGAGGCTACGAGGGGTCTTCTCACAACCAAGATCACGAAGCACAGCCGATGTGGCCAACTGCATAGAACAGCACGGACCACCAACCGGTTGGTCGTGAGGTCAGATATGGCGCGTTCCGTGAATGTAGCATGTATCACACCATAGCACATACCGATTCAGACGAGAGAGGTATGCTGTTATCGGAAACGATCAATGTTTGAGCAGCCTCAACGGCTCGAATGCTCGCGATGATGAGTGCAAGAGGTGCAATCTACGTGGTAACTCCTCGCTGCCAATTGTGGTGGTCTTTAGCCTGGAAAGGAACGAGACTCGGAAGTATCTTCATATTGGTCCCGGAACTATCTTGGCTAGTAGCTTTTAGAAGTAGTACATGAGACAGTAACTTGTGTCCTGTCGGAGTATATACGCTCACAAGCCTCCACAGACTGCGTTTTGTTTGACATTAATTAACATTCAACCTGATTTTTTGCTAACTCACCGATTATTTCCTGATTGTGGCTAGCGCGTTTGACTAGAAGAGATTATCTTGGCAGAGCAATCGAAGCCAGAATCGTGTGCCTGAAGTACTGCACGATTAAGGTACGGATGAGAATTGTTCAGGGCCTTGAAAAACCACTGTTGGCGGGTATGATCGAAGTGACAATTTACAAGGAGTCCAAACACAAACCTCATTAAATTAAATCAATGATCTGGTAAACTGGAACAAAACAACAAAGATCGCAGAAATTGTCCGTGAGTGAATAAACCAAACGAAAGGATACGTCAGACAGCAGACTCTATACTACCTTCCCCGTCACCATCGACCATCATCTTCTGCTTCTCTTCTGGATCTAACCAACTATCCTCCACTGTGGCTTTCACCCTTCTCACGTACTCCTTCATGTTTTCTCGATATAATTGCGCAGCCTCTGCATTTGCCGGACTGTTCGGATTAGGATCGTGCAAGAGACTCTGGATGGAAGTAAGGATGGCGGCGACATCATATGTGGGAGACCAGCGGTTTTGTAGAATATCCAAACAGAGCTCGCCATTATTATACACGTTTGGATGAAACATTCTGGATAGGAATTTCACTGTAGGCGGCTTGTTGGGGTAAGATTCATCAAACGTGAGCAGAAGTTTGAATGTGCCGTCCTCAAAGGGTGTATCAGCTGTAAATAGTGTCAGAAGAGGTGTCATATACAGAGGCAGAAGACTTACAAGGTCCAAATATTACAGCGTTCCAGATCATGATGTTATCTGGGCATGGACTTCCAGAAATGCCGCTTGGCGGGTCACTAGATAGACGTTTGAAGTCACGGATAAGTCGCCTCCTGCAATTGGTGGACTATTGAAATCATAAGTGACAAAGACGATGGGGGTTAATGCTCGCATACCATTATATCTGGCTGGTTGGGATTTTGTTAAGAAAGATGTGAGAATTGAGAGAACTAGAAGTACAAGATCAAGAGGTTGGTAATGGCCACACCCGGTCCGCCGCTAGCCTACTTCAAACAAGCGAATGCTGACAAAGCAAACCACATCGTAGAGGTCACACTTGTTACAGTAAGTGCATGTGCACTGCGAAGAGAGAAGCAGTTGATATACTGATAGGATACCTACATATTACAGATCGAAAAGACATTCAAATATTTTTCCCAAATGCTCAAGATTCCTGCAAATCTTCCGGTCTGTTTAGCAGTCTCCCTTCCATCCCACCCTCAACCATCACCACTTGGCCAGTGACGTGACTAGAAAGAGTAGACGATGCAAGGACCACAATCTGTGTTGCGACGTCCATCGGCATAGCCACCTTCTTAAGTGGAATCCTGGGTGGTATGACGTTCAGCATCAATGACACACTGAATCAGATGGTATCACTGACGTAGCCAATATGCGAGACACTGTTTGAGGATCCTTCAAGACCTCTTCAACCATGCTTGTCTTGACCCAGCCAGGTGCAATACAGTTAACTCTGCCTTTTGGGGCTATTTTTACGATCTCATTCTTCAGCGTCAGGTTCAGACCATACATCATTGCTAGAATATGATGAGTCCATGTCACAGTGAGAACGAATTCGTTACTGACCACTCTTAGTCGCAGCGTAGTCACCATTGTTGGCTTCACCATACTTCCCAGCAGTGCTTCCGATAAGAACAATTGCTGCCTTTTCCTTGATACCCGAGGAAGCCTTTTCCAGATGCTTCAAATACTCTCTACACACAAGGAATGAGGACGTCAAGTTCATGGTTATCGTGGTGTTCCATTGATCCAGTGTCATCTTTGCAATCGGCACATCTAAACTGTGAGATATAGCGTGATTGACGACGACGACTTGTACGGGGCCATGAGGCATAGTAGACAGTGACTCGAACATGGCCACCGCGGCCTGCTCTTGAGACAGATTCGCCTGGACGTGTTGAAGATTGGTGTTCGACGCCATAAGTCCCTGGATCGGACCAAAGTGCGAGTTATAATGGGCGGTCACATTTGCACCCAGTGCTGGACATCTCAACTCAAACTCGCCGTCTATTGAGACAATGACTTACTACAAAACAATTTCACAGTCTCGAGCCCGATGCCACCACTTGCCCCTGTGAGTAATTTCAGATCAACACTGGTATGGTAAAAAGGATACGATTACGACCTGTGACAAGGACATGCACTCCTTTCAATCCAAGATCCATGGTGAACGATAACCAAGCTGATCACAGCACTTGAGAGTGTTCAGTGTGAAAATCGAAACGCCATATGGATAAGGGATAGCGGTCACCTGTCCACCAAGTGGAAATGACTTGTCATTATGACAGTTATTTCCAGGTGGGCCAATTGAACATACGGGCGTCTTTCAAGTAGCATTAAGTCCTCGGTGACAGGTGACCGTGGGAAGCTCGTGTAGAAGTTGACTAGCATAAGAGCGTTGGAAGAACGGGATTTCAATTTTCTTCACCTTCTCTTAGCTTGAACTACGATAAGGCCAGACATGGACGTGTTTTCTACCATTGTAAATGCATCTGCGACGTCTTTGTATGTTTCGCTTCTCTCCATCGCGTTCAATCCAACAGCTTGGAACATCGTGGCCCGGAATGGTGAAGGAGTTGATGAATTTTACCGAACTTGCATTGACACGTGTTTATATGTTGCAGAGTATAGAAACAAGACAATTACCCGCATATTTGGTGGTAATGCTCGCTACGGATGTTACTTCCTAGCCATCATGATATTTTCATTTGGGATGCTTCGTGATCATTTGTATGTTCGAGGTGCACAATTGTTCTGCTAGACATTGCTTGACACCCAGCAGATATCAGCGCGCTTTGAGCGACCAACCTCGAGTTCCTATGCTCCCTGCGCCATATGACACCCTGGTACCAATTATTCTGTTCGCCTTCGGCCAGCTGTTTGTTGTCACTTCTACTTGGGCCCTCGGAATCACTGGAACCTTCCTCGGGGACTACTTCGGTATTTTGATGGATCACCGCGTACAGGGTTTCCCGTTCAATGTCCTGAGGGATCCTATGTATGTTGGAAGTACGATGTGCTTTATTGCGACGGCTTTGTGGTATTGTCTTTTTTCTGCTCCTGCATTAGGGCACGATCTAAATCCGTGGTGTACAGGTATGAGCGTCCAGCTGGACTCCTCGTTACGTTGTATGTGTATATCGTTTACATCATTGCACTACGATTTGAGGGGTAAGTCCTTCGCTTTGCCAATCGCGTGAGCATATCTGAAGGACAATGCTAGACCATTCACCGACATGATCTATTCCAAACGAGCATCTACGAAGAAGACATTATGATTACGACATCTAGACGACACAGACCCGCACATTATCATTTACTTGGTCACCAATATATCATGGTAGCTTGCTGCATCTAGTCAAGCTACAATCGTGCTTCTACCCCGCATCGATGACTGTTTGATTTTTGAGGTCTCTCAGGTTGACATCAATGTTTGCCTATTCGTCGCGCCGAGTCCCTCTACATGATTTGCGGCAGCCGCATGCCATGGTGCTAGGCCTTCCTAGGCACTGAATGAATTGTCAACAGTGTCATCTCAAGTTTCGACCGTCATCTCTGCAGCTGATCGAATGATGACAGGAATACGTGGTCTTTCGAATAACAAACCATGCCGTGAGTCCACCATGCTTTCGGGTATCACTCCGAAAGCTTCGCTGGACGCGCCTTCTTACTCCTAGCTTTATGGGAATCACGGCTCACCTTGCCTCTAGGTCCGATTACATGCTTCGAGTTCGGAAGTTCTCCCTTCGAATATAATAGATTCGTTGTTTCTCTAGCCACTGGGCCATGCTACGCATAGATTGGACGAATTGAGTATTCTGGTTCATTCTGTGCTGCGCTGAACAGACCAGAACCGCCGGAATTTCTACACTTCAGACTTTCTGAACGTGCTGGTACTACCCCTCGGTGTACCTTGTGGAGGCTTTTGACGGCATCGTGAAACTTGCATCGCTAAGCTACATGACACGGCCTGTATATCTTTTTTCCCAAAGGGCCGATCGGCGGCGCAATCATTATGTAGTTGGGTGGTGTTGCCACTTGGCACTTGTTGCAAGTTTACAAATGACGATGCAAGAAGCTGATAACATGAACCTCATGCTTTTGCCGTCGACGAGTTCTGCGTTCGTTTTATCATTTAACCTTCCTTGGTCAATACTTCGCGATTCACAGATGCATTAGCAAATGGAAGATGACCATACGGTCCGGGTTAACGAAGATCTTCTAAAGCCCCTCTACGAACGTGATGATCAACTGCAGCCCGGAGCCTGAGTGTGCAGTTCATAACGTTCGGCGTGTGTTTGCGGTGGTGAGCGCGGGGTCTGATTCCGCTATGGGTTCAGAGTTTGTTCCTTGTTGGGAGCGAGCATGAGCAACGTCCCCGGGTATTCAATTCAAACAACAGCAAGTTTTTGTCTTCGTGCATTTAGAGGAAGTCCCACAATACTTAACTTCACGAAGGCTGTAGACGCGTGCAGTAATCTAAGATAAATACAACAAGCTATTAAAATTAAAATTTCAGCCTCCCTAGTCCTCAGTCTATACTCGCTTCAGGGCGTCGCAGTGAAAATACCAATACCCCCAAGTTAAAACCTCCGACCAGTGACATTGGTGTTCGAATCGATAAATAATATGCGCTGTAACTGCGTCGTCGCGTTTGTTGTGATCGGTAATCCAATCTCGTTCCATGGCACGTGGACTTGCGCGTTGCCTAGGTTGGCAACGATGAGCAAGTATGCAGTGCCATTGTACCGGAGACCGTCCTGGTAGTCGTAGCTGGCAAATGAGGCGTTCGGGTCGGCGATGAAGGGCTGAACGACGTCTGTTATGATAACGTTGAGGTAAATCGCTGTCCCCTTGATCGTCTCGATATCGTTGGCTGTGGTCGGGTATGAGTAGGACTTGGAACCCAGGCGATGGAAGTTAGTTTTATTCATGCGTGCGATATCAGCATAAACTTACCTATAGCACCATGGGTGAAGGAAGTGAATCTCATAGCAGCCCATTGCAGGCCAGTGGCAGTCGTGTTCCAGTATCTGTAATGAGAGTCAATATAGAGGTCGTATTGGCGACTCAAGGCGACTTACGCGCCACTCCCGAAGGCCTAGGTGGTAGTCCATAAAGACTTGGTGCGGTCAAAGCCCGAGATGTTGAGCCTATCTTTGTAGGTCTGGACGCGGGCTTTAACATCCGACACGTCACCCTGGCAGTTATCGCAACCGGTGACCAAAGTCTGGGGTACACTCTGTATTTCACACAGGAGGCCATGTGGCGTTGATACCAATGGGATAAGCGTCCTGCAACAGGGATTAGAAGCGCATGATGAAAATGTTGTTAGTGGCTTGCTTGCAGAAGGATATCAGCCCCCTCGACGTAAGGCGAGAAGTTGTAGTCTTTGAAATCCAGTACAATGGAAATAGAATGATATCCGTCCATCTGGTATATCAAGTCGTACGCTGCCCGCGCTGCAATTCTGGGGTCAGTTTCCATCAGGCTCCTGTGCGGTCTCCCAGTTCAATAGGTTGGGAATCGGGACGTAGGTGTTCACTTGTTGAGCGACAGCGGTCAGGTTTTGGTAGCTCCTGAATAGAAAGAATTGATAATCATGAGATGAGGTGACAAAGTCTGACATATGATCGCATATCATAAACGACCAGGCTCTACGTGCTAATGAATCATGCATCATGAATCATCATAATCATCATCATCGTATTATCATTGTATTGCCTTTTGGCGTGGATTTGTCGGTGACGGTATATCACGAAGTCGCGAGAAGCGTGACTCACGACATGGTCCATCACGATTCACGAATAATTGGACCGTTCCTATCATCTATGGCCTAGGGAATAGTATCATCATTAGAAACCAGGATGGCAGTGACCGTCCCTGTTGGCAGGGCTCTATGGGCTAATGTGATTCCTTGTCCGGAGGTTCAGGGAAGCTATATAGTAGCTGTGAGCTCGCGATGGAAGCTCCAGCCACCAGTGGAAATTGCACCAGGATCACTATTGGGGCCATGTCGTAGCATATATGTGTGAGCGTCATGAGGAAAAATCGGCTGCAGACGGTGTATAAAAGTTAAAAGGTACATATAACCGCAGACAGCTGAGAGTGATAATCCTCCTGCTTTTGTCCCTTGCGAGTCTTTGCGAGTTCTGCGTTTGCTTTATCACGATCAACGTTAACAGGAGAAAGTACAAAGTGAGAATCTGATGTTGGGAATGACTCGGACACGCGAAGCTCCGCCAAGTTCCCACAAGTGTTTGCCACTTGTTTGCCAAAGCTCAGCTTCAAAAGACCTTTTTTTTTTGTCTTAAACCACATCTCAGAAATGCCTACATCCTCTTCGTCTGCAAGCTTTCTGCATCCTTCTGCGAGTTTGTCGCTTTTGAAGTGAATACCTACATGTCCACCCTGCTGCAAACTGACCATCTTCGCAAACAAATGTAGAGGTAGTCATTTGGAAGCTTTCAGTTTTTTTTTCTGTCGGCTTAGCTTGTCAAATGTCCGGTTGACAATCCATCGTACCGTGTTTGCTAGATCAAATGTAAGTGCTTCGATTCAGCCCGGTATTCTATTCGCACCCAGTGGTGCTACTTTTCTATGATGAGATTTTTTATCTTTCAGTTATCCCTGTCTTAACATTCATGTCGAGATATGAAAATCTGACCTCTTTCTGCTCGTGCTTTTCTTGCAAAACCTCTCGCTAACTTCATCTCGCTTTCAGACATGGGTCACTTTCGAACAGCATTAGATCGCCGTCTCGACCCCGTGGATCACGCATGCGCATAGAGCTTGTAGAATACCGATATATCGAGGTATTGAACATCCCATGGTCAACTTGATACGAACTTGGCACCTGGGGGTATTATACGTTATATACATCTCATGGAGCTGTAGACATAGTTTGCAATGTCATCACAGCGCCATGTTTTATTTTCTTTGGAAGCGATTACCATTGAGCGCAGTCCATATTGTGACCCGTGATGTTTCCAAGTATCAAGCTCACACATAGCTTAGCTCTTTCTATCAAGTACTGAGTGTCTGTCCAATGTTATCTAAATCCAACTGTTGAAAGTACTATAAATTATGTCGAGCTGACCACGAAGGCTGCAGATGCCACGCTATCAAGCGTGAAACCACTCCCAGTGGTCTTGACACTTCCGCTCATGTACATAGTCTCAACACCACCCCCATGAAGTCCAAGATCTTTCCAAGTCACCTTCGAGGTGACATAGTCGGTATTGGTAGCGAGGACGAACGTCTCGCTACCTGCTGCCCAAGTAGCAATATCAACGCCTCCGACTAAATAGTTGCTCCGCACTGAGGCAGCGTTGAGGATATATGGCGTGAACTTCGGCAAGCTCAGCGCGAACGCGGACGCCGCCATCTTGATATATTCGGGGTTCGGATCTACCCAGGGGACAACACCCAGAGCACCTTGATTAATGCCCATGATGCTCTGGACAACCCATTCTTCGCCTGTAGGAGTACGCATCCAATATCTGACGAGCGTCATCAACAACAGCAGGTACTTTGAAAGTGACAGACTACTGACTCTGCGCTGCCAAAAGCTTGAGGAACAGTCCATACCGCCTTGGTACGCTCCCATCCCATCACCTCCAGTCGATTTTTAAAGCTGGAAACCCGGTCGCTGACATCAAAGTACGAACCGATACCGCTATTTGCGGGGACAGTGCTTCCATAATAAGTGGAGTTGGGTGAAACAGCAGCGCTATCTCCGGCAGGAATACTGAAGCAATTGTCGCAACCGCAGTCACCATAGTCGGGTGTGCAAGTCGTGTTCCACTCGTTGGACCAGGTGACATTGTTCCCGATCATGTACACGTCTTGCATGACGATATCTGTGCCTGCGGTGTACGAGGCCCATTCGTAGTCCTGACAGTTCAGCACAAGACTGACAGGATGATAGCCGTCCAAACTGTAAATGAGGTCGTATGCAATACTCGTGGCGTTCAGTGGGTCCGACGTTCCATCAGGTTCGTCGCCGGTGTACCAAAGTAGGAGGTTGGGGCGGTACTTGATAGAATTCACCTGCTCCATCACGGAAGTGTTGTTCATGTAGGTGAATCGCATATCGTACATGAGATACATGCCAACTTCTTGCATGCGATCGAGAACCATTTCAAAGGCAGTCATGTTGTCGAACGTGGGGACGATATGAATCTGTACTGGTAGTAGGCAATTGGCTCCTCTATGCAAACATGAGGAAAACATACAATGTTGAAACTACAATACCATCATCAGTTTTATATGGATGATCACATAAGAAGAGGCTTACCCTTGGTTCTTCAGCGTATCAACCGCCGAAAGATTTGTTGAGAGGTATCCGTCAAAAATCGTATAGAAGCCGATCGGAAAGATTGGCTCGTACTCTCCGCCCAGCCCCGTTGCTGGCTTTGCCAGAAGTGCTCCGGTTCTCATATCCATCTTAGTCACGGAGCTGTTAGTCGGATTGGGGAGTACAGAAAGAGCTGCTGAAGTGCTATAGGTCTGAGGTGACGATGAACTTGCGGCGTTGCTTGCCGGGTAAGTGGCCTCGCAAGAGAGGTTGTATGGTGTCATCTGAGGAGCGATCCCATCAAGACTGAATGATAGCTCATATGCAGAAGCATTAAGTGGCACGAGCGCATTGACTAGGGTCATTCCGTTCAGGCTCACGGTGACATCCAATTGGCCCGCGCTGGAAAGAGGCCCTGCGGGGAGGTCAATTGGCTGTGCCCCGACTATCTCTGAGTACACCACAGGTGAGTCAATGAGGACGCCTGCGGGCGTGCCTACATCCTCTTCCAAGTAAGGCTTCATAGCAGCCGCACACCGAAAGGCGAGAAGTGGGTCTTTTGATACAGCCGCGACGGGGAAGTTACCTCCCGGCGGAACAACAGGCTGGCTGGACATGTAGTGCTTATTACACCTTCGGAAGGGATCGAAAATGTTGGTCACATATTCAAGTTCATATCGAAGCGAACAAGCTCACCATGTTTGAGCTGATACACCAGCGAGAAGTTGTAACCCTACCGAGCACTGCAAAAGTCAGACGTGGCATTCTTGCTAGTGCGGTCGCGTCCTTCTGGGACACAAGGAAGGGTAAAAATGAGTTTTGGGTATGCGAAACAACATCGTTTGGTTTTGCTAATATAAATGAATTCGTCCCTCGGACAAGATTCGGGTCCACCTGCAGTCGTGTCGCAAAAAGAACTAGACCGCGTGGGTGCAATACGTATGACTTAGTGCGATGCGGCCAAAATCAGCTGACCGAAGGCCTGATCAAACTGAACACAAGACGGAATTACACATTCGGCAGTACTGATACGGAGATAAGTCTGTTAGAATGCGCAAGTGTGCCCGTAGTAGGGTTCGGGAGAAAACTTCTTTGCTTATTAGTAGCCAGCTAATTGGGGTGTTATCATTATTAACCGGAACCAGCCAATAACACGCTAATAACTCGCACCAAAAATCATGGGGCTAATAATGCTAAAAACTCCCATGGTATGGCTGGCTGCGCCTCAGAGATCCACGTGTGCGCGACAGGAGTAGTGTCGCGGGTTGGCCAGCTAGCTTCTACTGACATATGATCGACTACGTATACGTCGTTACCATAGTATATCGCCACATAATGTTTGAAAAATTTCCAGTAATTGGTATATGGGCCCGTACGCGTTGCAAGTCATTTCAGCCAACCCAACCCACGCGAGAGATCACCGGCACCGTTATGGATACAATCGGGGAGGACGAGCATCGGTGACAGTTCATGCAGATGTACCCCATTCCCGAATACTCGACCACCACTCTTTTTCCCGCCTCAGATCTTCCCATCTCGGCATTCATTCAGTTTGCCATTCCATGACTTCCTCCCCCCAGCCTAATATTCAGCAATGCTTCTCCGCACTCCAGCCCAATTGATCACGTACTCCTATCTTCACCGCCAATCCCAACTGAGCCAGTCATTACGGCACTCGTTCGCATGGCGCCAGAGACCGGGAAACACTCTGTCATATATGCTCACACCGACTCGACTTAGATATACCCATTCTGGGAACACGATACAATGAACAGCTTACTGTGAACCGACAGCCATGACGGAGATGAAGAAATTGAAGAAGACGAGGCCAGTACCTGGCCGGATCACGTGCGGGAGAGCTCCACGACACCCAACGACATTGAATTCAATGTGGAACCCGAGATAGACTTGAACGCTGATGGGTTCCTTGCAGTGTTGGCTCCTAACAGCGCAGGGAAGAATAAGGATAAGGGTAGGGCTGAGGAGAATCAGGAGATCGAGGAGAATGATGGCTAGTAGTGACGACGTTTATCTAACAAGTGATTGCAGGTGCGCGGCTTGTCTTGTTAAAGAGGATTATGTTCTAGTGCTTCTAACAATGCTTTTATCCATCAATTTGAAAGTAGTCAGATCATCGTCCATCTTCTCCTGCGAAAACGGCATCTGCGAGGTCGACTGCAGGTGAGTATTGAATTATGATTGCAACAGAGGTGGAGAACAATTCAAGCGTGAGGCGTCGGCTGTAGCGGGAATTTGGAACTCGTACGGAGGGGGTGAATAGGCGTGAGCGCATAAATTCGAGCTGAATCACACTCATGATTGCAACGGAGATCTATGAAGAACGGTTCAAGCACTGCGCGCGTCGGCTATCGTTAAAAGCTATGTGTGAGATGCAGCGGAAATCGAAGCTCTCATACAGTGAACGGGGGGTGAACATTTAAACTTGAGGCGGATGCGAAGCCCGGCGGGTTGCATTGAGTATCCGCACAGTTTTTAGCGGTGCAAACTTCGACATGTCGGAGATCACCACAGGCACTCACAACCACTTCACCCCTCCGTTTTTTGAATTCCATGGATGTTCCGGGCTTGACTCGCGTATCGTGGGCATACCAACAATTGAATGCCGTAGGCGTATCCGATATTTTCATTCATGCTTGAGAGGGCATCAAGCAACCGCTGCTTTATGGCAGGAGGTGCCTAACAAACCTGCAGTTGGAGCGGCCTCGCCAAAGGTAATGTGAAAAATGGGCTTACTTAGCTCTTCCATAAAGGACCCAACCTTCAGGGATGCCTTCGAAGCAAGTGAACTCAATAACTTGACCCCTTGCATTTTGGGTCGTAGAATGTATTGATGGTATCAGTTGAGCTTCTGTGGCAAATGCACCATCGAATTTTAATACAACACTGTAACATTCAATAGGGCCATCCGGTACTGGAAGACAATTTGTGACCTACTCCCGTCATTCAAAGAGAGTTTACTGAGGGAACATCATCGTCTGGAGCAAAACCCGCAGCTCAACCATATGGCCAGACGCATTTTGCCCATCCAGTGATATTGGAAGGCAGTCCCGACGGCACGCAGCTCGGAGGCGCAGACAGGTTTTGCAACCAAGTACCAGCTATGTACACCCAACCAAGTATCGAATTTCTTCATCTTCGAAGCATGTACCTGAGATATCAGATATATTTATGCAGGACGGACGAAGAGATCAGATCTTACTCGTGGTAGAAATATTGTTTTTTGTTTCATATTCATCGCTTGAAGACCTGCTTTGCTGATAGCGATAGATCCCTTTCAGTAATCTCTTGTCCTCGGGAGTCGGTATCGATGGGAATATTATTGTCCAAATGCATGACGCCGATAGATCCGGATCTCAAAACCTCATGTGAAACTTCCATGCCGGAGTCATGTGGGAGACGTTGGACACCCTTAAGGTTGTCGAAGTAGTAAGCACGCGTACTGTGGACAAGTAAATACGAGATAAGACTCTATGAAAGACAGAGAATTGAGCTCAGCGTCCAGCCGGTCCTTGGGAAAAATGATAGCTGTATATAGGAGGCCATCAGTTGGCCCCACGGTTATCATAGTTCACTCCTCTGGAGGAACTCTTAATTTTGTGAGTGGCTACTTTCGGATGAAGGCGCCCATTGAACCAAGCCTGGCTAACCAAGGATGCTCGATATGACCGATAAATAAGCCCAAGTATCACTTGCAAAATACACGCATCAAATTGTGGAATTGAACGAGTGTTCCGTACGTTCCGAAGTGCCCTTGTCAGAAAGTTCTAGTCATTAATATTGGGCATCCTTCAATGAGCTAGTGGCACTTTTTCGTGGCAGATTTCTCCTCCATGCATATGCCCAGAAGACCTTATATAAGGCATGTGTATCAGAAGTTAAGTGGAACAAATGGAAAAAAAAGAATCGTGAAACTTGATAAAGGCACTGAAAGGCTATTTGTTTTCTGTGTTGTGAGTGAATGAGGATGCGACAGCATGCACAGTAAAGTTGAAACTCACAAGTGTAAACCGGTGTGTACGAGGGCACGGATAAAGTTTGCGAATGTGCTATTAGACGGTCTTGGGAGGACCACCGGAACAGAGCCATCAATGCATCGATCGACAGGCGCATCGGGGTCCGCGGGGGAAGGTCTGCCTCAATTACTTGTTCTGGGAAACTTGGCGGAATCATGATTTAATGACCGTAAACGATACCAGGTATGGCGGGAGCATGTCAATGTTCAAGATGCGAAGATGTCGTGACCCTGATCATTGAGGCAGAAATGAGTTGTCGAATGAGCTCAGCTTGAAAAAGAATTGAAGCTTCAATCGATTGTCAGCTTAGTAAGCGCTTAAGCTACTAGCACAGAAGCAGCGTTTGAACGGTGTACTGGCGGCACCCGTTGTTGGAACGTTGACTTGCTGTATCGAACCTACTTGGAACTTGTATGCTTTCGAAATGTGACGTGGATATATGCTTCAGGTATTGACGAACGGTCTGTCCGGTTCGCTGAACAAAACGTCTCTCCGAATTCTATGGACGGGTGCATGGTTATCGAGCGTGTGCAAGCTGACGGGCCTATTCTTCAACCACTGCATACAAGTTCAACGGATTTCGACTTCATCATATGCAACCCGCCATTTTATAGCAGCGCCGAGGACGTTTTGTGCTCATCCGAATTCAAGGAGCTTGGTCCGAGAAAGACAGCGTTCACGCATATGAGAGAATTTAACCAATTGGTTTGCTCCGGAGCAGAAGTGGAGATGGTAACACAAGGGGGAGCGTTTTGATGCCTATAGGTGGTACACTTCTATGCTCAATTGGGACTCGGAAGATGTGACACATCAATTCCTGATCTTGTTTCCCTCTTTCGCGAACATAGCGTGCGTTATGGTCTCCTATCTGATTTGGTCACGTAAGGTAGACAGCTAGACAGAGTTCAGGGGCAAACTTGTGGCTGGTCATTTCAAGATTCCAGGCTCCTGATATATTAGTATGCCTTCTGCTTGACTTCTAGGCGTTATGCAAGTTATTATTTTACCACTGTCCAGACCTTCCCTCGCATCTCCCACCCAACCTTGCAGTGTCCATCTTGAAACACGCTGCCATCACGCTTTGCCGGGCAGCTCGATCTGCACTGCAGACATTGGATGACTTCCCGTGGGCAAAATAATCCAGCATAGAATATTTCGGAGTCTCAAAAACATTTCCAATAGCCGTAATATTTTAATCTATACTACATAATCTCCCGTGCGCTCAGTCATTAAATTTAGTCCAGTCCTTGATGGATGATCTTGCAATCCAGTACCTGCTTCTCAACGAAGACGAGGCAGAACTTTTTGATGACGACGAAGGAGCTCAGGTCCTAGCTGCAGCCCTCATTGCTGGGATCGAGGTAACTCGACAACACCATATTGATACCCGGAACCCACGTCGTTTATACCTTTGCCGGCCCCAACTCCTTCCAAACCCTCGCATAAACACCCCATGGCAGGTGTTATACGACAGCCAGAGTGATCGAGCTTTTATCACCACAATGGGTGTTAATGTGGCCACATTCACGTCACTGCTGACCGCGGGTTTTGCCCAACGCTGGTATGAGATGCCAATTCCCCGCGATGATGTCATTATGTCAGCGAATATCCCTGGCGTAGTGACCTAAAATGGAAGGAAGTCCGGATTTTCAAGTGTGGAAAGTCTATTGGGGGGGGGCCCCCCCCCAATAGATTAAGGTTTATTCGAGGGGGGCAAGCGAAATGCATTTGCAAATTCAGTAGAAATGAACAGCGGCATCGCGGCACGTCTTCCTAATGTGGCAATATTTATTATATGATAATCTATTCAACATTTTTCGAGCCCGCGGGAAGTCATCCATTATGGTAGGCGCTTTACGAAACGTTCTCGCACTTATTAACGGCGTAATGGTTAGCATCTTCGGTAAAGCCTGTGGTTTATGAATGCTCTGCTACCATGCTGGTGCACGCCCAAAGGCACACGGGCAGTGGCACGGTCGCCCGTGCCGCACGAGGGGGGGTTCCAGAAATAGTCTACGGACATGAAGAATCGCCAGTCCTGCGTTGTTCGATTGAATGTTGCGCGCGCTCATCGACATCATCCGATACTTCAAGTGACTATTCCAACTTGGGTTCACCTCAGTTGGTTTGAGGGCAAATATCGCCTAGAGTTTGGGGACTAGATATGATTTTACATAAGCCCCATACGTAATTAGTGGTTTTGCACTTCATCCACATAGTTTCTTGCAGCCTTCCACTTCTCGTTTATCACACCCCGATTGAGCCCTTGCATGCCTGCGTCCGAACGCGTTCATAGAAAGAGAACAAGACGCCCAATATTGCTTCTGACGCCAACGATGTTTGCCTTGCCTTAGCTGCTTGAATTATAAGGTTTGCAACATGGTGTACACAATAGCGATCTAGTATTGCACCCAATCATGCAGCAGTTTCCATAGATGTGGTGCAGTGCTCCTTCAGCAAGCCATACTCTGTTCTGCACAATATAAAACCTTCTTGATGCAAGAGAACCCATCCAGCATCTCGCGCACTTTAGTCAATATTGTGACAGGCCCTTACTGTTACTCCTCGAAACTAGGGAATCACCAACAATTCCTCTTCACCCAGGATTGTAATGTCAGTCAGTTCATCTAAGGTACGTGTACACGATGTCGGAACTCGGCAGTACGGTCCTTGACATTCGACTACAGATATCGTGTAAATGCCTTAAATTGGACCAGGGACCAGGGAGAAATCTGGTTATCTGCATTGGTGCGCGTTTCAACTTACAGTTCCAGATGACGATTATTCAAGCCCGCAGATGGGACATCAAATAAATATGGTGATAAAGTAGGTCGCACGACACGCATGCCTTCTACGACGATATATTATAATGATTTGCACCTAGAACACCAATATCGTCGAGCTATATAGCAAGATTATCAAGAATGGCACACAGTTGACGTACTATAACAGTGGCGTAGGAACATATTCCAGGCCTGACGCTCTAGCACACTCACACATGGTGGAGCGCTTCTCAAGTATCTTGGACCTCGCCATTGCTCAGTAAGCTCATTGGATGTTGACTCTTCATGGCTCACGGTAACGGTCGTGAAGTAAGATCAGCAAAAATATCATGAACGCCTATGGATGGCTCTCAGACAACTACCTTCCTGGTGATAAAATCTTCCTGTTTGGTAAGCCTTGTGGATGTCGCATGGAGTCAGCTATACTAAAATGAGAGGATAGGGTTTTCGAGAGGTGCATACCAAGTTCGTGCTTTGGCAGGAATGATCCGCGAAGTATCTATCGACTTTGAGATATATTTTATTATCTTTCTTGTTCATTATTACTTTGGTAGATGGGGCTTATATTACCCGGCAACAAAGAACAGATCCCCTAGTCAGTACATTTGACGATTCTCGACCGACCAACTGACTTCGGCAGTGCATTCCAGCTTTACTCCGCCATCAATAGTGCGAAGCACAAAGACAGCGAACTTGCGCAGGGATTCAAGGCGACGTTCTCGAGAAAAAGTGTAGTGATACATTTCATCGGCGTATGGTCAGTATCAGCCCTGGGTGCGATCATACCAACACACCTGATGCACCGTTTAGGGACACTGTATCGTCTGTCGGTATCAGGAAGGCTAAGAATTTGCCGTCCACCGATACATGTGATCACGTTTGCTATTTCCGCCAGGCACTTGCACTGGATGAGCACAGGGTTAAATTCCTGCCCGAGTATGTCTGCGGTGGTATGAGTGATCGATCGAACTGGTTCGAAGACGGACTGGTGTCGCCTCCCAAGGACGACGATGTCCATATCAAAGAGGTTTGGTTTGCTGGTAGTCATTCGGATGTGTATGTATCTCCTGTGCAGTTAGGTCATCCTTTGATAACTTGTTTCAGCGGAGGTGGAAGCAGGGAGAAGAAAGGTGATCCCCTCAACTTCCAAGACATGCCTCTACTATGGATGCATGAAGAAGCTCTCGAGGCAGGGCTTCTGCTCGATCCTCCCAAGGTAGCTTTCAGATACGATGACTTTCAGGAGCCCAAGGTTACCAACTCTATTACTCTCCCGTGGTGGTTGCTCGAGATACTGCCCATCAGACGTCTTCGCTATGATAACTCCAATAAGCATACGATACTGTAAGTGGCAATGTTCCTTTACTTACCTTATGCATTGATTACATGTAGACCGAATCTCGGAAGAGGTCGCATTATCTTGCCTGGTCAAAAGGTTCATGCGTCAGTTCTGTTTCGAACCAATTACCGGTCTCAAGCAGCGTTTTGGAGAAATCTCCAGCAATGGCCTGAGGCAATGTATTGGCATAAAGCCTCCGATAAGGCGCGGTTATCACAGCTTGGTTCTGCCTGGGAACAACTTCCTTTCAAATGCTCGACTGCTCAAGCCCTCGTCGGTGCAATTCACAAGAAAGACACCCTTGATTATGTTGATCGCATGGCCTTCATGTGTTCATTTGGTGAGATGTCAGATGATTGTGAAGTACTGACGTACTGACCTGATTTTATGGACCGAAGAACTTGGAGTTGAGGTAGTGCGGGATGTGAATGCTCTTGATATGCTAGAGGCCCTACTCGGTGTTCACGGCAAAACCATCGTGGATATCAAATATTCACCAGAAGAAGAGACAGGGGGATCCTCTTTGGCGGGAACTGAAAAGACAGATATTGCCAAGGCCAGAGCAGACACTAATTGTCGTCTCGTGAACCTCAGTGCATTTGTCGCATACTGCGAACTTGGTATGTCTTATCTTTCCATCTCTGCCTTGACAAACTCTCAGAAACGCACAGTTGAGAACAAAGATGTGATTATGGGAAGCATGCTAGACGATCTTGATGTTCCTGGTATGCTTAAGGACCAGAATCCAGTATGCCAAGGCAGGGCTTGCGCAGCCTTGCCAGCCCTTTGCGAGATCGAGATACTGAGAAAGAAGCTCCTTGGAAAGGATCTTATTTGTCAAATTATCGAGGTCTGTCGGACGACCGGCGAAAACAAATTCATTGCAGCGAGGACACTGTCTTTCCTTGCCCAATACTTCGGTTAGTTGCTTTGTGGCTCTGAATTTATTCCAACACCCCCCTCATATGATTGTACTGAAGATGAAACAACCCTCATCCTTTCGGCGCCCGGATTTGTGGAAAAAATCTTTGCTATGTTGAAAGAAAGATGTGAGTCTTCTCCCCCAAATCTGCCGTCCTTCTAACGTGTATCTCAGCCGCAGTCGCAGTCGTTTCTGCGCTAAGGATTCTAGAAGCCATGTCCAAAAAAAGTCAGGTCCCCGCATAGTATCATTGAAAATGTTGTTCTCTGATATTGCGTGTTCAGAGAAAATCCCGAAGGATAAGTTGTCTGGGTACAATGGGAAGGAGCTTGTCAGAACCCTCAAGGCGTTGATTAAACGTCGTGATTTCGTTGTCACTCCAGCTGCAGTAGCAACATTGTGCGAGATTTGCCACAATGGTTCAAACACCCTTCCCATTCCTGTTATCAGTGCTGATGCTCCTCTGGTCATAGAACAGCTCCGTAAGGAGGCTATAGACTACAAGATTCTTGTCACATTGATTGACCTGTTCAAGTTCGACAATCAAGGCTTGAGTGGTGGACCGCGTGGCTTGACAAAGCTTGCCGAATTCGGTTGGTAGCCGAAATCATCTAAACAGACCTTGCTCAGTAGATGATTTCTATTATTCAGATGACGTGCGTAAGGAGCTAGCACAGGGCTCGCACATCGACAGGCTAGTTGCGTTTGCGAAAAGCAAGGTAGTGGAAAGGAGCAAGGAGGCGACTGAAGAGCTCACAAAGTTATCGCAACATGGTGTGTTCTGTCAAATCTTTACTCCAGGAAAACTGACATTGGCTTAGATACACTCCGTAAACATATCATTCGTAAAGGAGGCATAGAAAGTATGGTTGATAATTTGGCGAAACGAGGTCACGCATTATTTGCGGCACATGCGCTTTTGATTCTTATGAAATACAGTGAGTGCTCTGAGGCATCTTATTATGTAAAAAGTTTGACCAGGCCACGTTAGGAGATACCAAGGACCGGATACTGGACACTAAAGTGGACCTGCGTTTGCTGCAGATGATCGAGAAACACGTTTTTGACGGAACAATTCACCAGGAGGGCATACATATCCTTTCGGAGATATTCAAAAATGGTTTGGAAATTTAGTATTTTTGCAGGCTGTCGCGTTCTGAACTGTGCAGGTGACTTTCGATCCATTATGTTAAGGCCAAGGTCTTTCGATAGCAGTTCCTGGACTTTCCGCGGCACGATTGCGCCTCAAAGGCTGCACAAGAAAGTTGTCAACTACGTTCGCAAGAAAGTGACACACAGATCAGTCCAAAAGCCCTACGCAGAGTACCCCAGAAACGTTATCGGTATTTTGCGCAAGATGCTCGAAAATACTCAGCTTGACTCTGTTCAGAAGAGTGCTATCAGATATCTGAATCTCATTGCTGATCATGGTTGGTTCGAATGTTGCTATTTAGAATACACACTGATGGAGACACAGAGGATGCACTCTCGTGCATAGCTGGCTCCGGAATAGTAGAAGCTCTCCTGTGGTGTATTAAGATTGTGGACATCCCGGCTGTCAAAGACGTCTTGCAGAAGATTGCGCGTCATAGTGAGTGGTTCAAGACAACTTGTTGCGTCATATACAGCTGATGAAAAATTCAGAGACACTGCGAGGTGAAATAATCAACGCGGACAACATGCTAGCTGACATGCTCAGTAGTCATTATCCCGCCGAAATTCGGCGTGTGACTACTGCGTTGAAATGCCTATCGCACTACAGTAAGAAGAAAACTTTGGCCTGATTGAAGCTAACAACACTATCAGGAGAGCTACGGCAGGAGGTTCAGAGTATGGCTGCGTACCAAAACCTGAAGAAGGATCCTCTTCACTACTTAGATCCGCATCACCACCCACATGAAAATGATCAGTCATTTTTCAACGTTCCTTCTCCATGCTGAATCGTGTTTTTAGATCTGTATACCTCTGCAACTGAGGCCATCAAATCAATGATCGAGACATTTGACACATGCGATAATGAAGATAGCAGAACGCGGAACGTTTTTCGGATTTTATATTTATATTTTTTGTAGTTTTGCATCATTCTTCACAGTCTAGCACGCCAAGTTGATTTACTCATGTCCCGTCATCTGCTGTATTTACCGATAGGACTGTTTGCAGACATGCTTCTTGTGCTACGGTGTAGGACTCTTGTCATTTCAGAATTACATCTCCTTTCCTTGTTCTTCACCCGTTCCCATAACACTACGCCTTGTGGATCAGGACCCCACCGTCGAGGGACCTCCAGGGACGTTAACCCGCACGTGCACTCCAGGCCAACTTGAACAGCAGCAACAAGGTCAGGCGTCCCATGTCTGCAGCACCATTGCAAGGCTCTCGCATCCTGCCGCTGTCATCTTGGTGGACTCGTTTCTTGCTCTGTATCTCCTGCGTCTCTGTGGATTATGCAAATGGCCATCATCGGTGAAGGAGCTTCTCGTATTCATATCACATTCTGACTTTCGTCTGAGTCGTCATGTTTCAATTACTATTATTTCCCCCCTGCAGTTCTACTTCTTCGAAGTATAAATGGACATGTAATTTTATAATATCATTTCTTCTGCTAGCATTGTCCGTCTGCACGTAGAAGCAGTATGTCTCCCTACACTCTGAGTGTGCCAACTAAGTTCGGTCCGGGCATTTCAAAGGAAACTCAATCCTTTGGCATAATTTCAAGAGACCTCGTAACTGCATACACATCGATAGCCACATGGACGCATTTATGTTTATCATAAGCATCAAAGTTGCACCAAAGGATGGGTTTCCCGCCCCGTCAATCTTAACGCTCATATACAGTTTCCAGTTCTTTATCCTTGCGATGCTCGCCACACGCATGCGCCTCCATCTCTGGCATACAGACCTGCATAAGGATGGCTCTGACCCCGTCGTGCGAATTTCCATGTCTGACACGGCACCTGGAAACTACAGTGACGTCTAATCGCATAGCTTATTCGGCGTCGTTCGCGGAATGAAGTTTGGACTACGAGATGACTGGTGGTGGTGGGTTGGTCGGGTTTGGAATGCAATTTTGTGTTTGGTTGGCCTTCGTCTATTTAACAGCCATAGGCATCGAGGCCTCGCTGTGAGCGGCAGCGGATGGATGGATAACAGGATTTGAGTGTACTGGAGCCAGACATATGGCCTGACGGCAGGGGGTATCGTTCTGAATTACGCAAAGCGTCATTAATAACGAACGTTCAGCGCTCAGCATGTATGCGAGATGCACGCGGGTGGACGACGCTCCAAGGTATTGACATTCTAGCATGACATTAGAAAATAGACTTGGCCATATCAAATCAATACGAACGTCGACTTGCGTCAAACCATGAAATGGATGCCAGATGTTCACGTGAGTATGCGACACGAACCTGCCACCGGTTCCAACAAATCCTCCATATTTTCCATCACGCTGGAGTTCGTTCATCACACTGAGAATGCTTCGCCATCCCCACTCGCTGATACCGAAAAATCATCTTCCATGAGTATGATCCACTCTACTAAGTACTTGAGATGGACCCTTCTCAGAAGACCACCGGAATGCTTCTGCAACGTGTAAATGCTGACTTGAATATGAGTTCGAATGTTGGCCATGCTTGTAGTGGCACTCGTTCGTGGCTGTGATTTAGGGCAAGCTGGATGCTCCTCTAGGCGTAGTATGCCCAGAAGGCCCTATACAAGGCATGCGTATCAGAAGTGAACACATGAAAAACAAAAAAAAACATCAAACTTGATGATCAAAGGGGGCATCGGGGAAGGTCTGTCCCAATTTATTTATTCTGAGAGACTTGGCGGGGTCATTATTACAAGACCGTAAACGATACCAGGATGCATGATGGGAACACCTCAAAGTTCAAGATACGATGCCGCATATATCTAGGAGCTCAGCTTCGCGCTTAGTAAGCTATTAGCAACTAGTACTAACGCAGGCGGCAGAAGTCAGTCACAACAACCAGAGCCTGTCATTTGTTCCTCTCATTCTCAAGTTACTCTTGGGAATTAAATTGCATGCATCCTCGCAACCCGTACAACGAACCTCCTGATTTCGCTGACCTTGCGAGGCGCTACCCTCCCCTCAGACCACAGTACGCGTTCATCAGGCGAAAGCCTCAGAGAGATGCTGAAGTTTCCATACTATGCAGTGTCTTTATCAACCATACAGGGTCAAGTACGATAAACTTCAAAAGCCTTGCCGCACAAAGGTGGGTGGTGGTAAATTCACGCTCAGTTTGTCGCGGTATACCAATGACGGCAGGCGTTTAACAGAAGCACTCTTTCATCTTGACTATGGCCTTTCATTGACGCTGCCAGATGATAGGCTCTGTCCTCCAGTGAGCCTTGTTGCTGCATACATCTATTAATCTCACACCGGATGCATATTAGGTGCCAAACAGGTGCTTTTCACGCTTTAGATGATCGATGCAGAAGGCTGAAACGTGGGAAATTGGATATACAGATTAAACTATGTTCTTTGGCTACAAGACATAGTGAAATTCACTTGCGGTTCCGACGCCATCAGAGGGCTTGATATGTGCGTCACATTATTCTCGATAAATGAGGTGGAACAAACATCACTCAGTGGCACAGGTGCTTCAGCAATCTACCCGTTGTTGGCTTGTCGTATTGAACCCACTTGGAGCTTCGTAGCCACTGGTAAGCACTATAACCAGTATGTTTCTGAAATGTGACGCGGATATGTGCTTCAGATATCGATGAACGGTCTCTCCAGTTCGCCAAACAAAATGTCTCTCAAAATTCTATGGACAGACGCATTGTTGTCGAGCGTGTGGCAGGCTGATGGGCCTATTCTTCAACCACTGCATACAAGTTCAATGGATTTCGACTTCACCATGTGCAACCCGCCGTTTTATAGCAGCGCCGAGGACGTTTCGCGCTCAGCGGAATTCAAGGAGCTTGGTCCGAATGCAGTGAGAAAGACAGCGTTCACGTATGTGAGAGAATTTGACCAATTGACTCAGGTTTGCTCCGGAGCAGAAGTGGAGATGATAACACCAGGGGGAGAGACAAATTTCGTTGCTCAGGATTTTCTCGGAAAGCCTACAGTTGAGGGCGGGGTGCCGGTGACCCGACTTGCATCCACGATTCGACTTCAAACGTGCTGATGCGTGTAAATAGGTGGTACACTTCTATGCTTGGGAAGATGTCATCAATTCCTGATCTTGTTTCCCTCTTTCGCGAACACAACGTGCGTGCGTTGCGGAACTCCGCGGTCTCCTATCTGACTTGGTCACGCAAGGTAGACAACTATGCTATAACAGAGTTTGTTCAGGGTCAAACTCGCCGTTGGGCCGTTGGCTGGTCATTTCAAGATGCCAGGCTTCCTGATGTATGCCTTCTGCTTGACTCCTAGGCCGCTACGCAAGTTATTTACTTTATCATTGCCCAGACCTTCGCTCGCATCTCCAACCCAACCTTGCAGAATGCAATGCCTTCTCGAAACACGCTGCATCACGCTTTTCCGGGCGCCCGATCTGCAGACATTCTGGCAAGCGCTTTACGAAACGTTCTTGCACTTATTAATGGAGTGACGGTTTCACCTTCGGCTACGCCTGCGACTTATGAACATTCTTCTGCCATGCTGGTGCATGCCCGACACAATACCTGGTCCCGCGCAGCACGGAGGGGGAAACTTCCAGAGTCAGTCTGCGCAGATCAAGAATCGCCAGTCCTGCGTTGTTCGATTGAATTTCGCGAACGATCATCTTTCAATACTTCAAGTGACATTCCATGCGAGCTTGTGTTCACCTGGGTTGAGGGCAAAGATCGGTTGATCTTCGAGAGCTTCACTAGTCATGTAAGCCGCAAAGTCACATCTACCCTACGAGAGTTTGGGGATGTAGTATGATTTTACGTAAGTCTTGTAGCATCCTCGGAGAAGCATGTACCTAGGTGATTTGAAAGTCCGCCACCTAGCCATCATTTTGCCGCCGGACTGCGGATATATCCGCCGTAGTGCCGTACTCTGCGCTGCACGTTTCTACGCCAGTGGGGCGGTTTCAGCGACCTTTTCCATCCACCACCTCTCCCATGAAAGATTCTGGAAAGACTTCATCCCAGATTTTTTGGTATCCTTGCAATGTAGCCTCATAATCTTCCACTTGCCATTTATCACGTCCCGATTTAGCCCCTGCATCCCTACGCTCTGCGTTCATAAAAAGGTAATAAGATGTGCCCAACGTTGCTTCTGACGCCAAGGATCCTCTGCATACTTGCCTTGCCTCATGCTACTTGAATCATATTTGCAACACGATGTGCAAATAGCAAACTATTGCACCCAATCGTATGGCAATTTTCATAGATCTGGTGGGGCTCTTCTACAGCAGGCCAATTATGTCAGGGTGTAGTGTCTCCACGGACGCCGCACGCAGTCGTTGCACAGGTTGTCGTATGACCACACCTTTGGCATACCCTGTTCAGCACAATACAAATTGTTGTTGATACAAGGGAACCCATACAACATCTCGTGCACTCCGGCCACTCTTGTGGCAGACCCTTTGGGGAATCGCTAACAATTTCTCTTCATCCAGAATTAGGATGTCTGCCAGTTCACCTGAGGACCATAACGCATCGTGTAAATGTTCCAAGGATAAGGGAAGAAACCTGGTTATTTGCATTGGTGCGCGTTTCAACTCTCAGGTCCAGATGATGATTATTGAAGTCTGCAGATGGGACATCAAACAAGTATGGTGACAAAGTAGGTCATCTAACGCGCATGCCTTCTGATTTTCTAATAAATATCCGTACTTAGAATACCAATATCGTCGAACTATATAGCGAGATGGTCAAGGATGACAAACAGTTCACGTACTACAACAGTGGTGTAGGAACGTATGCTAAGGGCCATACACACTGGATAGAGCAGGTCTCGAGTGTCTTTGATCTGGCCTTTGCATTGTAAGTATCGTATCTTTGACCTTTCACGGCTCTGGGTAATGGCAGTAAAGTAATATCAGTCGAACCATCATGAACGCCTACAGATGGCTCTCAGACAAGTACCATCCTGGCGATAAGATCTTCCTGTTTGGTAAGCTCCCTGGACTTCGCATATGGTTAACTGTACTTAAATGCGGGGCCAGGATTTTCGAGAGGTGCATACCAAGTTCGTGCTTTGGCAGGAATGATCCACGAAGTATCCATCAACTTTGATCCACGATCCACGATCTTTCTTGTTCATTACTCTTTTGATAGATGGGGCTCATATTACCCGGCAACATAGAACAGATCCCCTAGTAAGTATATTTGATAATCGTTCTTGACTGACCAGCTGACTTCAGCAGTGCCTTCGAGCTTTACTCCGCCATCAACAGTGGAAAACCCAAGGATAAACTACTTGCGACAGGATTCAAATCGACATTCTCGAGACAAGGCGTAATAATACATTTCGTCGGCGTGTGGTGAGTGTTATCCCTGAGTGCGAGCATACCAGCATAATTGATACACCGTACAGGGACACCGTTTCGTCTGTTGGTATCAGAAAGGAGAATATTTTACCGTCCACCGACACATGCGATCACATTTGTTACTTTCGCCAGGCACTGGCATTAGATGAGTGCAGGGTGAAATTCCTGCCCGAGTATGTTTATGGGGGCATGAGTGATCGACTCAAATCCAAATTGGCGCCACCTCATAAGAACGAAAGTCGTCTTAAGGAAGATCATGCGAAAGACTACGTCAAGCAAGATAATGTTAAGGAGGTTTGGTTTGCTGGTAGTCACTCGGATGTGTATGTGTCCCCTGCACCGGACGGCTATCATCTGATAACTTGTTCTAGCGGTGGTGGAAACAGGGAGAAGACGGACAATGCGCTTAATTTCCAAGATATGCCTTTACTATGGATGCGTGAAGAAGCTTTCGAGGTGGGGCTTCTGCTCAATCCTCCCAAGGTAGCTTTCAGATATGAAGACATGAAGGAATCCAAGATTACCGACTCGCTAACCCTTCCGTGGTGGGCGCTTGAGGTATTGCCTATCAGACGTCTTCGCTACAATAACTCCAAGGAGCATACGCCATTGTAAGTGGCAATGTTGTTCCATTCGCCGGCTCACACATTGAGTACTTGTAGCCCGCATCTTGGAAAAGGTCGCATCATCTTACCCGGCCAAAAGATCCATGCGTCGGTTCTATTTCGTGCCAACTACCGGTCGAAAGCAAGTTTCTGGAGAAATCTCCAGCAATGGCCTGAAGCGATCTACTTTCATGTTGCCTACGACCAGGAGTGGCTGCGGTTGTCACAATCTGCGCATGCCTGGGAAGTTCCTTTCAAAAGCTCGACTGCTGAAGCTCTTGTTGGTACAATTCACAAGAAACACATACTTGATTATGTTGATCGCTTGGCCTTCATGTGTTCATTCAGTGAGATATCAGACAATTTTGACATACTGACCTGATTCTATCAATTGCAGAACTCGGAGTTGAAGCGGTGCGGAAGGTGAATGCACTTGACACGCTAGAAGCCTTGCTTGGTATAGACGGCAAAAGTATCGCGAATATTGAGTACGCAACAGAAGACGAGGAAGAGATACCTCCTTTGGCGGATTCCAAGGAGACCATAGATACTGACACGACCGAAGAAGAACATGATCCTCAAGTGCACCTCAGTGCAGTCGTCGCGTACTGCGGACTCGGTATGTCTTGCTTTTCCATTGCTGCTTCGACGAACTCTCATATACGCACAGTCGAGAACAAGAATAAGATCACGGAAAGAATACTTGACAGTGTTGATGTTCCCGCCATGCTCAACGATGATAACTCAGTACACCAGGGCAGAGCTTGTGCGGCCCTTCCGGCTCTTTGCGAGGTCGAGACATTAAGAAATAAGCTCCTTCAAGAGGGTCTGATTCACCGAATCGTCGACCTCTGTCAGACAGCCGTGGAAAACAAATTAATTGCGATGAGGACACTATCATTCCTCGCCCAACGCTTTGGTTAGTTGCATTGTCCCGCTGAATTGTTTCAAACGCACCCCCTCACATGCGATCGAACTAAAGATGAAACATCTCGCATCCTTTCCCAACGATCCGATTTTATCAAAGAAATCCTTGGCATGTTGAAAGAAAAATGTGAGTCTTCACCTCTCAATGCGCTCTTCTTCCTCATTTGTATTCTCAGCCGCGATCGTTGTCGTCGCTGCGTTAAAGATTTTAGCAGCTGTTGCCAGCAAAAGTCGGTCATAACATAGATTCACGGAAATCAGTATGTTCTGATATTTTGTGTTCAGGGAAAATCCCGGAGGATACCCTATCTGGAATCAAAGGGAGAGAGCTTGTCAAACGACTCAAGACGTTGATACAGCGTCGTGATTTCTTTGTCACTCCGGCTGCGGTAGCCGCGTTGTGCGAGATTTGCCACTATGGTTCAAGTACCCTTCCCATTCCTGTGATCAATGCTGATGCTCTTCCGAACATAGAACAACTCCGTGTGGAGGCTATACGCCGCGGTATCCTCGTCACATTAATTGACCTGTTTAAGTTCGATAAGCAAGGTTTGAGCGGTGGACCGCGTGGCTTAATAAAACTCGCTGAATTCGGTTCGTATCGGAAATTATCTAAGAAGACCCTGCTTACCGGATAATTTGTTCTGTTACTCAGAGGACGTGCGCAAAGAGCTCATGTGGGGTCCGCACATCGGCAAACTAGTTGCGTTTTCGAGAGATAACACAGTGGAAAAGAGCAATGAGGCGACCTGAGGAACTCACAAAGCTATCACAATACGGTGTGGTCTGTCGGATACTTGCTCCAGGAAAACTAATATTGTCTCAGGTGAACTCCGTAAAGAAATCATTGAAAAAGGAGGCGTGGACAGTATGGTCGATAATCTGACGAAACCAGATCACGCGTTATTTGCTGCGGATGCGCTTTTAACTCTCATGAAATATAGTGAGTACTCCGAGGCATTTCGTCAACAGGTTTGACTGGGATACGTTCAGACGACGCCAAGGAACGGATACTGAATACTGAAGTGGACCTGCATTTGCTGCAGATGATCGAGGAACGGATCTTTAACGGAACAATTGACCGGGAAGGCATAGATATACTTGCGGAGATATTCAAAAATGGTTTGGAAATCTGGTATTTCTGCGGTCTATGGAGTTCTTACGGGTTGTGCAGACGACTTGCGATCGATGATGTTAAATCCAAAGAATCCGCCGTCACTCAATCACGGTTCTTGGAATTTTGGCGGCAGGGATGCACCCCAACAGTTACTCAAGAATGCGGCAAACTACGTCCTGGAGAAGACGATACACAGACTAGTCCGAAGGCCGGCGATGGGTGACTCTAATTCCCCCGAGTACCCAAGAAACATTATTGGGATTTTGAGCAAGATGATCGGAACTCCCCGACTCGACGTTCAGAAGAGCGCTATTGAGTACCTGCGCATTATTGCTGATCACGGTTGGTTTACATGTTGCTGTTGAGAATGCACACTGATCAAGATACAGAGGACGCATGTCAGCAAATGGTTGGCGTCGGAATGATAGAACCTCTTTTGTTGTGTCTTAAAGGCACGCATGTGGACATCAAGGCTCTCAATAATGTTTTACAAAAGATTACGCGTCACGGTGAGAGTTTCAAGACGATCCCATTGCGTAACATGCTGACTGAAAACCTCAGAGTCGTTACGTCGTGAAATCATAGACAAAGAGAAAATACTAGCTGAGATGCTCAGCAGTCATTATCCTACCAACATTCTCCGCATGACTGCCACGTTGGAATCTTTATCGTCTCATGGTAAAAGCTCATCTAATTCCGAGAGTTGAAACTAAAAACCCTTTCAGGAGAGATACGCAAGAAAGTTGAGAAGATGCGTGAGTACCAAAACCTGGAGAAGGATCCCCAGCACTACTTAAATCCGCATCACCACCCCCACGAACATGGTCAGTTGTTTTGCACCATTTGTTCTCGTTGTGCTAAAGTTCGCTTTTAGATCTGTATACCTCTGCAAGCGATGCCATCAACTCGATGATCAAGACATTTAACGCATGTGACAATATTAATGAAGGTCGCAAAAGCAGGTCGCTAAAGTCTTGACGACTGCGAAGATTAGCCACATACTTCAGTACATTGGGTTTCATTTTGTTTATTTAATGATTCTGAAATGCTTGAGATGAACTAAGTATAGCTGACAGTCATCGACAATCAAATCTGAAATGCCTGGATGGATCCTTGAGGGTCTATACATACGATGACATGTACAAGCTGGCTCTGGGTAGACTTCATCGGTGGACAGCCTGTGCTCCATTTAAGAGCCTATCCACTAAACAGCCAAGTAAAAGTAGAAGAGACTATGAACCTTCCGTAAAAGAACACTTTCTTCTTCTTCTTCTTCTTCTTCTTCTTCTCCTTCTCGGTTGCATTGACAACCCCTGGAGCGACCCAGCAGGTAGTTCGGGAGCAATGTGGCGTCCATTACGATGTGGAAGACAAGTATCACCAGAGCAAGCAGGCGGGGATATACTAAGGGGTACGAATATGAATAACGGAGTGGCGAGCGCGACCACAACTCTTATTGCTTAAGACAAGAAAATGCGCAGAAGACTGGACGTCGCATGAAGCACGGGAATGATCTGCGTCATAGGTTGTGTGCTGAGCTGATTCATTGCTGTCGGCAGTAAAGATGCGATAGAGGTTACAGTGGATATGATGTTGGATAACTATTCAGCTATCAGTGCCTAGCAGTTGAATTGTTATCTTTGGGAGTTCATGCAACGTATTTGCGCTATGACTAGGTTAGAGCCTGAGCTACATCATGGTTGTACAGAGGGCTGCGAGAAGTAAGGGTGACAAGAAGGTGTAGGACGTCGGAATGGGGAACAAAAGACTACGGTAATGATCGTGGCGGCAGGGCCAAATTAGCGGAAGCACGGTGAAAGTCCCGGTTTGGTGGCAACGACAGGATACTGCAAGGACGAAGAAGGGTCTTGGTTGGGTGTGTTTGCATGCCAGGGTAGTGGGAGGTTGCTATTGAGTATGGTTGTTTATTATAAATTTTGTTCGCATCCTGCAGGCCTGATACATCATGATTGCCATTCTCGGAACATGCTGGCCCATCAAGGATTTTCGGGCGCTCGATCTGCAGACACTTTACGAAGCGTTCTGGCATTTATGGCAACGGCGTAATGGTTGCATCTTCGGCTACGCCGCGACTTGTGAACATTCTTCCACCATGCTGGTGCCACATGCTGGAAACAATACCTGGCCACCGGTTCCGTGCACGATTCGCGAAGGGGGAGGAGACTGCCAGCAACACCGACTGGTCCGGACTCCGCGCAGATCAACAATCTCCGGCCCTGCACCTGCATTGTTCGATTGATTGTCATCTTTCTATAGTTCAATCGTCAATCCCATGCGAACCTATGTTCACCTGGGTTCGGAGGGTCAAAAGATCAGGTTGATCTTCGAGAGCTTCGCTACTCATGTAAGCACTTCTACCCACAAGAGTTTGGGGATGCGCAACCTGATTCTACAAAAGCCTTGTACGTAACCTGTAATTTTGCATCATCGCACCCCCATGACATCACGAATAGTGACTTCATCCTAGACTTTTGGTGTCTTTACAGTATGGCCTTATCGCCATCTTCCACTTCCGTTCATCATTGATCCCAATTAAGCCCCAGTAAGACGCGTAACGCTACTTCTGACGCCCAAGGGTGTTACGCCTTCGCTATTTTGCACACCATGTTGCAAACCTTGTGCTTGAAGCAGTTAAAGCAATGCAAATATTGCACTCAATCTTACGACATTCATAGATGTGGTGTGATTGATCTTCTGCACCACAATGCCGTGATAGTGTCCTCCCATGCGGAGCGCTGCTGCGTGGTCCATGCACAGGTCGCCGTATGATTGCACCTTCGTCGGGATACTCTGTTCAGCGCAATATAAAACCTTGCTGATGCAAGAGGATCCGTCCGACATCTCCCGCACCCCAGTCATTAGTCGTGGCATATCCTAGCGCCTCGACATTGCATAACTAACTCACCTTTACTCAACATTAGGATGTTGGCTAGTTCTTCTGAGGTACGAAACAGGGCAAGAGCTCAGCAGCACGATTCTTTACATTTTCAACTACAGAAATCGTGTAAATGTTCCAAGGATAAGGGAAGAAACCTGGTTATTTGCATTGGTGCGCGTTTCAACTCTCAGATCTCAGGTCCAGATGACAATCATTGAAGTCCGCAGACGGGACATCAAACAAGTATGGTGATAAAGTAGGTCGTCCGATGCGCATGCCTTCTGATTTTCTTGACCATAAATATTCGTACTCAGAACACCAATATCGTCGAACTATATAGCGAGATGGTCAAGGATGATAAACAGTTCACGTACTACAACAGTGGTGTAGGAACGTATGCCAAGGGCTATACACACTGGATGGAGCAGGTCTCGAGTGTCTTTGATCTGGCCTTTGCATTGTAAGTATCGTATCTTTGACCTTTCACGGCTCTGGGTAATGGCAGTAAAGTAATATCAGCCGGACCATTATGGACGCCTACAGATGGCTCTCAGACAAGTACCATCCTGGCGATAAGATCTTCCTGTTTGGTAAGCTCCCTGGACTTCGCATATAGTTAACTGTACTTAAATGCGGGGCCAGGATTTTCGAGAGGTGCATACCAAGTTCGTGCTTTGGCAGGAATGATCCACGAAGTATCCATCAACTTTGATCCACGATCTATGATCTTTCTTGTTCATTACTCTTTTGATAGATGGGGCTCATATTACCCGGCAACATAGACCAGATCCCCTAGTGAGCACATTTGATGATCGTTCTTGACTGACCAGCTGACTTCAGCAGTGCCTTTGAGATTTACTCTGCCATCAACAGTGGAAAGTCCAAGGACAAGGAACTTGCGGCAGGATTCAGATCGACATTCTCAAGACAAGGCGTAGTGATACATTTCGTCGGCGTGTGGTGAGTGTTATCCCTGAGTGCGGGCATACCAGCATAATTAATACACCGTATAGGGACACCGTTTCGTCTGTTGGTATCAGGAAGGAGAATATTTTACCGTCCACCGACACATGCGATCACATTTGCTACTTCCGCCATGCACTTGCACTAGACGAGCGCAGAGTGAAATTTCTACCTGAGTATGTCTACGGCGGCATGAGCGATCGATCTAAATCCAAATCGGTACCACATCCCGAGGACGAAGGTCATGTTAAGGAGGTTTGGTTTGCTGGTAGTCATTCAGATGTGTATGTATCCCTTACACCGAAAGGCTATCCTTTGACAACTTGTTCCAGCGGAGGCGGAAACAGAGAAAAGACGGGCAATGCGCTAAACTTCCAAGACATGCCTTTACTATGGATGCGTGAAGAAGCCCTTGACGCAGGACTTGTGTTCAATTCTCCCAAGGTAGCTTTCAGATATGAAGATTTGAAGAGTCCCAAGATTACCAACTCGTTAACGTTCCCGTGGTGGCTGCTTGAAGCATTGCCTATCAGACGACTTCGCTACAATAACTCTAACAGGCATACAATACTGTGAGAGGTCACTTAAATGTTCCTCCATTTGGCTTACACGTTAAGCCCTTGTAGACCGCACCTTGGAAAAGGTCGCACCATCTTACCCGGCCAAAAGGTCCATGCATCGGTTCTATTTCGTACCAACTATCAGTCACAGGCGAATTTCTGGAGAAATCTCCAGCAATGGCCTGGAGCAATGAACTGGCATATTGTCTCCGATAAGGAGCGATTATCAAAGCTTAGCTCTGCCTGGGAACAGTCTCCTTTCAATCACTCAACTGCTGAAGCTCTCGTTGGTGCGATTCACAAGGAGCACACCCTTCATTACGTTGATCGCTTGGTCTTTATGTGTGCATTTGGTGAGACTATTAGATGAGTGTGACGTGTTGTCCTGATTTTTATGGATTCCAGACTTCGGAGTGGAGGTGATTCGGTGTGTGAATGCACTTGAGGTGCTCAAGGACATACTCGGTATCGACAAAAAACCTATCGAAGGCGCTGAACCGGTAGATGACAAAGAGGGGGGATCCTTTCCAACGGATCCCGATGGTTGTCTTGTGCGCCTCGGTGCATTTGTCGCGTACTGCGAAATTGGTATGCCTTGTCTTTCCATCACTATCTCCAATTTTTCAAAAACGCACAGTCGACGAAAAATTGATCACGGAACGCACACTGAACGATCTCGATATTCCCGGTATGCTGGACAGTCAGAACCCGATATACCAAGACAGAGCTTGCGCAGCTATTGCAGCTCTTTGCAAAATCGGAATACTCAGAAATAAGCTCCTTGAAGAGACTTTGATTCAAAAAATTGTCAAGCTCTGTCGGACGCCCGGCGAAATCAAAGTCATTGCAGCTACGACACTGTCTTTCCTTGCCCACCACTTCGGTTCGTTCCATTGTGCCTCAGAATTAATTTTAACGCATCCCCTCATGCGATTGAACTAAAGATCAAACAACTTACATCCTTTCAAACCAAGGGCATACGGAAAAAATTCTTGATATGTTGCAAGAAAAATGTGAGTAATCTCCTAGGAATCTGCCACCATTCCTAACATGTACCCCAGCCGAGATTGTTGTCGTTGCTGCATTACGGATTCTAGAAGCTATATCCCAAAAAGGTCAGTTCCAGCACAGAAACACTGAAAACAATGAAAATTTCGTGTTCAGATGAAATCCCGCATGATATCCTATCTGGAATCAGAGGGAAGAAAGTTGTCAGAACGGTGGGGACATTGATGAACCGTCGTGATTTCTTTGTCACTCCGGCTGCGGTAGCCGCATTGTGTGGGATTTGCCGCGATGGTTCAAGTACCTTTCCAATTCCTATGCTCGAGACTAATGCTCCTTCAATTATAGAACGGCTCCGTACGGAGGCTATGCAATGCGGCGTTCTTGTCACATTGATTGACCTGTTCAAGTTCGACAATCAAGGTTTGAGTGGTGTACCACGTGGCTTAATGGAACTCACTGACTTCGGTTCGTATCTGAAATCATCTCAGAAGACCCTGCTGCCCACATAACTTGTTCTTTACTCAGAGGACGTGCGTAATGAGCTCGCACAGGGTTCGCACATCGAGACACTAGTTGCGTTCTCGAGAAGCAGTGTAGTGGAATGGAGCAAAGAGGCCACTGAGGCCCTCACAAAGCTATCGCAACACGGTGTGTCCTGTCAAATATTTGTTCCAGGAAAACTGATATCGTCACAGGTACACTCCGCAACCAAATCATTGATAGAGGAGGCGTGGACAGCATGGTCGATAATTTGGCGAAACCAGATCACGCATTATTTGCTGTGAATGCGCTTTTGACTCTCATGAAATACAGTGAGTGCTCCGAGTTTTTAACAGGTTCGACTCTATTTGACTGTGTCACGTTCAGACGACGCCAAGGAACGGATACTGAACACTAAAGTGGAACTGTATTTGCTGCAGATGGTCGAGAAACGTATATTTGACGGAACAATTCACCAGGAGGGCATAGATATCCTTGCGCAGATATTCAAAAATGGTTTGGAGATTTAACATTTCTGCAGGTTCTCGGGCTCATATGAGCTGTGCAGGTGACTTTCGATCCATGATGTTATACCCGAGGCATCTACCGTCACTCGACTCAGATAGCGGTTCCTGGAACTTCCATGTCACGGATGGATCCAAAAGGCTGTCCATGAAATACGTCCTGGAGAAGGTGATACACAGATCAGTCAAAAGTCCGACAAACGATAATCAAAATGTGCCTGATTCGGGGTGCCCAAGAAACGTTGTTGGAATTTTGCGTAAGATGCTCGAAAACACTCAGCTCGACGCTGCTCGGTGCAGTGCTGTTATATACCTGCGCATCATTGTTGACTATGGTTGGTTTGGACGTTGTTATTGTTAATGCACACTGATGGAGTCAGAGGACGCGCTGTCGTGCATGTGTGGCACCGGCATAGTGGAAGCTCTCGTGCGTTGTCTTACTAAGGAAGTTGTGGACACCCAGGCTGTCAGCAATGTCTTGCAGAGGATTGCTGCGAGTCATGGTGAGTGGTCCAGACAACCCGTTGCGTAACATGCTGATGAAAACTTTAGAGACATTACTTGCTGAAATAGCACAGGCAGACGAAATACTGGTTGACATGCTCAGTAGTCATTTTCCTGCTGAAGTTTGGCGCATGACTACTGTGTTAAAGTCTTTATCAGCTTACGGTAAAAGCTTGCCTGCTTCCGAGATCTAAACCTAACGATGTTTTCAGGAGAGATACGCCAGAAAGTTCAGGAGATGCGCGAGTACCGGAACCTGAAGAAGGATCCACTGTACTACATAGATCCGCGTCACCACCCCCACGAACATGGTCGGTTGTTCTGCAACATCTGTTCTCGATTTGCTTAAGCTTGCTTTAGATTTGTATATTTCTGTATCCGAGGCCATCGGTTCGATGGTAAGGACATTTGATGACGAAGCTCGAGGAGTACCAGGCGAATCTAGTCTTGTCGGTCCTACAACTACGGCCAATATGTACGGGATGACCAACCACGACAGGGACTCCGGGAATGATATGTAGATTGGGCATGCAGCTATCAAGGTCTGATCTGCGTTCACACTAGCATGTAAACACATTACTGGGATTCATGAATGCGCCTGTGATCGGGGCGAAAGTCTCGACGACTGCAAATGTGACTACTACATATCAGCAATCCACTTCTCTTCCTCCTCGGTGCACAGGTTGCACGTGATCGCTAGCTCAGACCCGGCGTGAGCTGAATCACTAAAGGTGATTGACGTCTGAAATTCTATCGCTTGAGGGTCAATACATAGGACATGGCGCGCAAAAGGCTCCGGATGGACAGCCTACGCTCTGACAGTCATAACACATCTACTGAACAAGTGAATGAAAGTAAAGGAGACTATGAATCTTCCGTAATAGAGCTCTTTCTCCTCCTCTTCCTCGGCCGCATCTGCAGCGACTCAGCAGCCTTCGGTAGTTCGGGAGCAATGACGTTGTTCGAGAATGTGACTAAAGACCTGCCGAGAATGCCGAGAACCGCTCCAAAGATGCAAGCCACACCGCAAAATACGTAGAGGGGGTAGAGCGCGGCAGCCACGTTGGAAATGATCGTATATGGGGTGTAGACTGCGGCGTCCAATATGATATGGAAGACGAGTATGACCGGAGCAAGCAGGCGGGACGTAAGGGGCACGAATATGAGTAATGGAGTGGCGAGCGCGACCACAATTCGCAAGGCTTGAGATAAGACTGTGCGCAGAAGACTGAATGTCGCACGAAGTATAGGAATGATCTGCGTGATAGGCGGTTGTGCGTTGAGCTGGCCCGTTGCTGTCGGCAGCAAAGATGCGGTCGTGGTCGCGATAGACGTCATGTTGGTAAACAGTTCAGCTGTCAGCAATTGGATTATTGCGTTTGGGAGCTTGTCCGACGTATGTGCGATATGACTAGGTTAGAACTACATTGTACAGAGCCGCGTGAAATTCAGTGCACAAGATTAATATGCATCTGCGGTCAGGCGCACCTAAATATTTCGTGGGTCTGAGAGTTTACAACGTGTGGATGAAAAGAAGTTTTTCGCGTTCGACCGTCGAGAGCGTTCAATAAATGATCTCGATTCAACGTGTAGCAGAGAGCATATAGACGAACTTGAAGCTTGAAGCTTGAAGTCCTCAAACTGCATGACCTTTTTAATTGTCGGAGGCCGAACTCCTCGTTACTCAGCAACACTTCAATACTTATGCGGCTTACTATGTCTAGTAGTAGTATCACACCCAGTCGCTCGCACTAGTGCTAATCATTGGTCCAAGGCCTGTTCTCCAAAACCGACATTTGTTCTACCAAGCTCTACCCCACGGTAATATACATCGATGATCGGGTGGGTCATCTGTACATGCGACGACATATACATATACGATCCTATAGATACGATCTTGATTATCCCGCGAGAAAAAAGTGTCAAACTTGACAGGTGGCACTTTTGGATCCGATATGAATGATATTTTTAAGTATGCTGCGTATTGGTCGCCGTCGTGTATGTCACTGTGCACTCTAGTCTCGTGTATCAAACATCCTTTCAATTGAGGGGGGTAAATTTGATCAGGATAATGACAATCACCCTCAGGACCAGGCACACACACGATGAGCGTGCACCTAATATATTTCTGTGGACTCCTTATCTGCGCCAACGATGTGCCAAGCTTTCAAAGGGTGCACATGAGCAGACGACATAAAATAGGCGAATCGACGTCTCCAACGTTAACTTGCAAGCGCCGGAAGCTTCTTCCTGAGTCCACAGTTCGGCTACACCTTCACTTCCTCCCAAAATGAGTCTAGAGTCCTCCGTTGTACTCAAGGACCAGAAACATGCGGGAGTTTCTGTGTCGACCAAGGATGTTGACACTGGCGCTCAACTCGTCGCTGGGTTAACTTCAACTCTTGATCCTGATGAGGCTTTGAGAATAAGGTGTGTTGTGAAACTGCATGTACATCAACATTGTTCGATTTTGTTTCAGGAGGAAGATTGATAAACATATCATGCCTCTGATGTGTGGTGAGTCGACTGTTGTGCTCAGTTGTTTGAATTGATAATGATCGCGTCTGACGATCACGGTCCAGTTCTTTACTGGTAAGTCCACCAGGTTCACCATGAATCGGCCCTCACTTCCGCATAGGGTCCAATTCATGGACAAGACAACGTTAGGTTCTGCGGCCATCCTTGGAATTCAGTAAGGACTGGTGTATCGAGACTAGCCAACCCGGTACTGACTCCGTGTGTTATCAGGGAGGCTACGCACCTGACCACGAATGAGTAAGCTGTTCTTATCTTGGAGTTGAAGCCTGACGCTGACTATCTTCAGGTACAATTGGTGAGAAGATATACATTGCTCGATCTTGCATGTGCCTTACAGCATCTTTCAGGCTTGGCACAGTGTTCTACCTCAGTTATCTCGTGTTCGAGTATCCCCAGAACCTTGCCCTTCAAAGATTCCCGGTCGGAAAATGGATGAGGTAGGCTTCAAAAACATCGACAATGAGAATATCATTGATAAGATGTATCAGTATCAATATCTTCGTCTGGGCAGTTGCACTTGCATCTCATGCAGCATGCAAAAATTTTGCCGGGCTTCTTGTTGTACGCTTGATATTAGGTGTATGTGAGGGGTCGATCACTGCCGGATTCTTGATTGTTAGCTCCATGTTCTACACGCGGACGGAGCAGACGCTACGGGTTGGTTATTGGTGTAAGTTTCCATTCGCAAATGATCGGCAAAGTCAACTAATTAAACGCGTGGGGAACCTAGTCCTGATGAATGGCACTGGTGCGCCTACTGAAATGCAATACTTGATGTTGCCGCCTAAGCCATCAAACTCTAGCACAAATCATCTCTGGTTTCATCAGCTTTGGTACTTTGCACATCAACACCAAAGGGTTTGAACCGTGGCAATGGTCTGGTCTTTCTTTTTTTATTATTACTCCGTACTCTCTCTGATAGATCACAGGCTCATGATCATCACCGGTCTAATTACATTGATCCTTGCCATTTCATTCTGGTGAGTATCTGAAGGTTTCTAGTGCCTTGACCCCTTAATCGAGACATCCCCGCCGGATGAAGGTTCTTGTTCCCCGACTCGCCTACGAACGCCTGGTTCCTTACTCCTGATGAGCGGGCGAAAGCCGTGCAACGCATCAAAGTACGTCTGTCAAACGAAACGAAATGAGCTCTCGTCTTACAATCAGCACAGGAAAACCAAACAGGTGTAGAAAACAAACGCTTCAAGATGGAGCAGTACGTATTAGATGCAATTGCGATATTTCATGACTCATCCACGCTACAAATCTTTAGGATGATCGAAGCCCTGACTGACCCTAAGACATGGCTCTTCGCCCTCTTCTCGGCTTTAGACAATGTACCTAACTCATTGACAAACCAGCAAACACTCATCCTTGCTTCGTTCGGATTCAGCGCTCTACAGACGACTCTCTTGTCCTGTGTTCCTGGTGTCATTGAAATCTTGACAATCTTTACTGGCGTTCGGCTTGCTGCACAACGGCCCAATTCCAGAGCATATGTTGGTGCTATTTACTTCGTCCCAGCATGGTTGGGCATCTTGCTGGTCAACCTACTTCCTTGGTCGAATCAAGTATGTGGCTTACTTCCTGCGCTACCTAATTGTCCTTAATATCACTTATCACACGATATTAGACTGGACTTCTTATAAGCCAGTTCCTGAGTGCGTTTGATTTTTGAAGTGTGTTTGTATGCTCATCGTTCCGTAGCTGGGGTCAGTGTACCCGGATTCGTGCTGTCAGTTATCGTGGCTTAATAGTGTGACTGCTGGCCATACGAAGAAGGTGAGTCCTCTACCAGCCATTGAGTCGCTCCTCAATTGAAAATCAACCTGCAGGTTGTTACTAACGCCATTATGCTTTCGGCTTACTGCATTGGCAACGCAGCTGGCCCCTTCATGTGGAAGACACAATACAAACCGCGGTAGGTCATTCTTCGACAGACTCTAGGAAGGAAGGTTCGAAGTAATCATGATTCACTGTGCAGTAACCACGTCCCATGGGCTGTGATCGGTGCATGCTATGTCGTCTGTCCGATACTTCTTCTTGTCATCCGTGCCGTTCTCGTCCGAGAGAACAAAATCCGTGATGCTGAGCCTGTTGACGATGACGAAGAATACATTATCGAGAAAATTACCGAGGATGGGAAACGGGTAGAAGTTAAGGTCGACAAGGTGGGTTCTCCGAATCGATGATTGCGTCATTTTGTGTACAAGGCTGATATCCTACTTGCACTAGGAATTCCTGGATTTGACTGATAGGCAAAACAGGGACTTCAGATACGTTTTGTAGCATTAAGCATGCGTGATCCCTCTCTGCACGTATATGTCAATATGTTAGTACAAGTTACATGTTTTCTTGTTTGTATCGCCAACTCGTCATGCTCATTGATGACACGACCCAGGCGGTATTATGAAATTGCATAGTTATGTACATATATCAATTACAGGAGACCGCACGGACTCCGATTCCACGTATTGTGTCCACTCGGTGTTAGGACTGATTTCAGGTAGTCATCTCCGGAACAAGAATGGCCAACCTCGACCTCAGAAATTATAGTACAATTCGCCTCAACGTCCGAGAATATTTCAAGGTGCCAACGCAGAGTTCCTGCAGGGCCGCAGACCGCGCGAACTGATCTAGCGCCCATCCGAAGATTGTAGAAGTAAGGGGTCACCGGTCACCGCCTGGCCACCGTTGATCGCAGGACTGACGGGTTCCAACGAACATATGTACACGGACATTCGACATGACAACGATAACGTTGCGAGATCCGAATGTGAGGCTGATGGTTAATGTTTGAACGTCATTGAATTTAGTACACCTGGCACCAGCATGTGTCGACGATCATAGCGGACGGGATATATAGTATATGTACGATAACCGTGCCAACAATACTGATCGATAGGCGTAGGCTAATCATAACTCTCTCAGAACGGCGCCAGTTAAGTTATAGATGACGCGGACCCGTAGTGGAGCACTTGCATATGGCTCACCAACACCTGAAATAGTTTGCCAGCTGCAGGCCCTCTTAGAATCTTCACCTCGATGTTTCGTACGACGATGATTGCCAGGACGATGGCCAGAAATACGCCTCAACATAGATAAATATCGTGTTTGCTCTCAGTCTCGTTCTTCCTCTCGCTATATCTATGTTGAATCCTACCTGGCTGGCTTGCGTAGTTCACACCTCGACAACCTCATCTATGAGAAGGACCTTCTGCCATTCATTACAGCCTTTTGGGCCTCTCCAACACATACACTCAGTCACCTTTCGCGCTTTCTTCAAGCTGCCGTAGTAGCATGCTTCCCGCAGGCGTTACTGGTTCATATATCCACCTTTTGGGTCATCATTGCTCTCGCAATGACACTTTCCGGCTTTCCGCTTTCTCGTAGCGTAGGATGGGCCTACCCCCGGTTATTCAGCCACTGGGTGTTATATGAGACATCAAGTGGCATAGGTCCTGCACTCGCAGCATACCTCATAATGTATGGTGCTCGGCCCTGGTCAAGTTCTCGGCTTCAGAAGCATCAGAAAATAAATACTTCCACTGACCTCGCAATTATTATTAGAAATTTTGTCTTCTCAGTTCGCAAAGGAACCCTCTCGGGTTGCTTTCGGTACGTTGTTTCCTGATGGACAGAAACTGTTAGTAGGTGTACAACGGAGTTTCCTCCGTTTACTAACAATTTCCCTGCAACCCATCGTTCCCCCCTGCACTATTTCATATTCGTTCAGGACTGACGGTCGATCTGCCAACTAGTGATATGAATTTCTTGTGGTGTCCTTGGGCGACTTGCTTGTTGTGAGACAAATGATTGTCGGGTGTCTCAGAGCTTAGTGACTATATTGTACTGACTTCAACAAATCAACACGACATTAAAATGTGGAACGTCGTACATCATAATCGACCAAAAGAACTGTCTCTCATCTTGGCCACCGCTCTCAGCGCCTTTTGCACGTCCCACTCTGTCGGAGCCTCCTCCCCAACCCACTCAGTCATCCACCTAACCAGCCGCCCATATCCACTCTCCCCTTTATTTCGTCGTTCTGCCCATTCCTCGAACAACGGACCGCGCAAGGACACCTCAGCCCAGAATACGAGCGCAATGGACAATGTCTTCCGCGAGGGCTTTATCTGCAACGTGCGCATCCACGCGAGTGCAAGCGAAATTTCCGACGCGCGTGCGGTGAGGCCGAGAAGCTGCACGTAGGCTGAGAAGGTCAGATCGGTGGGTACGATAGATGGATAGGGATAGTATGTATTCTTTTCGGGAAGATGGGCATCCGCGGTAATGATTTTCGGTTGCGCATCACGGTCCTTATGTGTGGAGAACGGCATTGTCATGCTTTTGGCTAGTTCCATCAGCGGGTAAAGAGGGGTAGCCTCGGCGTCCTTGGAGTGCACGACGGAAGCGGGTGCTTTCACATCTAGGAGTTGCTTCCAATTTCCATACAGCATAGTGCGGAAAATGTCCCGAGCTACATCACCCGCACGGCGGTCCCTCCACATCCCAACGACTGATGGCGGATGCGCAGACTGAAGCTTTTCCATGATTGAGTCAATAGGGCTGGACTCTACTGCAGGCGCGCGAAACAGGTGCGCGAACGTTCCCCGCACGGACTCGTTATCCATCTTGGTTGCGAGCACGGTAGCTTTGAGGAGGATATTCAACGTGACATTCATTTGGGAGTACGGAATAAAGCTGTTCGAGGTGGTCCCAGAGCTGGAAGATGATGTCTGGGCGGCGAATGCGCAGTAGGGAGACCATGAACTCGTTGATGACGATGATGTTGATCCAATGATGGGTTGCTGGATGGACATGCTTGTCATCTGAGAGGGACGCTGGATGCGAAGAGGTGCGCTGCTGCGTCCATGAATGAGTTCAGCAGGTAGAATGCATCCTGGGGGTGCCCTGCACGAGTGAGGACTTGCACACCCACGGTCAGCGCCTTGCGATCTAGCAAAATATCTGAATCGAGCAGCTGATTCCATATCCTCATAGCTTCATCGAAAAGCTCCGCGGAAGAGTAAGCCGCGAAGCACGACGGTGTATGTCACAACTGTGGGCCTAAACTGCTTCGTTCTTTCGCGTGCGCGCTCGAAAAGCGCGACAAGTGTGGATGCGGAGGTCCGTTTGTCGTTTGCTGCAGAAATGAGTGCAGTCGTCCAATCAAATATGTCCACGCTGGTCTTTGTACCAGACCAGAACTTTGTAGATGCGTGGCGAGACGAATGTCCCGGGACAGATGCAACGGGTCTAGCGTTGTGGGCAGCGTCAAGTTGGAGAAGCTTGTGAAGGTAGTGAAACGCAGAAGCACGGTCATGTCGTAAAGACCCGATATATAGCGTGTTTGCAGGGTGTGTTGTCCCTGAGAGATCGGCACCGCGGAGGTGTACATCCGGCCCGTGAGGTACTGTTAGGTTATGCTCTATACAGTATCGACGGATGGCACGGAGATATTCCTCTGAATCCTGGATGGCTCCGTGTTTAGAAAAGACACGAAGGAAGGCCTCTAGATGTTCTGCGGTCGGCACAACTCCTTCGTGCGCCATCTTCGTGTGGAGTACCTTGGTCAATTGGAGAGTGACAAAGCGATCCCGCATCAGCGATCTGTATGTTTCAAGCCATAAGGGCACCTCTCGTGCTGACATTGCCTCGAGTACAGATACAGCGAGACTGGCAGCTTCTTCTGAACGAGTGAAACCAGAAAGGCTACGGAGAAGAGCATTGAAGTGAAATGTAGGGAACTGAATCGTGCGTGCGAGGAACTGCTCCACGATTTCACGCATCGGCGTAAGAATGTCGAAGTGAGCTAGCGCGTGCGTGGACAGGATCAACAGTGCAGGACGGTCTTTAGAGCCAAGGGACCACGAATGCTCAAACGTAAGGCGTAACAGACCGTCCTGTGCATCCTGCGCAGTCCGAACTTTGTGACAGAGTAAGGAGAAAGCAACCCACGCGGGAAGCCGCAACGTTTGTTGACGCGGATTGGTAGAACCGCCTACAGGGAGTTGACCTGCAAGGCCCTGCTTCTGCTCTATGGCAGAGATTGCCGTGTTTAAGCTGGGTGAATATACCACATGTTTCCAGATAGCATAGTCGAGGAATGGTATGTTACAGCTCTCCAAAGCACTGTGTATCTGTTCGTCTTCGCGCTCGCGTTTCAGTTGAGAAACGAGATCCCATACAGGATCCTTTGTGACAAGGGAAGCTTGCTTTGCGAAATTGACAAGGCGTTTACTGCCAGAGAGAGAGGAATAGGGCCTCTGACAGTGTCGAGTGAAAGTAGACTGCCATGATCGTCTATAGAGAGAAAAGACAAGATACTGCATACGCGAGCGGCATCTAGAAAAACCGTCAAAAAATAAGACTTACAACCGTTGACAAGAAGCATACCTGGTGTCAAGACTCACCGCGTTGTCTGATCCAACCAGGTCTTTGATCTCAAAAATTGATGGTCGTGCTCGCCACAAGCCAAATAGATACACATATGGTGAGTTCACACTCCGCACAAACCCTGGCTCCTCTTTGCTCCAAACCACGACCATCTGTCTGTCCGACACTCAAAAATGCCGCGCATCCTCTTCGTCAGTGGATTCCATCCTTCTACTAGAGCACGCGACCTTGCATTCGAATTCGAACGGTGAGCTTATCAACGACGTCCAATTTATATCTATCGAGAGAAATATTCAATTTTTTCTTCATACTTTTTTAGATTCGGTCCTTTGGTCCGCTGTGACGTTCCAGCCCCGCGTAACCCTCACGCCAGTTCGAACCCGTAAGTGCAATCATCGTTTTTGTTTTCTTCACCTCTGTCCAGTCAACGCGACTCGAGGGACGATTGCCTTGCGATGCCCTGCTGCCTTGTCTCGTCGATTCGATTAGTCACTCGCGAGTCCCCTTCGTCTTCGTATTCGCCGCTCTGCGCTGCGATATCATTCGATGTTTCGGGTTCCGAGAATCACCTATCGCTCAACATGTCTCGCACCGTCTCGCAGTTATGCTTTCGTCGAGTTTCGAAGCCAGCGCCATGCTGAAGATGCCTACTACGATATGTATGTCCACCCTTTTTCACGTTCACTTGTAACCTGCCTGACGCGTCAGGCGTAGGCATGGAAGGTACTTTGAAGGATCTCGCTTGAGCATTCAGGCAAGTCAGCACCTTATGGGAGCAATTTAATGTTTTTAATTCCTATTTGTAGTGGGCAAAGAACCCCCCTTCTTCTGTTTGGCGGTACGAGAGGCGTTCTTCTCCTCCTCATCGCTCAGGTCGTGATCGTGAGCGTTCTCGAAGCCCCCCTCGTCGTCGCTCCGAAAGAGACAGCAGGGATGACCGCGACCGTCATGACGACCGTGATAGAGACCGCGAACGCGAACGTGACCGCGATGCCGACAGGGAGAGGGACAGGAGGAGGCGGAGCAGGAGCCCTGATAGGAGGAGAAGCCCTTCCCCTGACAGGAGGAGACATGACCACGCGCGTACTCCTCCGATGGAAGATCACAAGAAAGATGATGATCGTGATTTGCAGCCACGCACCCCGAATCCGTACGTGCAGTAAAAATGGTGTCGGGTTGCACAGAGTGACATGAGTAAACTGTTTCTCTCTGTTTCTTCTTTCAAAAATAATCCTTGAGACTGTTCTTCTACTCGTAGTAACTTTTTTGTGAATCTTGTAGCCGCGTTTTGTTAGATGTTAATGTGATGGTTCCTCTGATTTCTTGTGTCGTTGCAAAATTAGTTATGAGAAGGTCTAGGCCGCCTGTCCATCTAAAAGCGCTCATGCACATGACACTTGCTGCCAAGTTATATTCCTTACTGAACCATCATGGCGCAACGGCGAGTGCCCACCATCAGCGACCTCAGAGTACGCATACATTGAAATATGCGCAGCCCCGGTGCTCACAATTGTCTAGATCAAGCTCTGCTACATTTGCAGGGAGGAGGAGCGGCATGATGGTATGTTAAGAGCGCTCTACTGTCACGTCAGCGCTTAGCTGTCCTGTCCGTTCTTAGCACCCGAGGACCCTCCCCGAGCATGGACGCATCCATGTAAATGTACACTTGTTGCGCACGAGTCCTGTCTGCTGCAATGGATACAGACCTCGCAGCAGAACCGCTCTCGAGCCCCAAATGCTCTCAAGTGCCCGCAGTGCAGCTCAGTATATGAGCTCGAAAGCGACAATCCACTCATTCTACGCATCTTGGACGCAGCAAACAAGGGCCTCTCGACAATGGGAAAGATTGTAACCATCGCAAGCGTGACCGTAGTGGTGGTTTCTCTTGGGACTGGTACGTGACGTTTACTTTTCAAAGGAGATTCAGCTTTATGAGAGTTCATAGGAATGTATATCCTGAGCACGGCATATGGTGCCTATGCTCTCAAGGAGTTTTTGGGTGCTGAGTACGTGCCAGCTTTCATTTGGCAGCCAGTCGTAATCCTCATGTTTGTAGGATGTATGATCTCCTGTTAACGGAGGACCCTACTAATTGGCCGTGGCATTGCTACCTCAATCTTCCACTCATTCCCCTTGCTCTCATTATCTCGCGTCTTCCTTTTAACTCTAGTGTCACACCACTTGTCCCCCTTCTCCTCGCATGGCCAACGTCCACGCCTGCGCGGACTGACAAACGCATAGTCCTCAATCGTTGGAGTGTCCAGGAACCAATGCAACGGGAAATGTTCCCATTACTCCCAAGCTGGCCCCCTCCGCCAGTATTGCTCGGCTTATTCATCTATCCATCTCTGCGTATCACATATAACCGCCTATTCTCTCAATTCTCGAGATGGGCGCTGGATACGCAACCGGATGCGACCGATACCGCACAGCGCATGATGCTTGCTGTGGAGGATGATGACCCATTCCTGCGCATTCGCATCAATGCTAACGGCGAAGAACGGAACGCCCAGCCCCAGCCTAATGGTCGAGGCCAACAGGACAGAGGAGCAGGTGTTGCCAACAATGGTGCCAACAATAATCCAAATGCCGATGGTGAGGCCATCGCAGGAGACGTTGCTGCTGCTGCCGAGAACACCATTCGCGTATCGGGGACATCCCTTGGGCGACTGATCGGGGGAGCCTTGATTATCCCGCGTATATCCAGCTTCATGGGCTCGCTCCTGTATCGACTATCCAAGTATTCGCCGCTTTTACGCCGCTTCCTTGCTGTGCGCCCACCTCTTCCGCCCGATGTGCGGCCGTCTCTGGTAGGGACTTGGATCGATGAGGAAATGTGGCGCCAGATGAGCCCTGTGAAACGGCTTAGTGTCGCTGGATTGATGGGTCTTAGTGTCGCATGGCGGGGAACTCCCGTTTGGGCAGAATGTGATCCTGTCTGGTGGGTGCTTGTTCCTTTTGACCAAAGGCATGTATTCTTATCAATGAGATAATCCAGGTGGAGAAATTCATTAGGACTGGGTCTTTTCACCGTCGTATGTCACCAATATCATAAACTACGTCCTCATACTGATACTGTTCCAGGCAAAGGACTGCTTGCATCTCCTACATCTTTGGCTCGCCAAACGGGAGTTGCAGAGCCGGCATGTCAAGAACAAGTCATTTGAAGGCGTTGACGTGAGGGAACTGGATCTCATCGATCCCGTGACACACACAGGATAATACCATCCTCAGCTCAGCTAGCTGCCACTCCTTTGTTCTTACGAACGTTTCTCGTACGTAGATTATTATAGCAAACTATGCTTCTGATCAATAGCCTTTACCATTTTCCAATCAAAATCGATGGCTGCTGCAGTATGTTGGCGCTGGATCGTGGCTGGCGGAGAGCCCATTCCGCCAGCAGCCATGATAATGACAAACGTTTTCTTCTATTTTCCACTATCTGTCTTTTCTAGCCTTCGATTGGATTCGACACACCACTGACGTTTTGCGACGTGGACATACGATCACCACGCGGCCTTCATGAGATTACGCATTCAGAATCTTTACGCAGTGCCCCAAAGGTGTCCACGTAGGATTTCTCTGATATCTTGCACCCTTGATTGAGCCTCCACTACAATGAGTTTGCATTGCCAACAGGTGCACGTCCAAATGAAATTCAAGGTGTCCCTCAGCTCGCACGTTCGCACTACAGTAAGTCTACAGGACACTTATGGACATCTGCCAGCATCAAGATTCAAGACACTTGTCGAGTCTCGGAAGCATCCGCACTTCGTGCCTTGCGGTATCACATGAAACCCTATGAAACCGTGGCAAGTTCCATTTCAATTTTCAAAATTTCAACCATGGGGACAATGAATTCATCGCCCCCGGCTGCGCCGACAAATTCATCTGCAGGCGGAAATAAATCGATGGCTTTTTTTGAAACGTGGTCTCGATACCGTAGGTTTACCTCCAAGGGGATTGTCACAATAGTTGTCTGTCGTGACGCACCGGGGAATATTCGTCGCATCCCTGGTGGATCGCGGCATGTCTGCTTAATTCCTCCGAGCCTGTCTGACCATGATACAGAGTAGGCTATGAACGCGGGAAAGCGCAATGCTATTGCAATAGCGTAGCGCTCCGTTTATTATATTAAGCCTCAGCCTAACTCGTGAGCCGCATGACAGCGGGAAAACCTCGTGACGTGTTCTTGGCATTAAGGTCCCGAAGCTATCCAAAAGCCCTCGTATGACATACTAACGCCAGCATTATCTTTATTGTTCGCTTCAGTGAGGGATATAAATTTGGACCCACCGACGATTGGTTTTCTACTTGAAGCACCATTCCTCAACCATAATGTCTCATCCAGTCATATCAGAATTCGATATAATATTTGCTGGGGGTGAGTGATAACATTTTGCATCGTAGTGGCTTTTGACATAATGTTGCTATATCACGGTGCAGGCGGTACCACAGCTTGCGTCGTCGCAGGTCGCCTGGCTGCATGGGATCGCTCACTTAGGATCTTAATTCTCGAAGGGGGTGAGCACACCCTCAATCAAGCTGCTCATGTGCAGCCCTTCCGATACCCCGGGCATCAGGCGCCGACGAGTACCACCGTCACATTCAACGTTGGAAATCCCACTCCGCGTCTCAACGGCCGCGCACCGATTGTTCCGTGTGCCCATTGCGTTGGTGGAGGCTCAAGTGTGAATTGTTCGTAACATTCTTGCACTGACAATCATGGCTCTGATGCGTTGACTCGGACAGTTATGGTATACACTCGTGCTCCCGCCTCAGATTATGATGATTGGGGAGCTGATGGTTGGGAATCTAAGAATTTGATTCCCCTCATGAAGAAGGTCCTCGATTGAATCGTCCTTATATTTCTCAAGCTGAACTATTCGTTACTTAGCTGGAGACATACGAGGTACAGCCCGATCGCCCAACCCACGGGTACAATGGACCTATCAAAGTGTCCTCTGGCGGATGCAAACTAGGTTCCACCGAAGAGTTCATCCGTGTTGGCACGACATATCACAAGAGGCAATATGCCGAAGACACTAATGATTTAGAAACATGCAACACATACAGTGTGCGCCACTGATTTTCTTTCCCCGTGTGCGGAGTCCACTAACGAGATCTATCTCAGCCATGGGCGAAGTGAGCTTGTGCTTGTCATCTATTGTGAATTGGGCTCATATGTGAGAAGGTACATCGACTGGGACAACTGGAAGGCGTTCTGATGCGGCTCACCACTATGTCTACAACCAAGTTCACAACCCCAATTTACAAATATGGGCCGGCAAGCGCGTGAAGCGTGTGATTTTCGAGTGAGTGTTGCACAGTGCATTGCATTCGTGCCCAATTGCTGATGTCTTTTCCGAATGAAAGAGATAAGCGTGCCGTAGGTGTCGAGTTCACCAGCGATCCAGGTGTCTTGTCCAGAAGCGGATAAGTCATCAAGCACCATAAGAGCATCAAAGCTTGTGGTTGTCTCTGCAGGGACATTCGGTTCGCCGGTCATTCTAGAGAGGTCTGGAATCGGTGCCGAGGCCGTTCTCAAGCGGTGCGGTATCGAGCAGCTGGTGGACTTGCCTGGCGTCGGAGAAAATTATCGAGGTCCGCGTTCAACCATTGGTTTCATGACATTGACTTAGGGTTATGAGATCACAACGGCGCCTTCGTTCCATACTTTGCTGCTGACGGAGCTATTACTATGGACTCCCTCTGGCGCGGGAAGGAGAGTGTTATACAGGGTAAGCATGTTCTCGCTACATTCCAAGTCCCTTTAACCGCCCAAATGTTGTAGAAACCCTGGCGCAATGGAAAATTAATGGCAAGTCACTCGTTGCCCAAAAGTCGGTACAAGATCTTCGTTGCTAGTGACGTGTTAATTTCCATTTCAGTGGCAGCGATGCAAAAATAAAATGGCGCCCTGACGACGACGAGCTGAAAGCCATGGGTTCAGCTTTTCAGCCGCGATGGAAAGAGTTCTTCCAGGACCGCCCAGACAAGGCGGTTGCAATATTTTCCCTTTTTGAGGGGTGTGTGCACATGACATTGCTCTGCTTTGATGACGTTCGAATACTCACGATAACCAGATACGCTGGATCACTCTCGAGTATCCTTCCTCCTCGCAATTACTTTGTTGCCTGCTGTTATACAGTACTACTCCCCAATCTACTACCCCGTGTTTTTCATCCTGAATTTTTCAATAGCTATACCCTGTGTCTTCTGGCAGTGTTCATATTAAATTGGACGAGAACGGCCAGGAAGGAATCGACTTCAATACCGGCTACCTGGACGAGTGAGTCTGCAATTTCATCTCTCACTAATATGACTACGATAATCTACATAGTCCATCCGATATTGTGCCTCTTAACTTTGGATACAAAAAGATGCGCGAAATCTATCGACGCATGCCTTCATACAGAGGTGAAGTCCCCGGCGGACATCCTCATTTCCCAGAGGGAAGCGCTGCAGCCTGTGGAGAAACGACCGGGCCAGTGGACTTGAATTCGCCTGACTTGATCTACACTGCAGAAGATGACGAGGCGATCGATCGATACCATCGTGACCGCAGTATGTCGCATCCCCATCGTTAGGTTAAAATACTGAATTGATACTCAGTGCAAACGACATGGCATTCGGTATGTATAGCTGAAACATTCATGCTTTCACATGAGGTCCCTGATTTTTGTGTATGTAGCTCGGAACTTGCGCCATGAAGCCAAGGGCAGATCAAGGGGTCATTGACGCTCGGCTAAACGTGTACGGCGTGACAAACCTCAAGGTTGCGGACATGTCTATCGCGCCGAAAAATGTTGGCACGGTGGGTATTGATCGGGATCATTGACGTGCAGTCTAACCGTCTCTCTAGAACACATATTCGACGGCGCTTCTGATTGGAGAGAAGGCTGCAATAATAATTGCTGACGAGTTGGATATTGAATGCAGACCATGTGAGTCGTCGTGGAAGCGTCCTCAATCACGTCTGTGATAGGCGGACAAACGTTTTCTTCTATTTTCCACTACCTGTCTTTTCTAGAATTCGATAGGATTCGACGCACAACTGACGTTTTGCAACGTGGACATACGATCACCACGCGGCCTTCGTGAGATTACGCATTCAGACTCTTTACGAAGTGCCCCAAAGGTGTCCACGTGAGATTTCTCTGATGTCTTGCACCCTCGAATGAGCCTCCACTATAATTAGTTTCCATTGCCAGCAAGTGAAATCCAATGTGTCTCTCGACTCGTACGTTCGAACTTCGCACTACAGCAAGTCTACAGGACATTTATGGACACATCAAGATCTAAGAAACTTGTCGAGAGTCTCGGAAGCATCCGCACTTCGTGCCTTGCGGTATCACATGAAACCGTCATTTCAATTTTCAACCATGAATTGATCGCGCCCAGCTGCGCCGGCAAATTCATCTGCAGACGGAAATAAATCGACGTCTAGCTGTTTTTGAAACAAGAACCAATACCGTAGGTTTATCTCCAAGGGGATTGTCACAATAGTTGTCTGTTGCGACACGCCGGGGAATATTCGTCGCATCGCTGGTGGATCGCGGCATGTCTGCTTAATTCGCCAGATCCTGTCTGACCATGGCACAGAGTAGGCTATGAACGCGGGAGAGCGCAATGGCATCGCAATAGCGTAGCGCTCTAGATTGGTGACTAGCCCGGACTATACTGTGTCGTGCTGCTCAGACAGATCGCGCTGTGGCTAAGAACAAGATAAAAGATTGCAGTACTGTATGATACATCTATGAGTGAGTGGTCGCGTGAGCGTCGCATCGCGTCAATAGAGAAAATTATATTGTTTATTTTGTATTCTATTCGACACATCGAAAAACATTTGTTTTCTCATTGGCCAGACATCATGTTACCCTGGGAATCCGCTCAGCATCCAAAGCCAGTTTTACCAGTCCCTCTATCGACGACTTGCCTCATAGAGGGGCTGGTCTGATGGTCACTAGTCTAGTAGCGCTACGCTCCGTTTATTAAGCATTAGCCTAACTCGTGAGCTGCATGATAGGGGGACAGCCTTGTGACATGTTCTTGGTATTAAGGTCCCCGAAGCTACGCACAAGCCCTCATATGACATACTAACGCCAGCATTATTTTTGTTGTTCGCTTCAGTGAGGGATATAAAATTGGACCCGCCGACGATTCGTTTCCTGCTTGAAGCACTCTCAATGTCACAATCAGAATTCGATATAATATTTGCTGGGGGTGAGTGATAACATTTTGCATTGTAGTGATTTTTGACATAATGCTGTTATGTCACGATGCAGGCGGTACCACAGCTTGCGTCGTCGCAGGTCGCCTGGCTGCATGGGATCGCTCACTTAGGATCTTAATTCTCGAAGGGGGTGAACATACCCTCAATCAAGCTGCTCATGTGCAGCCCTTCCGATACCCCGGGCATCAGGCGCCGACGAGTACCACCGTGACATTCAACGTTGGAAATCCCACTCCGTGTCTCAACGGCCGCGCACCGATTGTTTCGTGCGCCCATTGCGTTGGTGGAGGCTCGACTGTGAATGGTTTGTAGCATTCTTGCACTGACAATCATGGCTCTGATGCGTTGACTCGGACAGTTATGGTTTACACTCGTGCTCCCGCCTCAGATTATGATGATTGGGGAGCTGATGGTTGGGAATCTAAGAATTTGATTCCCCTCATGAAGAAGGTCCTCGATTGAATTGTCCTTATATTTCTCAAGCTGAACTATTCATTGCTTAGCTGGAGACATATGAGGTACAACCTAATCGCCCAACCCACGGGTACAATGGACCTATCAAAGTGTCATCTGGCGGATGCAAACTAGGTTCCACCGAAGAGTTCATTCGTGTTGGCACGACGTATCACAAGAGGCAATATGCTGAAGACACTAATGATTTAGAAACATGCAACACATACAGTGTACGCCACCGATTTTCTTTCCCTGTGCGGAGTTCACTAAGGAGATGCGTTTCAGCCATGGGCGAAGTGAGCTTGTGCTCGTCGTCTATTGTGAATCGAGCTCATATGTGAGAAGGTACATCGACGGGACAACTGGAAGGCGTTCTGATACGGCCCACCACTATGTCTACAACCAAGCTCACAACCCAAATTTACAGATATGGGCCGGCAAGCGCGTGAAATGCGTGATCTTCGAGTGAGTGTTGCATCGTGAATCGCAATTGTACTTGACTGCTGATGTCTTTTCCGAATGAAAGAGACAAGCGTGCCGTAGGCGTCGAGTTCACCAGCGATCCAGTATCTTGCCCAAACGCGGATCAGTCATCGAGCACTGTGAGAGCAACAAAGCTTGTTGTTGTCTCTTCTGGAGCGTTCGGCTCGCCAGCCATTCTCGAGAGGTCTGGGATCGGTGCCGAGGCGGTCCTCAAGCAGTGCGGTATCGAGCAACTGGTAGACTTGCCTGGTGTCGGAGAAAATTATCGAGGTCCGCGTTCAACCATTTATTTTATGATGTTGACTAAGGGTTATGAGATCACAACGGCCTCTTTGTTCCGTACTTTGCTGCTGACGGAGCTATTACTATGGACCTCCTCTGGCGTGGGAACGAGAGTGATGTACAGGGTAAGCATACTCTCGCCATATTCCAAGTCCATTTAACAAATATTGTAGAAAACCTGGCGCAATGGAAAATCAACGGCAAGTCACTTATTGCCCAAAAGTCGGTACAAAATCACCATTGCTGGTGACGTGTTGATTTGCATTTCAGTGGCAGCGATGCAAAAATCAAATGGCGTCCTGACGACGACGAGCTGAAAGCCATGGGTTCAGCCTTTCAACCACGATGGAAAGAGTTCTTCCAGGACCGCCCAGACAAGGCTGTTGCAATATTTGCCCTTTGGGAGGGGTGTGTACACAATACTTTGTTCTAATGACATACGAATACTCATGACAACAAGATACTGTGGACCACTCTTGAGTATCCTTCCTCCTCGCAATTACTTGACTGCCTGTTATTATACAGTACTACTCCCCATGTACTACCTTGTGATTTTTGTTCTGAATATTCCAATAGCTGTACCCCGCGTCTGCTGGCAGCGTTCATATCAAATTGGACAAGAACGGCCAGGAAGGAATCGACTTCAATACAGGCTACCTGGACGAGTGAGTCTGCAATTTCATCTCTCACTGATGTGACTACGATAATCCACACAGTCCATCCGATATTGTGCCTCTTAACTTTGGGTACAAAAAGATGCGCGAAATCTATCGACGCATGCCTTCATACAGAGGTGAAGTCCCTGCAGGCCATCCTCATTTTCCAGAGGGAAGTGCTGCAGTCTGCGGAGAAACGACCGGGCCAGTGAACCTGAATGCGCCCGACTTGATCTACACTGCAGAAGATGACGAGGCGATCGATCGATACCATCGTGACTGCAGTATGTCGCATCCCCATCGTTATGTTAAAATACTGACTTGATACTCAGTGCAAACGACATGGCATTCGGTATGTATAGCTGAAACATTCATGCTTTCACATGAGGTCCCTGATTTTTGTGTATGTAGCTCGGAACTTGCGCCATGAAGCCAAGGGCAGATCAAGGGGTCATCGACGCTCGGCTAAACGTGTACGGCGTGACAAACCTCAAGGTTGCGGACATGTCTATCGCGCCGAAAAATGTTGGCACGGTGGGTATTGATCGAGATCATTGACGTGCAGTCTAACCGTCTCTCTAGAACACATATTCGACAGCGCTTCTGATTGGAGAGAAGGCTGCCATGATCATTGCTGACGAGTTGGGTATTGAATGCAGACCATGCGAGTCGTCGTGGAAAAGTCCTCAGTCACGTCTATGATAGACGTCTTCACAGGAGTGATCATGAGCATGTACTTCACGTTATCAATCATTGATACGCAATCAGCATGTATACTAACATGACCAATATATGATTGCATGTTTGGGAAATGTATTAGCGTGCAACCTTCTTCGCACCTCCTGGCAAGAATAGTCATACTTGACGTTTCCCTTCCACGCGCATTCGGCGTGCGGGTCAGTACTACTCATAAGCACTTGCTTTCTGGGCGCGGGTGGCAACTAAAGTGCCAGCTCCCGATAAACAATGAGTTTTAGGTGCTCCCAGTGCATGCCAACTCGAACGACCCGGCGATAGTGCGATTGAAAATTGATGTTATGACTCGTAGCCTACCTCAGTCATGGTAGTCTCTGGTTGTAGTGCATGTCTTAGCGCCGTACTACGTATCTGCTGGCAGAGCTGACTAACGAGGACGAGGCTCCAAGCAGGGTATCTCGACTACCGCAGACTCGGATGCGATGGTCCTCGCCCCAAAAGGTTAAGAAAAGGAGAATTCAAAGAAATGCTCCCCGAAGATCATCCATTCGAAAGGAAGCAAACCTGTTTAACGGCTACACCACTCATATTGCCTTCATTCATTGGTTCCCTCATGCCCCTGCTTCACACCTTTGGTCCTGCTGTAGATTTTGACTTTTCGACATGAAATGATGGACCACATGAAATTGCTGTATTCTTGACAAGTAACAACTAAATGCAATGCCTCTTAGGCTTTCGATGATTACAAGGTAGAGCTCTCGTAGTCGACACTCGATTTAAGGATATAGAAACAGATGGCAGATGGATATTTTTAGGAGCGCATGCACGGGAGGTATTGCGTGATGTGCATGTCTTGATCATAAGTGTCTTACCTGTGCTAGTCGCCGTCACGAGAAAAGTATATTGTCGATATAGAGTAGATGATCGCTCGGTTTCAAAGATAGCCACGGTTTTCGCCTTCTGCAGAGCAAAACTTGAATAGTGCAGCCATTACAGGGACTCCGCAGCGATGGTTTTATTGAGAGGTATGATCGAGATTGGATAATGCTTAACGGGTCAACCTAAGTCAACACGATTCAGACGCGTCTATCCTTCGACACGAGTACGGGCAGGCAAGGCTGGATTTTCACAGAACATTGAGCTCCAGTTCACGTTACAGCCACATGCTAGTGACCTACAACTAGGTTCAACGTTCAACCACCAAATGTGCTAAGAACGAGACGTTGTGCCATGCACAGAGTAAAGAATGATGGTAGTGACTGCTGTGTATCAACTTTTACATGAATTAACGGTGCCCAAATCAAAGTTGCGGCCCGGCCGGGCTCTCGTGACCCTGCTACGACTGACCAATTTCAACAACAGCGTCAAGACCCAACACGTTCTAATTTCTACACGAGCTCTGTGTGGCGCAAAAGCTCAGATAAGCTCATATACATGCTGCCCAGCTGATCGTGGTTCGTGACATGCTATGTCCCGGATGGGCCTTAGACTAAGTAAAAGCTGCGGTGGTATTTTCGCTGTAGGATATAAATTGGACACACCAACTATGAGTTACTGGCTTCTTGAAAGCACCCTCAATGTCTTATCCGTTCATATCAGAGTTTGATATCATTTTTGCTGGAGGTGGGTAATAACATCTTGTATGTATACGGCTTACTCTTTTAACATGGCCCTCTGTGTGCAGGCGGCAGTACAGCTTGCGTTGTCGCGGGCCGCCTGGCAGTATGTGACCCTTCGCTCAGGATCTTAATTCTCGAAGGAGGTCAACACACCCTCAATAAAGCTGCGCATGTTCAACCCTGCCAATATTTCACCCATCAGGCGGCGACGAGCACTACGATGACGTTCAACATTGGAAATCCCTCACCGCATCTCAACGGTCGTGCACCAATCGTTCACTGCGCCCACTGTGTTGGCGGAGGCTCAAGTGTTAACTGTTCGTAGTATTGTTGTAAAAACGAACAACAAGACTCTGATGCTTAGACAGTTATGAATTACACTCGTTCGCCTGCCTCAGATTTCGACGATTGGGGAGTCCATGGTTGGGAATCTAAGAACTTGGTTCCCCTCATGAAGAAGGTCCTCGAATGTGTTGTCTGTATATTTGTCAAGCTGACCTATGCATTGCTTAGCTGGAGACATACGAGGCACAGGCCAACCGCCCAACCCACGGGTACGATGGACCTATCAAGGTGTCTTCTGGTGGATGTAAAATGGGTATCAGCGAAGACTTCATCCGTGTTGGCACGCAGTATCACAAGAGGCCATTTGCCGATGACTCCAATGACTTGGAAACATGCAATACTTACAGTGTGCGCTACTTATGTTCTTTCTCCGTCTGTGACCACTAACAAAATTCGTCTCAGCCATGGTTCAAGTAAGCATCTGCTCGTAGTTTATTGTGACTTAGGCTCATGCATGAGAAGGTATATTGATGGGACAACTGGAAGGCGTTCTGATGCGGCCCACCACTATGTCTACAACCAAGCTCACAATCCAAATTTACAAATATGGGTCGGCAAGCGTGTGAAGCGTGTTATCTTTGAGTGAGTGATGTACCTTGGATCCCAATTATTCCTAAATGCTAACGCCTTTCTCTGAATGAAAGGGACAAGCGTGCCATAGGTGTCGAGTTTACCAACGACCCAGTATCTTGCCCAGACGCGGATCGGTCATCGAGCACCGTGAGAGCATCAAAGCTTGTTGTTGTCTCTGCTGGGGCGTTTGGTTCGCCGGCCATTCTCGAGAGGTCTGGGATCGGTGCTGAGGCGGTTCTCAAGCGGTGCGGTATCGAGCAACTGGTGGACTTGCCTGGCGTTGGAGAAAATTATCGAGGTCTGTTTTATTCGCTGATCCCATAATCTTCACCTAGAGCTCATATCAGATCATAATGGCGCATTCGTTCCATACTTTGCTGCCGACGAATCTGTTACTATGGACAGGCTCTGGCGTGGGGAGGAGAGTGTTGTACAGGGTAAGCAAACATATTCTTTATGCTCTCAGCACCTTTTAAGTAACCATACATAGAAAACCTTGCGCAATGGAAACGTAATGAAAAGTCACTTATTGCCCAAAAGTTGGTACAACAGTCGCTGTTTGTAACGCACTGATTAGTATTTCAGTGGGAACGATGCGAAAATCAAGTGGCGTCCTGACGACGACGAGCTGAAAGTCATGGGTCCAGCTTTCGAACCGCGATGGAAGGAGTTCTTCCAGGACCGCCCGGACAAGGCTGTTGCAATACTGACCATCTTTGCAGGGTGTGGACATCCTCTGCTTTCATGACGTCTAAATGCTCACGGTGGCCAGATACCTTGGGTCAAGTGGCCTTCCTCCGCGCAATTACGTGACTGCCGAAATTATTACAGTACTGCTCCACATAGAACCTGTGATTTTCGTTCTGAACTTTTCTGTAGCTTTACCCCGTATCTGTTGGCAGTGTTCATATCAAATTGGGAGAGAACGGCAAGGAAGAAGTCGACTTCACTACAGGCTACCTAGATGAGTGAGTGGCCACATTTCATTCCAGGCACACCCGTCTGACCACGATATCCACTCAGTCCATCCGATATTGTACCCCTCAATTTTGGGTACAAAAAGCTGCGCGAGATCTATCGACGTATGCCTTCCTACCGAGGTGAAATCGCCGCCTTCCATCCTCATTTCCCAGAGGGAAGCGCTGCAGTCTGCGGGGAAGCGACTGGGCCAGTGGACTTGGATGCGCCTGACATCATCTACACTGCAGAAGATGACGAGGCAGTTGAACAATTTCACCGTGACAATAGTATGTCCTGGATTTATTTTCCCATTCTTACGGTGACGTGTTCAATTGAATCGCAGTGCAAACGACATGGCACTCGGTACGTGTGGCTTGAACTTTCACACTTCTACTGAGGCGTCTGATCCCTGTGTGTGCAGCTCGGGACTTGCGCCATGAAGTCGAGGGCAGATCAAGGAGTCGTTGACGCTCGACTAAACGTCTATGGTGCGACAAACCTCAAGGTTGCAGACTTGTCTATCGTGCCGATAAATGTTGGCACGGTGAGTAGTAACGAGAATTATCGACATGCGGTCTAATTGTCTTTCAGAACACTTATTCGACAGCGCTCCTCATTGGAGAGAAGGCTGCGATGATCATCGCTGAAGACTTGGGTATTGACTGCAAACCGTGAAACTCGCTGTGGGAAACTACTCAAGCACGTCTTTGATGTGCACTTCGGAGTAATTCATAAGCATGTATTCGGGGTATACCTTTCGTGATGTACATACTGGTGGTATATGCATTATTGCCATCTCAAGGGATGCATACTACATAGTATGGATTATATGATATATCGATTAAACGTACGAAGCGAGGTGTTTAAAATTTGCCATGTGCCGGTTGTGCCGGACGTAGTACTTACGATTTGTTGTCGATGTACTCATTGCTCTCGTTCAGATTGATACTAGGTGTCGGCGCTGCCGACTTTTGACCTTGCGGAGTTTATTCAACAGATACAAGTACATGTACAAATACGGTTACAAGATGCATACGAGAGAGTTACACGTCTTTTGAATCACGAAGTCTTTTTGTTTTTCTTACGCTTTAGATGACCCTGCTTCTGCGTTAATTTGAGCTTTCTTGGTCTCCGGCTGTCCTTTAGGTTGTTCATCAGTATTAGGTCGTTTGTAGTGTGATGGTACGTGGATAGGACCAAGCCTCAACACTGTCACCTTTTCAGCGGTGGCTTGGAAGCTATCGAAGTCCTGGATGTTGCTACATTATAGGGAGAGGTAAACATTCTGGTAGTCGTTTGACCTGCTTTGTCATTAGGGGTTAATCTACCTTTGAATTGTGTTGTGCTATTGACATTCAGCATAGTTTTGAACATAATTGTTCAGTTTTAACCTTATCATTATGGTCAGAAACTTAGCTGCACCCGGACTAATAGATTGCCTCGTACAGTCAATAAAACAGAGAAAAAGACATTGGGAAAGGTTCAGCCCTACCATGTCTTATGGTCTTGGACCATTGTTTACATTTCGACGCGTCACATTGGAGCCAAAAAATCCGTGAGAATGGATTATTCCGGATTCCGCATAATATATTCAACCTATGCATGTCAGGTATCCTCATCTTCCTTAAAAGTATGTATGTTTGTTTTTATTTTGAATGCACAGAAAACGCCGCATTGCAAGTGACCTTGCTCCGCAAGGTAACTTTACTTCACCTCCCGGAATTAACGATTCCCAGATGGGCCCTCCCTGTTTTGCACTATAGGCTATGTTAGAATGCGGGAACGCGATAATGGAGTAACTGACAAGTTACAACCTAGCGCGAGAGAATCTCGACTCTCGAGAACCGTGACCTTGTGACCTATTCTTGGTATCAAGGTCCCCGACGATCCATGCGCAATCTATGCCATGCCTTTATCTTTAGTATAAGGGATATAAATGTGAGCTCACCGATATGATTAATATCCTGCTTGACTTCATTTAAGCGCCCCTCAATGTCTAATCCAGTCTTATCAGAATTCAATATAATCTTTGCTGGAGGTGAGTGACAACATCTTGTATCTAGTGACTTGGTCTCTTAACATGGCCCTCTGTGTGCAGGCGGTACTACAGCTTGCGTTGTCGCGGGTCGCCTGGCCGCATGTGATCCCTCGCTGAAGATCTTAATTCTGGAAGGGGGTCAACACACTCTCGGGAAAGCTGCCCATGTTCAGCCCTACCAATATCCCACCCATCAGGCATCGACGAGTACTACGATGACAGTCGTCGTAGGAAATCCAACTCCGCATCTCAACGGCCGTGCACCAATCGTTTCGTGCGCTCATTGCGTTGGTGGAGGCTCAAGTGTGAATTGTTCGTAGCATTCTTGCACCGACTATACTAGCATGGTTCTGATGTGTTGATTCGGACAGTTATGGTATACACTCGCGCCCCAGCCTCAGATTTCGATGATTGGGGGGCCGATGGTTGGGAATCCAAGAACTTGATTCCCCTCATGAAGAAGGTCCTCCAATGTGTTGTTGGTGTATTTGTCAAGCTGAATGGTTTTTGCATAGCCGGAGACATACCAGGTGCAACCCGATCGTCCAACCCACGGGTACGATGGGCCTATCAAGGTGTCCTCTGGTGGATGTAAATTAAGTATCTGCGAAGAGTTCATCCGTGTTGGCACGACATATCACAAGAGGCCATTCGCCGACGACTCTAATGATTTAGAAACATGCAACACCTACAGCGTGCGCCCCTGATGTTCTTCCCCCATGTGCGGAGTCCACTAATTTCGAGATTCGTTTCAGCCATGGGCGAAGTGAGTCTGTGTTCGTAGTCTATTGTGACTTAGGCTCATGCATGAGAAGGTACATTGATGGAACAACTGGAAGGCGTTCCGACGTGGCTCACCACTATGTCTACAACCAAGCTCACAACCCCAATTTACAAATATGGGTCGGCAAGCGCGTGAAGCGCGTTATCTTCGAGTGAGTGGTGTACCTTGGATCGCAATTGTGCCCGAATGCTAATGTCATTACTGAATGAAAGGGACAAGCGTGCTGTAGGTGTCGAGTTCACCAGCGACCCAGTGTCTTGCCCAGACGCGGATCAGTCATCGAGCACTGTGAGAGCATCAATGCTTGTTGTTGTCTCTGCTGGGGCATTCGGTTCCCCAGCCATTCTCGAGAGGTCTGGGATCGGTGCTGAGGCGGTTCTCAAGCGGTGTAGTATCGAGCAACTGGTGGACTTGCCTGGTGTTGGAGAAAATTACCGAGGTCTGCATTTATCAATTGATCCCATGATCTTGGCTTAGGGCTATTAGATCATAATGTCGTCTTCATTCCATATTTTGCTGCCGACGGAGTTGTTACCATGGACCCACTCTGGCGTGGGGAGGAGGGGGTCGTGCAGGGTAAGCAAGTATTTTCTCGCTATGCTCTCAGCATTGTTCAAGTACCCACACGCAGAACACCTTGCGCAATGGAAACGCGATGGAAATTCACTCATTGCACAAACGTTGGTACAAGTAGTCGCTTTTGGCGACACACTGATTAGTCTTGCAGTGGCAAGGATGCAAAAATCAAGTGGCGTCCTGACGGCGACGAGCTGAAAGCCATGGGTCCAGCTTTTGAACCACGATGGAAGGAGTTCTTCCAAGATCGCCCAGACAAGGCTGTTGCAATATTGGCTGTCGCCGCGGGGTGTGCACATCCTTTGCTTTCATGACGTGAGAATGCTTACGATAGCCAGGTACTTTGGGTCAAGTGGCCTTCCCGCTCGCCCTTACATGACTGCAGAAGTTATTACAGTACTGCTTCCCATATACTTCGTGATTTTTGTGCTGAAATTTTTTGTAGCTTTACCCCTCGTCTGTCGGCCGTGTTCATATTAATTTGGGAGAGAACGGCAAGGAAAAAATCGACTTCACTACAGGCTTCCTAGATGAGTGAGTGGCCACATTTCTTCCAGCTACACTCGTCTGACCACTATATCCACTCAGTCCATCCGATATTGTACCTCTCAATTTTGGGTACAAAAAACTGCGCGAGATCTGTCGACGCATGCCTTCCTACCGAGGTGAAGTTGCTGCCTTCCATCCTCGTTTCTCAGAGGGAAGCTCTGCAGTCTGTGGAGAAGTGACTGGGCCAGTGGACTTGGATACGCCTGACATTGTCTACACTGCAGAAGATGACGAAGCAATCGAAAAATTTCACCGTGACAACGGTATGTCCTGAATTTATTTTTCTAATCTTACGGTAACATACTTTCTCGAATCGCAGTGCAAACGACATGGCACTCGGTACGTATAGCTTGAACTTTCATACTTCTACATGAGGCGCCTGATTCCTGTGTGCAGCTCGGGACTTGCGCCATGAAGCCGAGGGCAGATCAAGGAGTCGTGGACGCTCGGCTAAATGTGTATGGTGTGACAAACCTCAAGGTTGTAGACTTGTCTATCGTGCCAATTAACGTTGGTACAGTGAGTAGTGAACGAGGAATCATCGACATGCGGTCTAATTGTTTTTCAGAACACTTATTCGACAGCGCTTCTCATTGGAGAGAAGGCCGCGATGATCATTGCTGAAGACTTGGGTATTGAATGCAGAACGTGAAGGTCCTCGTGGGAAACTGCTCAAGCGCGTCCTTGATATGCGCCTTCGGAGTAATCATGAGCATATATTTATCGTGTACATTCCGTGATGTATTTGCTGATTGTCTATCATTGCCATCTCAAGGGGTTCATAGTATGGATTATATGGATTACATGTACAAAGTACAGGTAAGTCGTTACGCCTGACCTAATTCGATGTACCCAGAAATATTTCTCCGGGTCAAGGTTTGCCCGAGTCATGACTGACAAAAGTCCCTAAGCTGGCGCCAACCCGTCAGGAACAGGAGAAACAATCGCTATTGAGCTTGGCGATATGACCGACACCTTCGAGCACTTGACCGGGGTGAGGAACCTTACACACTATTCGTGTGTGAATATGGCCTTTAGTTGTTTGATGGTAGTATCTTTGGCAAAGAAGTCTACAATAAGTTGCTGATCATAGGAAATATCTGTAGTCTCCCCTAGCCAGACCTTAGATTCCAATAAAGGTGGTCGTTCTCCCTCTACCTGTCGAACGCCGATTGAGACTCCGATACCGCTCAGTGTCGGGGGTGGGCCGACGCTACCTTGTTACTTAGTCTCAGACCAATCGCAGGAAGATAACCGTTCCTTCGTATGAAGACTATAACGTTCTTAACACAATCAACGTACTGACCCGTGCATACAACTCCGAGTCGAATACGTCAACGCGTCATCATGATTGTAAATTCCGACCTGTGGAGTCGACGCCCCAGTGGGAGTCCACTTGAGCTGCAACGACGTCATTTCAACTATCACCACACATCAATTACTGTGACGATTTCCACAACGCGAAAAAAAAAATCAGAACATATAAATCATGTTGGGTGAAGGTAAGAGTCCGAGCACGAGTAACTAACCGTCTGAAAGTTCACAACACCACCGTTCTTCCTATCCATCATGATAGCAGACGCGTTTCCGGGTCAGATAGGGAAATCGATACCACCGTCACCAAGTAGAGAAAACCCTGGGCAGGTGAGCCTTGAATCTCTCACTGATGATACCAGCTCATCGTTTCTATTGGACTAGGTGTATCCGAAGTCGGATCCCATAGGTACTTAAATTGTTTCTTGTTTCTTACCTCTTCGTGCGTCCAACCCCGTTTCCAGCTGCACCAGCTCGGTCCGTGCCAGGCACAGGTTCGGATCCAGAATCTGGCTTGATTATAGGAAACCCCTATTTATTTGAACGTGCTTTGGAGAAGCTGGACGGATCAATTGGAGAGGTGATTAATATAATCGACGAGGAAATATCATACCAAGGCGCCTCAAGTCGAGAGGTACAAATGATAGAGAAGTTAAAGGGGTGGAGGAACGATATTACGAATCTGCGGGCAGGGGGAGGCAAAGGACTCCAGACTTCAAGAATCAGTAGTGCGGCAACCGAGGGAGGTGGATTGTTCGTCGACTGAAAGGGTGATACGGCAGTGGATGTATTAGTACAATATGAAACCTGGAAGGATAGCTAGTTACAAGATGTGGCAATGGTGATGGATGCAATACAAGCTCGTAGATGGATTTCATATTCATGAGATGACAAGTGCCGGAGATGTAGATGAGAGGTTTGATGAAGTACAACGTGGGAGCCATTAGTCAATGCAAACAGTCCTGGAAGAAGTAACTGGTCGCTTCCCAGTGCAAAAAATGCCAAAGTATTGGGCATTTGTTCGAGTGAACACCCTTCTGGGCCGAGAAGATCCCCCGTTATCGCCCGGTTTGGCTTCAGCCGCTGGGTATTCCTCAGGTACTAGAGGTTTTGCTCCGTTGTCACCCGGGTCACCTGCTGGGTATTGCTTGGGCACGAGACACTTTCCCCCGCTGCCGCTCGATTTAACATCACCCGGCGGGTATTGCTTAGGCACTAGATGTGTTTGTGCGTGAGACCCCCTGGTAGATCGCTGCTTCATAATTTCCTCAAGCCGGTCGATTCTCGCTTTTTTCTTTGCGAAAGCATCCGGTGCTAAAATTCGTTTGTCAATCTGGGGCTCCTGAATGTCGTAGCAAGTTCACATACGTGGCATAACATCCGCCGCGATTGGTTTTGGTGCTGATGAGACAGCAGCAGCAGGCGCTACGGGCAGGTTGGCCCTTTTCCCTGCGGCTGGTGCGTCCGGAGCGACTAGTAATTCATTGATGCCCAGTTGGGCACGGGTGTCAACTCCCCCGCAACGTATGACGAGATGAGTATAAAGAGGAAGCAAGAGCCGGTTTATTCTATCTGTACTGATTGTGAGAAGGAAATCAAACACATTACCAATAAATGTTTACCATCCAGTTCCGAAGGAAAGGTGTGTTTGCGGCGTCTTATTAAAACCAGCATTTCGAAGTACGCCGACTTCAACGGCAGCAAAGTCTGTGAACAAACAACGAACAGGTACAATTTCACTCCCACACGCGTAAGAGTGTTGCGTGCGACCTTAATTACCGAGGGCATTATTGAAAGAACTTGTGACAATTAAACTTATGTTTACCTCAGTCAAGGCGATTATCTGCACGGAAAGATCATCAGCTGACCATAAAACACGACCGACAGCGAAGACAAGACCTTTCGGCCGCAGTGCTGTAATTCTGAATCTTCCAAGTGACTGAACTTCATGAGATCATTGATACCATCCAGAAAATGTTTTTGAGAACAAAGACGTTCAGTCAGTTCAAGAGTGACTTTTCGACAATCGAGTGCAGGGAGGATGTGGTTGTTCATGACTCTTAGAGAGTAGGTGTGAGTGAAGGGAAAGATGGAAAGATTTGGAAAGAGGAGAAATACTGTTAACACGGAATATGTAGTAATGTGGCACAGCTTGGATCTCTCGGTCCACAAATATTAGCAAGCCTTGCCAGTGCAGGCAATGTACATCAAAAAAACAAATATAGACATCATCACAGGCCCAGAGTCACCTGTGGATGACCATCGTTCCCGGAACGTACCACAGCCATGTCTGGTGGCATAATTGCGCTTCATTCTAGCACATTTACTTCAACCCCGTTCATGCCGTTCGTGCCAGTTCGTGCCCTCCTAGCACCATGCTCTGTTGGCGCAGAGTTTCTAAAATGGGACGTTTGGAAAAATATTAATTTATCACATTTACGTACAATATCACCAAATAACACGTCCACAAACCACAACCTTGCTAGTCCTTGCCACATCTCAAAGGAACGTGTTACAGCGTGTTGCTTGGCTGTACATGTGAACCACCACCGCGCGTCAATCAAGGTGGCACGCAATGGAATCATCCACGAACAGAACAGAAGAGGAAATACAGAAACAACTAGAAATTCGGAGAGAGATCAAGCGCTTGCAAGCTCAGCTTACTACCCTTCCCAACTCTGCCAACGATGTAATCGGGTCTCCCAAGAGGAAACAGCCATCTGAGACTAAACTAGCACCCGCTACTCCGTCTCCTAGTGAGTACGCGCCCGTGCTCTAGAGGTTTTATTAAATGAACGCTGATGGCAGAGAAGAAGAGGAAGGTCGACCTTGCAGGCCGCCCACAGCGTTCATTACTTGGCGGGACGAGTGCCACCTCAGGATCCCTCCCAGCATCTGGGGCTCTGAGTGTGAATCCTCGGCCTTCGGGTAAAGGTCTGATGACTACAGTGCAATATCAGAAACCTCCTCCTTCAAATCTCCTCAGCAAACTTTCTAAATTATCAGGCGGCACAGCAAAACAAGAACAGGTAAATTCGGTTCAGAGGTCCCACAGCTTACTGGCTCGGCCCGAACCTGAACCCTGCATTACTTCAAATCCCAAAATGAATGCAGTGCCACCTAGTGCGTCCCAACCTGCTTCGGATATCGTGCCGAACAGGGATGACCGACTGGCCATCGTCGAGCAGCTTGAAGTCGGTCCCGTGGATCACAAGCCACCACTTGACGACCCTCACTTTGAGCGACTTGAGCCAAATTCTGGCATCCGACTTTCGTACGTCTTGTCATCGCAATTGGAACCCATTGGATGCTTGAACTTAGGATTTCATGCAGGTCTCGTTCATTACCTCACGATGATTTGCAGGAATATCTCCGAAGTCGATATTACCTCTCACCATCTACATTTTACTCTTGCATACGACTGTTACCCAATCAGTCAGGCTACGATGTGCCCGTCGAAGGTGACTGGATCACAATCGCCTGTTGTTGCAGAGCGAGGTCCTGTAAGGACTACGCGTGCTCCCGTTGATGTCGCTCCTGGTGACGATGGACGTGCAACCGATAATGAAGGAAGCACTAGTAATATCAACTGACCGTAAAAGCTGGCAACCATTCTCGTACCCAGGACCCGCAGAAACAAAAGCCCTCCAAATCTCACGGCAAAAAATATGTCAACATGAAATTAATTGACTTTGGGGCACGTTCACGACCGTCGTCGGCGGTCCGCAGCGTCCATCCGAGGAGACGCGTTTCTGACCCTCTTGCTGTTCGAAGCTGATAAGTTTTGACCGCGTCACGAACGACGATGGCAAGGTCAAGAAGGTCTATATTGGAGGCAGCAAAGGCGCTTTCGAAGCAATGTCAAAGCTTAAAGAAGGGGACGTCGTCGCTCTTCTCAATCCCAGAGTCCTCAAGCCCTTCCAGGTGAGCTTGCACGAGTAGTATGACCCATCATAGTGAATAACTCGCTCAGCGGAACAACAAAAACGGGAAACCTCACCCAACTGACAACATACTCGCTGTAACACCCGAGTCCGCCGATTCCATCGCCATCATCGGCCGCGCACAAGACTTAGGCATGTGCAAGGTGCACAAACGCGACGGTAAAATATGCGGAAGCTGGACGGACAAGCGAGTGAGCGATGTATGCGACTGGCATTTGACGAACGCTGTGCAAAGGCAAAGAGCCGGGCGAGCCGAGTTCTCTGCAGGGTGGGTTATGCGATGGCTGTATCATCGCCCCGACTCACAACTCCGTTTCTCAGGACCTCCGGAATGACAGCTTCATCGTCAAAGAAGCGCAAACCGGATTACGATCCACAACGACAATGGGGATTGCAACCATCTGAGGCGTCTGGCTCGCGTGGAGGTAACGCCACGTACGTCGTTTCTGGGCACGTCGTGAGCGGGTCGAATCGGGATGTCTCGTCGATGTTTGTCGCTGAGAACATGGGGCGCGAAGGCCAGGCGCGGGCGAAGCGAAAGTTGATCCAGGATGCCGATCGCGAGCTGAAGGGCCTACTTGAGAGGGACAAGGAAGGCATGCGCGCTGTTGCCAAGGCCAGGGAGATAGGCACGATGACGGCGAAGCGAGCCTCTGATGGCGCTAAGGATAAGAAGTCCGCAAAGGGGAAGCAGAGGGCAAGAGATGCAGGTGCAGATTCGGAATTTGATGATGCGGAGATATCAGGGGTGCCCCAGACGAAGCTGGCGTATTCTGCAGATATCATCAAGAAACTTGGCTTCGATCCTGCAGCGAAAACGGGACAGAAGCGGGCGGCGCACTCTGCGGTGCAAGATAAGGTGGGTTCGTTATAAATGTATACTTTGCTCTCCCTGATGCAGAGTCCTGGTGCTTGTTTCTTAGATTGCAGCTCTCGCTGCTGTCCGTGAGTCCCGGAAGGAAATCAATCTTGGTCCGCGACCAGGGCCTAGAATTCGTTCTGGGGTGACTGTTCCTGCATTCATGCTAGAACATGAGCCGGATGATGATGATTGTGGTGAGGAAGGAGATAACGATGTCAGAACTGGGGATGGAGATGAATGTGATGAGGAGTTGATAGATCTCGATGACTGATTTAGAGGTCACGACGGACAGGTAATACTCGGATACACACAGTCCTATGTTTCCATTTGCATCTCTTGGTCTTGGCGGCTCCCTTCCTGTTGTAGGGGACTTCAATGCAGCTTGATGTAGTGTCAAAGGAGTGCGTTTAGTATCGACGCAGACGTTCCATCTTTGCAACCAACGTAATACACAGACGCAAAATCTATAGCCCACATCCTAACATTCCGATAAAATCACTATATCAACAGCACTGGACGATTCAAACATACATTTGGTGAGCTTTGCATAATAACTGTAAAGAATTATACTACTGCAGCAAGGATGGTACAGAACTATATCTACTAACACTCCACCACTCATACATTTACTCCTCTTTGTCGAAAGGAGCGACGCCACCCACAGCAGGTACCACTGTCAGCACGAAGAGAAGACCGGTCAATAGAGAAGGCACTGTTGTCACAGACACGACACTCAACTCAAGACACCCAGCCTAATCGCGAAGTTTTGTTATACACACACCTGCCCATCTCTATTAACATCTTCTCTCCGTAGTTTCCTTTTGTACCTGTTCACTCTCGTGACAGAGTACGTGTTTGCATAAGCGCAAAGGTAGATATACCATGAACCTTACGATAGAAGAAGTTTATGACGAGATTATGTCCGACATACATAGGGTCCATATGACCCCAAAGGACTTCACTCTGAACTTGGAAGCAAACAAACGAGCGCGTCGCGCAGGAGGGTTCCACTGCTTGTACTTACTGGTACACTCAACATGCACTTTCAACATGCTAACGACCAACTAACGACCACCGATCTCCGAGCTGTACTCAGGCTCCTTCCAAGGCGACACGCTATAGGCCCGGAAAGGCTGGGGTCACCATCATGTACAGATAATTGATCGGCATGAACCTTTCAAGTTTCAACGCTCGAGCTACAAGTGACAGCGCATGTCGTGCACCTGAGTAACACTCATTGGTACAGCTGCGCGCTCGACGCGGGTGTTTTCTATTTCTATTTTTTCCTGGATCCCAATGCGGCCCGTTCAGTGTGCACCACGTGAAGAAGTACTTTTATGTACCGGTGTTCAGTGTACCGAATACATGTACCTGACACCTTCCCCACTCAAGTTTGAACTCCCCCGCGATGCATTTCGGTGAGTATAAATTTCCTCCTCTCGTCTCATACTAATCTCGCCTCTAAGAAAACTCCTCATCTTCATGGAATAGTCTATGTGATGTTGTAGAATACAGCGGCATTTTCGATTCCGAGAAGCACCAGCCCCACTCAAGATGCATGGACAACACACGTGTTGCGCTGAGGGAGAATCTCAAACAGGTCCTCAACAAACGCGATCGGACGAACATTTGGCTCAATGGCCTTGCCGGTGTTGGAAAATCATCCATAGCGTTCTCCATAGCGGAGGAGATGAAAGCAGCGGAAAGGCTTGCTGCCACATTCTTCTTCTCACACAAACATGCGCAAAAAGCTGCACCAATTATTCCTACCATCGCATACCAGCTTGCACTCGCTTTCCCGCGCATTCGAAGCGATATCGTAGCAGCGATCGAGAGAGACAAGATGCTCCTATCGTCTGCCAAATCTCGCAAAGATCAGATGCACGAGCTCGTCGTCAAGCCACTGCAAACGTTGAGATTCCGAGAGACACCATACACTATTGTCATCGACGCCCTTGACGAATCTATTTCTGCTGACGAGGCGGCAAGACTGGTTACACTGTTGACAGAGACCCTCGCGGGCCCAGACCTGCCCAATATTCACCTGATATTCACAAGCCGTCCCGAGGCGCACATCCGTGCAGCCATGCACTCTGGTGTCTGCGAAATTCTTCTCACCACTCGTGACGAAGACACCATACAGGATGTCCGTTACTTCCTGCGAGCATCACTGGACGACATACAGAAAAGTCGACCTGCTATTTTTGGCCAGCCGCCCACCCCATGGCCATCGGACGATGAATTTGAGAAGTTGGCCTTTAAAGCAGGCGGGCTGTTTGTGTATGCTGCCATGGCCATCAATTTCATATCCGCCGCTCATCATCATCCGAAGCAGAGGCTAGATCTCTTACTTCGCGAGAAGTCAACTGTCAGCGCTGACATTGACCAGCTTTACCGACAAATTATTGCAACTTCGGAGGATCCAATCGCGCACTGCCGCATGTTGGCGTCTATCATCCATCTCTGGAAGCCGTTGCCACTTACAACACTCCGACATCTCTTCCATGCGGATCAAGAAAGCTTTGTTGTGATGCTTGAAGCATTTTCACCCGTCATATTGAATCCACCTGATGGGATCGGAAATGTTGAGATCTATCACGCTTCGCTAAGCGATTTTATGAACGACCCTCTACGCTCGAAGGAATACCACGTGAATAATGCTCGTGCCCATGAGCACCTTGCATGTTGCTGCCTCGATTTCTTTGTACGAAAAGAACCGATGAAGCCCGACGACCAATGGTTCGCACTGTCGTCTCATACATCATGGGGCTATCCATCTAGATATTGGGCTAGACATCTTCCTCAAGCCTATCCTAGTAGCAAACTTCGAAATCTACTTGCTCTGTTTACAGAGACAACACTGCGACGTTGGGTGTCGAGTACGACAGACACTGCCTTGCTTCGCTTCCTCTGTTATAATCTGGTTACAGCAAAAGGTACTTATTTATCCTTGGTGAGTGTTTTTATTATGTTGGGCAAGGAACGCATACTAATGATCAATTAATCAATTAGACATGGATCAGGGGTCCGTCGGACATTGTAGTTGGCTGGCGTATTCATAAAGCTCTTAGAGAGGCAGTAAAGCGTCACAACGAACTGGACCCGAAGTACCGTGTGTTAGTGTCATATTTCAGATCGTACCGTGCGAGTTGACGAAGGATCAAAGCAGCCCTAGACATACGACTAGTTGCAGATCAATACTTATATGTAGCGGGCCTCTTGTTAGTTCACTGCGCTGGCAAGCGTCAATGAATTTTTCCGCTCGGCGACACTGCACCCTTCAAATGCATGTAACTGAATTTGATACCTATTGTACATTCAATGACCATCGTCAATTTGGTTTTACTGTCATCACGGGTCTCCGAGACACAGCGCTTGGGACGGCCGGCATGAACGTTTGACATTCATCGGGGCGCTACTGACATGGTATAATCACGCAGACGTCACGTAGTCAAGGGCAGGCATGGGTACTAGCTGATCATTAACGAGCATCCCTCCGACACTCGAAATCACCAGAAAAAATGGATCCAACCCGGGTGTGATTGATCACGATATTTTGCACCCATCCATCAAGAAACAGGAAAATATACTTCTTGACCAGCGCGCAACGCACGAAACACTGGGATTATCAATAAGAATTAGTTTAGTAGGCTACCTGTAAGTAGGTCAGCTGCCGCGCCTCATAACCGTTACACCAAAAGGTAGAATACTGAAGACTTAGTCTTCAGTACCAGCGACAGTATATGTATTGCTTATGAGAACTCAAGTAAGCCGGCGTGCTTACACTACCCCTCCGCCGTAATTTCGTGATGGGAAGCTGCTAGTAGCTGCTGTGAAGCCTGCTTCGATGAACTTCTGTCACGCTTGATCGCATCTCTTCTTCAATCACCCTGCTATCTGCTCCGTAGGCCTCTGTCGCCGCGGGGTTGTTTTACGACGCACGGGAGTTGACGTGAGTCTCAATATCTATCATACTATCCTCTCCTCGCTACGGCCGTGGCGATCGTACATTTCTGATGGTACTAACACACAGAATCAAGCTGTCTCCACTGTGACTAAAAAGATACCCAGTATAACGAAGATGCCTTCATTTTCCTCGCCCACTAGTAGGCAAGCATACATAGAAAAAAAATCCGATTATTGCTGCAAGGCGAAAAAAGGTCTGTATGCAATAACAACACAACACAACACCCTGCCAAATTCATGAGCGTCAGATTTGTGTGACGTTATGCTCGAGCTTGGAGGTGTTCCCATATGAGCAGGTCAGGTTCCGAGTCGTAAAAATCGTGGGGGAAATACACGTACCTTTGCAAGTTGCTCCCCTCCGGATAAAATAGTGAGGCAAGACCGCAGACCTTTCAAATACCACTGCATTTCGAGCCAAGACAAGAGATGACGATTCCAGAAGGACTTGAATATATAATCGAATGCGGCATCCCATGCATTTGGAACTCGCGAGACATGGACAGCCCGATATCGATATGCGTACTTCAGAGCGTTGGAAGCTGATCGACTTCTTCTTTCCCATGTTTTATGGGCAACGTTTCCAAAGGCGTTCATAGCGTGGATAACCTCCAATGTCTGGAAAGCGACCTTGAGGTGAAGATGTAGAATAATCCTGGCTCCTTAACGCCAGGAACACCGGAAACACCAAGAAATCAGGCCAACTCTTGGAATACTGGGAGTAAGGGCCATTCTGAGCGATTGCGTACTCGTCGATTGCTTCCAATATGGTCGAAAATTAACATGCCGGCCACACCTGTGGAATGCGCACCTTGCGGGTCGTCCGGGGGTAAGGGCTGCAGATGCATAAAGCTCTGCGTGGTACGTGGTACGTGTATGTGTGGCTGTGATCGTTAGTGTAAGAATGAGGGTTTGGATGGAAGTGCGCCAAAGAGTCCTGCAAGTCGTATCAGTGGACCACATGTCGTCGTCATCATGAAGTAGATGAAACGATTCCCCCGACGATGAAGTACACCCCCTCGGGTCGTTCTTGCAATGTTTCGAGTGCCCACTGCCGAGACCTCCGCCAAATAAGGAGATACCGCGTATGCCCGACGAGGGACTGTGTGCTGCCACCTGCGAGCAGCCTGAAATTCTCAATCATCGTGAATGTTTTCCATCCCTTCAGCGGCAGGGATGATGGAATGTGGGTTAGAGTTGGTATGTGTGTAGGATCTGTGCGCTATCGTGGGCGGAGACCGAGAAGAGGGCTGGAGCTACTCACGTGTGGGGAGAGAGAGAAGGACTGAACCGAGGGCACCTCCATTCAAGACAAGGAGCGCGTGCGGATGGACACGTCGTGTGAGCGCAAGGAGAAGGTGGGCCAGGGTTGGAAGTGTTAGGTTTGGGATTGAAGCTAGCACTGAAAAGCGATGAAAAGGAAATGACATCCGCACGGGGAGGAGCTGATAAAGTATGTTTGAAAAAGCAAAAAGGATGTACATAACATCTTTGACACCTTCTCCTGCCCCTGACTAATTGTATCCACGCCAACAATCATTTTCGCTAGAGACCATTTGTTGATGGTTATGTAATTACACAGGCATTATGTAATTATTAATTCCTGGCGCACTAGAACTTTCCGACGAAACTTGTTAAGTCTGCGCCTCTGACTTGATCACATCACACACCTGCGTTGGAAACAAGCTGAAAGCGCGGCCTCGGCGTTTAGGCGAGCGTGCGGCAGCATCATTTGAGCGTTCGTAACCACGGCCTGCGCATGTAGCGCCATAACCAGGTTGCGCACTCGTGTGTTCTGCTTCTCTTGACCAAAGATTCCAAACGCATGGTGAATACGTGCAAAGCAGTGCGTACCATAGTCTCGTCACATTCAGCCCTCTCTCAGCTCCCCCACGATGGATTTCGGTGAGTACAATTTCCTCCTCTCGTCTCATACTAATCTCGCCTCTAAGAAAATTTCTCATCTTCATGGAATAGTTTATGTGATGTTGTGGAATACAGCGGCATTTTCGACTCCGAGAAGCGCCAGCCCCACTCAAGATGCATGAATAACACACGTGTTGCGCTAAGGAAGAATCTCAGACAGATCCTCGACAAATGTGATCGGACAAACATTTGGCTCAATGGCCTTGCCGGTGTTGGAAAATCATCCATAGCGTTCTCCATAGCGGAGGAGATGAAAGCAGCGGAAAGGCTTGCTGCCACATTCTTCTTCTCACACAAACACGTGCAACAAGCTGCCTCAATTATTCCTACCATTGCATACCAGCTCGCACTCGCTTTCCCGCGCATTCGAGGCGATATCGTGACAGCGATCGAGAGAGACAAGATGCTCCTATCGTCTGACAAATCTCGCAGCGATCAGATGCAGGAGCTCGTCGTTAAGCCACTGCAAATATTGAGATTCCGTCAAGAGACACCATACACTATCGTCATCGACGCCCTTGACGAATCTTTTTCTGCTGTCGAGGCGGCAAGACTGGTTACACTGTTGACAGAGAACCTCGCGGGCCCAGACCTGCCCAATATCCACCTGATATTCACAAGCCGTCCTAAGGTGCACATCCGCGCAGCCATGCACTCTGATGTCTACGAAATCCTTCTCGCCACTTGTGACGAAGACACCATACAGGATGTCCGTTACTTTCTGCGAGCATCACTGGACGACATACAGAATAGTCGTCCTGTTATTTTTGGCCAGCCGCCCACCCCATGGCCATCGGACGATGAATTTGAGAAGTTGGCCTGTACAGCAGGTGGGCTGTTTGTGTATGCTGCCATGGCCATCAATTTCATTTCCCCCGCTCATCATCATCCGAAGCAGAGACTAGATCTCCTACTTCGTGAGAAGTCGACCGTCAGTGCTGACATCGATCAGCTTTACCGGCAAATTATCGCTACTTCGGGGGATCCAGTTGCACGCTGCCACATGTTGGCATCTTTCATCCATCTCAGGAAGCCGTTGCCACTTGCAGAACTCCAAGAATTCCTCCACACAGATCAAGAAAGCTTGGCTATGATGCTTGAAGCATTTTCGCCTGTTATCTTGAATCCATCTGATGGGGTCGGGTATATTGAGATCTATCACGCCTCGCTGCGCGACTTTATGAACGACCCTCTACGCTCGAAGGAATACCACGTGAATGATGCACGTGCCCATGAGTACCTTGCATGTTGCTGCCTCGATTTCTTTGTACGAAAAGAACCGATGGAGCCCAGCGACCAATGGTTCGGTCTGTCGATGTTCAGTCTAGCACGCGGTGGGTATCAATTAGGTTGTTGGGTTGAACATCTTTCTCGGGCGTATCCTAGTAGCAAACTTCGAAATCTATTCGCTCTGTTTACGAAGAAAACACTGCGACGTTGGGTGTCGAGTACGACGGATACTGTCATGCTTCGCTTCCTCTATCATAATCTGGTTATAGCAAAAGAGACTTGTGTATCTTTGGTGAGTGTTTTTATTATGTTGGGTAAGGGACGCATGCTAATCATCAATTGATCAATTAGACATGGATCAAGGGTCCGTCGGACATTGTGGTTGGCTGGCGTATTCATAAAGCTCTTAGAAAGGCAGTAAAGCGTCTCAACGTACTAGACCCAGAGTACCACGTGTCAGTGTCAGGTTCAAGATTGCGAGTTCACGAACGTTCAAAGCCGCCCTGAATATATGAGCAGTTGCAGATTGATATAGTGGGCTTCTTGTTAGCTCACTGTGCTGGCAAGCGTCAATAAATTCCACTGCTCGGCGATACTGTACCCTTCAAACGCATGTACAGAATTTGCTACTTACTGTACATTCAATGGCCATCGTCAATTTGGATTTATTGTCATCACTGGTCTCCAAGACACAGCGCTTGGGACGGCCTGATGCAGTTGGCTGTACACTCGCGTGCGTTTATTTTTATGAATTTTAATTTCCTAAACGCATGGTGGACACGCGTCAAACTAAAGCAGTACGGTACTGCAATGATCATATAAGCATGCCTAGTAGCGCTCCCCTTCCCGTAACGCCGTCCGGCTCCCTCTCAACTCCCCCACAATGGACTTCGGTGAATACTAAATTTCATCCTCTCGTCTCATACTAATCTCGCCTTTAAGAAAATTCCTCATCTTCTGGACACGCATGGAATAGCCTATGTGATGTTGCAGAATACAGCGGCATTTTCGATTCCGAGAAGCGCCAGCCCCATTCAAGATGCATGAATAACACACGTGTTGCGCTAAGGAAGAATCTCAGACAAATCCTCGACAAACGTGATCGGACGAACATTTGGCTCAATGGCCTCGCCGGTGTTGGAAAATCATCCATAGCGTTCTCCGTAGCTGAAGAGATGAAAGCAGCGGAGAGGCTTGCTGCTACGTTCTTCTTCTCGCACAAACATGCACAAAAAGCTGCCGCAATTATTCCTACTATCGCATACCAGCTCGCACTAGCTTTCCCGCGCATTAGAGACGATATCGTGAAAGCGATCGAGAGAGACAAGATGCTCCTATCGTCTGACAAATCTCGCAGAGATCAGATGCAGGAGCTCATTGTCAAGCCACTAAAAACGTTGAGATTCCGTCAAGAGACGCCTTACGCTATCGTCATCGATGCTCTTGATGAATCCTTTTCTGTCGAAGAGACGGCAAGGCTGGTTACGCTGTTGACAGAGACCCTCGCGGGCCCAGACCTACCCAACATCCACTTGATATTCACAAGCCGCCCTGAGGCGCATATCCGCGCAGCCATGCACTCCGATATCTGTGAAATTCTTCTCACCACTCGTGATGAAGACACCATACAGGATGTCCGTTGCTTTCTGCGAGCATCGCTGAAAAAAACACGGATAGGTCGACCTGCCATTTTTGGCCAGCCGACCACCTCATGGCCATCAGATGATGAATTTGAGACATTAGCCTCCAATGCAGGTGGACTCTTTGTTCACGCTGCAATGTCCGTCAATTTTATATCTGCCGCTCGTCATAATCCGAAGCAGAGGCTAGATCTCTTACTTCGTGAGCAGTCGACTGTCGGGGCTGACATTGATCAACTTTATCGGCAGATTTTCGCAACTTCGGAGAATCCAGTTGTGCACTGCCGGATATTGGCATCTATCATCAATCTCTTCGAACCTTTGCCATTCGCAGAACTCCAAGAAATTTTTCACGCGGATAGAGAAACATTGACTATGATGCTTGAAGCATTTTCACCCGTGATCTTGAATCCCCCAGATGGGGTCGGACATGTTGAAATCTATCATGCTTCGCTGCGCGACTTTATGAACGACCCTCTACGCTCGAAGGAATACTACGTGAATGATGCACATGCCCATGAGCACCTTGCGTGTTGCTGCCTTGATTTTTTTGTACGAAAAGAACCAATGAAGCCTGGCGACCAATGGTTCGTTCTGCGGTCAGATTTACCATGGGCTTTCTATCCATTTCTGCGTTGGGATAAACATCTTTCTCTGGCCTATCCTAGCAGCAAACTTCGGAATCTACTCGCTTTATTTACGGAGACAACGCTGCAACACTGGGTATCGTACTCAACAGACACTAGCATGCTTCGCTTACTCTGGCATTATCTGGTTAGAGCAAAAGAGACTTGTTTATCCTTGGCGAGTGTTTTTATTATGTTGGCCAGGGAACATATACTGATCATCAATTAATTAGACATGGATCAGGGGTCCGTCGGACATTGTGGTTGGCTGGCGTATTCATAAAGCTCTTAGAGAGGCAGTAAAGCGTTGCCACGAACAAGATCCAGGTTTTCGTTTGCCGCTGTAGTATCAGTTCAGGTTCGCGATTGTATGTTTCAAGGTTCAAAGCAGTCCTAGACTGTCGGTTCACTGCACTGGCAGGCGTCAATGAATTTCGCTGCTCGGCGATACTATACCCTTCGAATGCATGTCACTGAATTTACTACTTACTGTAGATTCAATTGTCACATTTGTTGTACTGTCATCATGAATCTCCGAGACACGACTGCACGTAAATGCTTGTCATTCATTGGGGCGCTATTGACATGGTATAATTTTGCACTGCGGTCTGTCAAGAAACGGGAAAAACATACTTCTTGACGAGTGCGCTACGCACGCAACACTGAGCATATTTTAAAAAGCCCCCTAGTGATCGTCAGGAAGGCCAAGGCAAAGAATCATCAACAAGAACATGAAAGCCAGTACACGTCACAATTACACAAAGAACCTTTAGTCTGATTTATTGTCCGAAACAGTCCCAGTCACCTCGCTGTACTTACTCGCGAGATGATCAAACTCAGCGGCCTGTTGTGCAACCTGCTTTTTGAGGGTTGCTACAGCAGAACGCATCTTCGGTTTAGATACGAAACATCAAAAAGTAATAGACAAACCAAAGTCGCGGTCCTTTGCTTCGCTCGCGGCTAATTTCTTCTTGAGTTCTTCGATTTGTTTTGTTTGGTCACCCCTTGGCGCCAGCACCAACCTGCAAATCCAATAACAGGAGCCAGAACCGCAAATAGAGCGCACTAATAGAACACCAGAAACATTAAGAAATTTGGCAATCTCTTGAAATACTGGATTGCTTAGGGCGCTGGGGTTAGGTGCCATTGTGGGCGGCTGCGTACTCGTCGATTGCTTTCAATGTGCTCGAAAATTCTCATGCCAGCCACACCTGTGGAATGTGCACCTTGCGAGTCGTCCGGGTGGTGGTGGTAAGGGCTGCCGATGGATAAAGCTCTGTGTGGTGTGTGAGACGCATGTGTGCGTAGCTGTGAGAATGAGGGTTGAGATGTAAGTGCGCCTAAGAGTACGGTAAGTCGTATCAGCAGGTCACATGTCATCGTTATCAGATGAAATGATACCCCCGATGATGAAATACATTCCGTCAGGTAGTTCTCGCGATCTTTCGAGGGATGATGGAGAGTTAATATGGGCGCTATCATGGGCGGAGGCTGAGAAGAGAACCGGGTTGCTCTCATGTGAGGAGGGAGAGAAGGACTGAACTGAGAACACCTCCATGTAAGACAAGGAGCGCGTGTCGATGAGCATGTCGTGCGAGCAAAAGGAGAATAGCACGCAGAGAAGGTAGGCCAGGGGTTAACTAATAACTGGGATCCGGAGTGTTAGGTTAGGGATTGAAGAGCGGTGAAAGGGAAATGAAATCTACATGGGAAAGAGCTGATAAATTAGGTTTGAGAAAGTAAAAAAAGATGTACAGCAGGCTGTCAGCAGCTACAGCTTCAACACCTCCTGGGTCCTTCAAAATGGAGCCAACTGCAGGTGAAGGGTCACTGGATTTGGTGGTGGGTTACAACATTGAGGAATGCATGCATAATGCATAAGGTCTGTACGTAACATCAACATAGTTCTCTGGCCCACGATGGCACGGCATGATTAATCAATATTACAATCATGGCTGTCCTTTCGCCAGCCACATCATGCATGTTGTGTATACTTTACACGTGGCCACCATGCATGTGTTCGGAAAGCCCCTTAGTGAGCGGTAGGAAGACCAAGGCAAAGATGGGTAATTGATCATCAACAAGAACAAAAAAAGAACATGAAAACCAGTGCACATAACAATTACCTCTAGTCTGATTTCTTGTCCGAAACAGCCCCGGTCACCTCATTATACTTGCTCGCGAGGCGGTCAAACTCAGCAGCCTGTTGTGCGGCCTGCTTTTTGAGGGTTGCTGCAGCGGGACGCATCTTCGGTTTAGAAACAAAACATCCATGTAAGCCAAAGTCATGGTCTTTTGCTTCGCTCGCGGACAATTTCTTCTTGAGTTCTTCGATTTGTTTAGTTTGATCACCCTTGGCGCCAGCACCAACCTGCAAAACCAATAATATATAAACAGGAGCCAGAACCGCAAATGGAGTGCACTCACAGAACATCGGAAACATCAAGAAATTTGGCAGACTCTTGAAATACTGGATGGCTTGAAACGCTGAGAGTAAGGGCCATTCTGGGCGATTGCATACTCGTTGATTACTTTCAATGTGCTCGAAAATTGTCATGCACCTGTGGAATGCGCACCTGCGAGTCGTCCGGGTGGTGGTGGTGGTGGTGGTGGTGGTAAGGGCTGCAGATGCATAAAACTCTGCATGGTGCGTAGCTGTGAGAATGAGGGTTGGGATGCCAGTGCACCTAAGAGTGCGGACTCCGGAGTCGTACATCAGTGAACCCATGAGGAAAGTAGAAGGTCATACATTACAATATATAGTACATAATCACGAGAATTAGCATAATTCTGCTATGGACAATCACATTGTTATGTTTGGCCTTATAGAGGAAAGATGCTTGCCTGATTTTTCTATAATTTTTTATGATCGAGAGAAGCACGTGATTTTGCTCAAACTCCAAAGGCATCAAATAATTGACGCGAAAATATAAAGGTTTACAAAGCTTTGTCTAACCGTCAAATTTATATGGTATCTGTCAGAATGATACTACCCGGAGTAAGTTAGACAGAACTACCGAAAGCGCCAGCATGCCAGATTGCCTGCAACTACCTGCCATTTTATCACCAGCACCAAATTATTCCCAACCTCAAAACACACATTTTGTGAAGAAATTTTATTTTATTCATATTAAAATACATATGTAGTTACAGGACAAAAAAAGAAACAGGGAAAGATAGCGAAGAGGGAATATCACAACATAAATGACAGAGCGGCCACAAGGGAGGGACCAAGGCTAGCGAGGAGGAATCGCGAGAAAAGGCCAGTGAGGAACGCGAGAAAAGGCAAGCAAGAAACCATGAAGAAAGGACAGGGAAAGACCACCACAAACGGCCAGGAAGGAACCACAAGGAAAGGCCAGGGAGGGACCACCACGAACGGCCAAGTAGGGACCACCATGAACAGCCAAGGAGGAACCACGAGGAAAGGCCAAGGAGGGACCACCACGAACGGCCAAGGAGGAACCATGAGGAAAGGCCAAGGAGGGACCACCACAAACGGCCAAGGAGGGACCACCACAAACGGCCAAGGAGGGACCACCACAAACGGCCAAGGAGGGACCACCACAAACGGCCAGGGAGGAACCACGAGGAAAAACCAGGGAGGGTCCACAAGGAAACAGCAGATGCTGAGCTCGAGAGGTGGTGGTAGCGGTGAAACAAGATTGCAAGGAACTTAGCGTGAAAATTTCCGTCTTGCACAAACAATGACAAACCAATTTCAACCACTTGCGCTGGTCACATGATTTGAGGTTATCCGATAATACCTTAGTAAAATTTGAGGCTGAGGTGATGGTCATGTGCATGATCTTAGATGACATTGTAATTCACGCAATATTTGAATCGACTTATATAGATTTGTAAGTCAAATATAAATGAAGGAATATGATGTTGCTCACCAAACAGTACCTAATTACACGAATTCATGACCTTGTCGGAAATTCTCATAAGAATCTATTTTAGGTTACAATTGCTAACGGTGCTGTCCACGATAAAGTCTTATATCACCTTATATCACGTTGTAGTTTAAAACATAAATGAAGGGATATGGTATGAGTCAACAAGTATGACTTAACAATGCTATTGCACATTGATTGCTGCGACGGCGCCATGTCATTATCTTGTCGCGATGTAGGAAACATTCTGGCTGCAGCCCCGCAGAGGCCTACTTTACGGAGTATGTCAAAAGCCCAGTTATCCAGACATCAGTACAGTCACTCCAGTCATCTCCGATGAAACCCGCTCAAACCCGACACTTTCCCATGCTCTCCGAGCCTCGGACCCGCCGGAGATGCACCGGACCCGCTCGCATACCTTCGGAAACCCGTTCATCCTATGTCCTGTCCGTTCCGTCCAACCCCACTGGTGCGTAGTAGCTTGTTTCCCATGGCTGATGCAGTAGGCAGCGTTATTACCTGTGTTCCCACAAGTCCGCAGTGCCTCATGTCAGTTTACATACCTCCGGACCCGATGTTTTCCTATTTTTGATATTCCGGATTTCTACGTAGCTAGTTATATAGGACTGGTAGTACGACCAAGCACTCATTACTTTACTGTAGGTGGGACTTCCCATCTACTTGGTCACATACCTGTCCTTACCTGTTACCTGGCTGAATATACCTGGTTCACACCCGTTCCACACCCGTCTCGCACCCGCAACCCTTGCCATTCGTTCTACCTGACTTTCCCTTGTTTCCGGACATAGTCCGACGCTTTCCGAACCCGTTCCCTTGCTATTACCCATAACCCGACGACCCGAAGCTTCGGACCCGCTTTCCCGCGCCTCGGACTTGGTAGATTACCTTCAGACCCGACGTTTTGACCTCCGGACTTGGTCCGCATACCTTCGGACTTGTTTCTTTACCTTCCTGTGACCTTAGACACTAACTATCAGACTTATATCAGTAGCAGACCCCTTTAGGGTCGAACATTCTTGCCTTGCAAGTGAAGCAGCAGGTATAGCATTAGACCTTACATTATATCCGCCTACTGCGGAGTTGTTTCCCACAGCGAACTCCTCATGGTAAAATGAATTTTCAGACATCTATTGCTATGTACTGATCACTAATATTTCTTGCTGTATACATGGGTTTATTCAGCGGTAGCAACATTATTTCACACTATATTTCTCACAGCTACCATATCACGGACTCATCAATTCTCTGATGTACCAGTGGGCCACATGTCATCGTTATCGTGAAGTAGATGAAATGATACCCCCAACAATGAAGTACATTCCATCAGGTAGTTCTTGCGATCTTCTGAGTGCCCACTGTCGAGATTTCCGCCAAATAAGAGGATATTGTCTATGCCCGATGGACTGAGCTGCCGCCTGCGGCAAGGCTGAAATTCTCACTCGCTATGAATGTTCTTGATGCCTTCAGTGGTAGGGATGATGGAGTGCAAGTTGGAGTTAATATATGTGTAGGATCTGTGTGCTATCGTGGGCGGAGGCTGAGAAGAGGACTGGAGTTGCTCACTGTTGGAATCCAAGAAAGCCGACGAGAGCACGACCAATCAATAAGTACAATACGAGCTTAACCAATTCCAGTGCGAGCGCGCAACATTTTGACGTCAGCTTGTACTGGACAATATCTCATTCCTACGCTACGTATATTTTTCATCTCTAAGCCACGTACTATAAAATATCGAGTCTCGCGTCCACACATCTCAGTCCTTTCTACCAGACTGAGATGTGAGTAGCGCCGTCTTTACGATCCTGCATTTTTACTTAATGAGTTTATAGTCATTTATCTACTAGGTACATTGATTTGACAATAGAGTCCTTTCTACCAGACTGAGATTCATTTATCTACTAGGGAATACTAATTAAAACTCACATGTGAGGAGGGAGACAAGGACTGAACCGAGGGCAGCTCCACATCAGGAAAAACCTCCTGGCAAAAATTTCGATAATCGTTGATAAAATCCAAGAATTAGGTCTAATTAGCAGCCTTAGGAGAATTAGGAAGATTATATAGTTTAGAAGGACTTTTTAACCCCCTCCTCAGTGTTGGATAATTATCAAGATTTAGCTGATATTAGACATAATAGTGGTGAATTGCAGAAGCCGTTATTACAAATGTTGGTTCACAGATCACGCGTCCCAGGCAATGTTACAAGAACAAAAGACTAATATTGGATCAAAACATGTGTATTAAAGTAATTGTGAAACAGCTGATGACGAGGGTATGAGGAATTTCGGTACAATCACTAATGAATGCACAATATACAGGAATGGATCAGCACCGTGACTACAGAACCTAATCGTCAGCCATGCCATCCAAGTCGAGTAGCGACAGAGCATTTCGATGCTCACTGGCGAGATGATCATTGCCCTTCTGTTTCAAAGCCCTGCGAGTAGCGTCAGTATCCAGCGTGTCAAAATGGCACCATCCACACCAGCGAAACTTACTGTACAGCTTTGAAAATGTCAGCCATCATACAGTGAAACTTTCCAGGTGCGTCCTTCTTCAAACCCTCGAGAAAGTTGACATGGAAAACATATGTTTCACTGAATTGATTCCCAGTAAAGTTAAACTTTCCCGGTGAACCAAGTGTCTTCCAGAAAAGGGCCACGTATATCTTGAAAACAAATGAGCACAGCATGAAGGCTTAGTGGAAAGGACATTACTGCTGTTGCCACCAGCACCAGCAATGGAATGGGGACTTCAGGGTGTTTGGCCTTGTTTCTCGCAATTTCGACAAAACACACCAAAAATCTGACGCCGATGGACTTCGCACCATCGAAGACTCCGTCGTGTAACAGAAAAATCAGTAGTTCACCCTGGTAGGGTTTTTTCCCTATGGGCAAAGCATCGTCGTTGGACTGTTGAAGAGGGAAGTTAGGAAGAGAATAGAATGGTCGAGGAAGGAGAAAAGATATGGGAATACGATAAAGAACCCGCTCCTGGGTGTTGGCGAAGGAGGGAAGGGACAGAGTGAACTCACATCAAACCTCAAGGCATATACATATGCGTGCTGCTCCATGAGTTTTTTCGCCTTGACTATGTTGTTGCTGAGACGGAAGTAGCTATCGATGTTCGCACATGCAGCGACTTTAAGATCACGCCACAATAATGGGATCCGGGGCTTGACCTCAAGTAATAACAATGATAGTTAAAGAAAATCTGTAAAACGAGACATGCGAATGACTTACCAAGCTACCAAGGAGAGCAGCATACTGAGCATCTGTTTGAAGGCGTTTTTTGATGGCTTTTATGCTGCGATTTTCGGCCACCGTTAGCAAAGACTGGAGTGATACCTGGTTTTTATCGACGAGCTCAGGGTAAGCATTGACAAAGATGATGTGACCTTTAGCGTCAATAATGGCATCCCGGACTACTCGCCGAGTCTCCAGGTTCTGATCGAGTAGTTTGACGTTTCCTTTCTCCGTTTGAATGAGAGAAGCTGCAGAGGTGACCTTCTGGACAACTTCAATGTCGCTGGAGGGAGGTTCCAAGGAGTCACCACGAGTAGTGGATTCTTCAACTGACTCTGAGACAGCGTTGTCGACATCGCGCCACATTGGAGTCTGAAGGGAGTCTGTAGTATCAGTGTAGAGTATATAATAGTATGGACTCACCTCCTCGGCTTGCTTTCGCTCTCTGGCGGATTGCTTCAAGTTGTTGCCACGTGATTGAACAAGCGAAGGCATCTTCCGAAACTCAGAATCAGCAGGATCAGCTTAGGTAAACCAGTGCAACTACTAACCTCGTCTGAGAGCATCAAGGCAGTGGCCTCTGGTTCTTCACCCTCACTCTCCTCGCAGTTGGCATCAGTATCAATGCCATTTGGTGGCTTGTCCTCAAGATCTTCGTCAGAGTCGAACATCGCAGTCACATCGTGCATCGCATAAGTGCGACAGAGTTTCTTAGGACGGGCAGCTGGGATGGTGCACATCATGATAGTGAGTAAGATTCAAACCTTTTGTCATCTATAACTCACCTTGATTTTTTTCAGGTCGCAAGTCCTCTGAGTCGCTACCATGGCCACTAGAACCATACCCATCATCCGATTCCTCGTTCACAAAGGTACGCTGACGCTCTACCATCAAAGTTAGTACTTATCACTATGATTTCAAGATTAAATGCGTGATGTACTCAGTTTTGAAGGCAAACCCTGGTCAATCTGAGCAACCACACTTGGTGCTGGTCGTTTCGCTTTGGTGGGTGGTTTGGTGGGCGGCCTACTTGCCGGTGGGTTGGGAGGTGCTTGAGTCTGTTGAAGAACTTTTCTTGCCGACTTTTCAGGCATCCAAACTGAAGTAGCAGGTGAGCATCAAATTCTCTGATTTCAAGCCTGACTGAAGTCGCTTGCTTACTGGCTTTTTCCATAGCTTTTTTCTTCACATTTCGGGGCTCTATCCAAGCCCAGTGAGAAGCTGCCGTCTCGCTGATCTTCAAAATAATATGCTTAACTCACCACGAGAATTAAGAGGTGCCTACATGCTATACTGGATTGCAAGGACAGGAAGCTAACTGAATGAATGTTCAGGATACGAAAAGAGCGGGAGGGGGGGTGAAATAAAAAATTGACAATGCTGTTAGATTTTTCGTTGTCATTTTTAACGGTGACATTGTGTGCATTGCAGTGCATTGGTGGCAGTTCCAAGTCGTTAGGTGAGTTCATTTTACCTCAGGTTCTGAATTTACCTTTACCTCAGACTCACTAGGATATTTGCGTGTATATCGGCCGCGTTGATCCACCACTCCCTCACCCTTCACCTTATCTTTGGCACAAAGTGTCCTTTACTCCGTCCGCCCTTCACTTCGGCTAATACTGCTCATTGGGCACTGGTCTACTTCCTGATTCCTGTCTTCCGCATATGCTGTTTGGATGCGGGTCCTGGCTCTCGACCTCTCGGCGCCTCAAAAATTTGGTTCATTATTGCATTTCAAGGGGTGCCGGAGGCAGTTACCGGTGAGTTCAATTTGCCATCAAGGGTTCAATTTTCAGTCAATACTCAGACTAACCTCCATCTCTAATAGCGTCTACTAGTACTCCCTTGATGCCTATGTGCGTGCCACATGTGCTGTCTCAATTCCCGCTCCCGTTCACCTCAATTGGGTGCCAAATATAACGTTGTCCTGCATTTCAAGGGGGCTCGGAGGCAGTCAATTTGGTATGTTCAATTTGAGGGTCTAAACATTACTCAGGCTAACCTCAACCCTCTCATCCTCTACCCTCAAGCAGATACTGCCTCTCTCTCTCTATCATTGGTCGGGGGCGTTTACACCCTCACCCTCTATTGTTGGTCCATCTGTAGCGTTGATCAGGGGCACTGTCTACTCCCTCTACACCCCACCCTCTATCGTTGGTCGGGGGCGCTGTCTACTCCCTCTCTCTCTCTATCGTTGGTTGGGGGCACTGTCGTCTACTCCCTCACCCTCTACACCCTCGCCCTCTATCGTCTAACCGTCTGTAGCGTTGGTCAGGGGCGTTTCTCTATTCCCTCTGTCTGTATCGTTGGTCGGGGGTGTCTCTCTACTCCCTCACTCTCTATCATTGGTCGGGGGTGTCTCTTCCTCACCTCTACCCTTTGCCCCCCTTGTCTCACATCCTCACCTCTACCCCCCTTGTCTCTACCCCCCTTGTCTCTAACACAATGTCCGCAAGCTGCCCAGCTTGTGGACAGGACAATCTCACTGTCACAGGCCTCAGTCATCATCTATCAAAGAGCCGAAACCCTGATTGTCGAGCGCTGTACAATCACTCACGCTCCCAGATACACGCCAACACTAGTGAACCGCAACTTGATGATGAGTTGGAATGGCCTGATGATGATGGAGGGTATGACATGGAAGAGTTTGAGTGGGCTCACGAGGGATCTGGCCATGGTAGTGATGCGGATGAGGGAGCGGATGATGGATGGGATGATGAAGCAAATAACGAACCTGAGTGGGAGCCTCCGGTTGATCAGCAACATGACCACGGTGACATGGATGCCATGGATGATTTGGCTGCTGATGAAGCAACCGGTCAAGAACAACGCCATGGTCACCAGGAGATTCAAGAATGCGCCCAAGGGCAGCATGGTTGTGTTACCGCGCCCTATCCAGACTTGCGTGCTGGGCAACCTATTTCTAACAATCATACTGCCAACGTTGCATATGGTGCGCATCTTTCCAATGCCGACCAGGAGAATACATATCACCCATTTGCTTCTAAGATGGATTGGGAGGTCGCAAGATGGGCAAAACTTCGTGGACTCAGTTCGACTGCGTTGTCTGACTTACTTGCTATCGAGGGGGTAAGTTGGTCACCTTTTATTTTGTGGTTCATGTGCTTATGTTCATTGCAGGTCAGTGAACACCTGTCGCTCTCTTTCAAGAACGCGAACGAGCTTAATGCCATCGTCGACCATGAGCTTCCAACAGGCCGGCCAAAGTTCAAACGAGAGCAAATCATTGTTGCGGGAGAAGCCTTCGACGTCTATTATCGCGATGTGATTGAATGTGTCAAGTCGCTGTACAGTGATCCCGATTTTGCGAGATACCTTGCGTTTGTGCCTGAGCATCATTATGCCGACGAGGATGAGACAGTTTGTCTGTTTCACGATATGCATACAGGAAAATGGTGGTGGGATACACAGGTACGTTGCATTGACTACGTCTACCATATGATACTAATGATACTTCAGAAAAAACTCGATCAGCACAGCCCAGGCGGCACCATAATTCCAATCATCATCTCATCCAACAAAACTCAAGTAACCTTGTTCCGCAACAAATCTGCTTACCCTGTCTATCTCACCATTGGCAACATCCTAAAAAAAATTCAATGCAAGCCATCACGTGGTGCCCATATACTTCTGGCATATTTGCCATGCACACGCCTCGATCATATTTCTAACAAAGCTTCACGCCGCCAAACTTTGGCAAATTTGTACCATGCTTGCATGAGCCGTGTTCTCGCTCCCCTGAAATCTGTTGGACTGGATGGGATTACTATGGCGAGTGGGGATGGTACTCTCCGCCGTTGCCACCTACTGTTTGCGAGCTTTGTCAGCGACTACCCAGAGCAACTCCTTGCTACTGGGATAAAGTTCGGAGAGTGTCCCAAATGCGATATTGAGGCTGATGAAACAGGGAGCAATACAGCACCATATCATTTACGAAGACTGTGCGAAGTGTTAGATGCGCTTTTTAATTAGTATTCCCTAGTAGATAAATGAATCTCAGTCTGGTAGAAAGGACTCTATTGTCAAATCAATGTACCTAGTAGATAAATGACTATAAACTCATTAAGTAAAAATGCGGGATCGTAAAGACGGCGCTACTCACATCTTAGTCTGGTAGAAAGGACTGAGATGTGTGGACGCGAGACTCGATATTTTATAGTATGTGGCTTAGAGATGAAAAATATACGTAGCGTAGGAATGAGATATTGTCCAGTACAAGCTGACGTCAAAATGTTGCGCGCTCGCACTGGAATTGGTTAAGCTCGTATTGTACTTATTGATTGGTCGTGCTCTCATTGGCTTTCTCAGATTCCAACACTCCCCCTTGAGCGCAACCAAGGCTCATCAGAGTGCGCAGCTTCTGAAGGCGAGGGCGAGGTAACGGCTTCATGAAGGCGTCGGCCATGTTGTCGTCTGTTGGGCAGTAGGTAAGGCTGAATGTTCCGTTCTTGACATGTGCTCTGACGAAGTGGTAGCGAAGATCGATGTGTTTGGTGTGGGAATGGAATTTTGCGTTGGATGCGAGAGCTATGGCGGCTTGATTATCACAGTAGACGGGAGTGGGGAGAGTGGGTGCCTCGTAGAGTTCCTCAATGAGTAGTTGGAGGTACAGCACCTCTCTCGCTACAGTAGTTAGCACTATGTACTCTGCCTCTGCCGTAGATAGGGCAATCAAGGGTTGTTTTCGGGCGCTCCACGCAACAGGTCCACCGTTCAGCAAGACAATGTAGCCGGACATGGAATGATGGTGGGGCTGCGATGCCCAGTCTGCATCAACATATGCTTCTAGGCCGGCCTCAGTGCCTCCCAGGGTGAGTTCCATGTCTGCAGTGGCCTTGAGATAGCACATGATGTGCTTTGCGGCCTCCCAGTGTGGTCTTCCAGGATTTCTCATGAATTGGGATAGTGTAGCGACTGAGAAGGAGATGTCGGGCCTTGTGCTCGTGGCTGCATACATCAGTGAGCCGATTCCTCGCTGGTATGGGACGTTCTCCATGGCTTCATGTTCTTGGTGGGTCTCAGGGCATTGGTCAGCGGATAAAGTGGTGCAAGCTTCCATGGGCATCTGAGCCGACTTGGCGTCAGTGAGATTAAACCGTTCCAGGATGGTGTCAATATATGCCTTCTGAGAGAGCCTGATAGTTCGCGCAGCATGATTACATTTCACCTTCAGCCCGAGTAGCCAGTTGAGTTCACCGAGGTCTGAGATTTCGAAGTGTCGGCGAATCTGAGTTTTGAAGTCGTGGATGTGGGAAGTGTGATTGGAGGTGATGGCCATGTCGTCTACAGAGACCATGATGACAGTGTGCTCGTCCTGTATGTGCTTGTAATAGACTGCCTGGTCCACCTGTGAACGAACGAATCCCATCTCAAGGAAAACTCCAGCCAACTCTTCAGCCCACTCATAACCCGCCTGCTTCAGCCCCGGCAAGCTTCTCCTCAGCCTCAATACCTTCCTCTCCTGCCCGTCCTTTAAGTACCCAGGTGGCGGCCTCATGTAAATCTCTTCTTGGATCTCGGCGTAGAGGTACGCACTTTTGATGTCCACCTGGTGGATCTCCCAGTCCCGCTGCGCTGCCATCGCAAGGACAGTTCGGATGGTCGTCATGTTGGAGGTGGGTGCGAATGTGTCAAAATAGTCGACTCCGAATTGCTGACGTTGGCCATTGGCCACGAGACAGGCACGAAGCTTAAGCTTCTCTCCATTGGGGCCACGCTTAGTTGGTAGAACAAAATGGCAAGGGATTATGTTAGCATGTGATGGTGCGTCAGTAATTTCCCATGTCCCAAGTTTCTCCAGCTGACTAATCTCGTAATCCACTGCTTCCTGCCACTCAACGCCATCCGGCCCATTCAGCGCCTGCTGCAACGTCGGCTCCGGTTGGACAGCTGCCATAGCCAGGTAAGGCACATATTCGTCTAGCAGGTCTGACTCCTCTGTTTGCAGGCCCATTACTGCTATGGTGGCTCTCTCCCCCTGGTTGAGAGTCCTGTAGTATCCAGGCGGAGGGTGAGTTCTGGTGGAGCGAGGTTCCTCTGGTGGAGTTTCTGTGGGTTGGTGTGGGATAAGCGGTGTTACCTGTTCGGTTGGGTTGGGGAGTGGTGGTGGATTGTTCTGGACGGATGTTGCTGGTGTGTATGATGGGACGGATGTTGCTGGTGTGTATGATGTGTATGACTCCCCCTCGTCCAACACATCTGCCACAACGACCGTGGCAGGTGCGAAACTAATGTTCTGCTCGACAGATACCCGCCATTTCAATGGCCAGTACACCCTAAACCCCTTGCTCAACTCATCCACCCCCACAAACTTTGCCTCCTCGGCTCTCACCTCCAGTTTCCCAGCGTCCTCCAATCACACGTATATGGCCGATCCGAACTCGTGGGCATGCGCCAGGTTGGGCTTGGTCTTGTGGACCAGCTTGAACAGTGTTGTACCTGGGATTGCCCTCAATGGCAACCGGTTCTTCAGCCATGTAGCGTAGCTGACGGCCTCCGCCCACAGGAACTTTGGCAAGTCCTGCCCCAGGAGCATGGCATGCGCATGTTCGACCAACGTGCAGTTGAGCCATTCAGCAACTCCATTCTGCTGAGGTGAGTGGTGAACTGTGAGTTGGCGTTGGATGCCCTGCTGATCTAGGTACTTATTGAACTCGTCTCCCAGGTACTCCCCGCCTCTGTCTGATCGGAGCTTGCATATGCGGGTGTCCAGGACTTGTCGGCTCACCCAGGCCTCGTACGTTTTGAAGGCTGACAATGCCTCGGACTTCGCCTTGAGGAAGTATAGCTTGGACTGGCAGCTGTAGTCGTCAGTGAAGCTAACGTAGTAGCTGCACCCCCCAATACTCTCTGTCTGGGCTGGCCCCCATAGATCTGAGTGTATTAGTTCGCCGTAGGTAAGTGCCCGGTTCTTGGACTCATCGGGAAACGGTTTGCGTGCTGACTTTGCCTTGACGCATGCCTCACAGAATTTGGCACTGGAGCTCATATCGAGCTGCACGCCCTCAATCAGCCCCTTCTTCACAGCATCTATCACTGCGGCTTGGGATACATGGCCTAGGGCCCTGTGGAGCTCATTGGCGGTGAGTTTGGACTTCGCTATGTTGGCGTGGTGTCTGGGCTGATTCGCGATGCTGTAGAGGCCCTCAACTTGGGGAATTTCCGTGATAACTTCACATTTCGGCCCCCCAGCAAGTATCTTGCACATCCGGCCCTCAAACAGCACTGCCATCCCTGCTGCCGCGATCCGATTCGTCGATATGAGGGTGAATGCCATGTCTGGGGCATAGAGGGTGTTTTTGAGGGTGACCGTGGTACGTTTCTCGCCTAAGGGCAATTCAACCTTGACATCTCCCTTGCCTACGGCACTAAGGGTGGACCCATCTGCGGTGTGCACCTCCTGGGGAGGAATCTCTATGAAGTTGGAGAATTTCTCCCAGTTAGGGCAGAAGTGAGAGGTGGCGCCTCTGCGGTCCACTGGAATGTTCAGCCCTCTTGCAATGCTGGCCAGGGACGACGTAACAAAGGCATACTCGTCCTTGGCGTCTGATTCAGCTGCAGCATTCACACTGTGTTTCTGGGGGCGTTGACCTCTCCTCACCTTCTGCTTTGGCCCCTGACCTTCCTTCCCCCCACCCGGCCTCCAGCAATCTGACTTGTAATGGCCTTTGCGCTCGCAATTGTAGCAAATGGCTTCTGGGTTGGACGGCGTGGTGGTAGTGGATCCGCGGGGTCTATTCTGCCCTCCTTTTGCGGCAAGGGCAGTATTCCCTCCTCTCTTTGTCATGTGCCAATCGGTAAGTTGCCGATGTTCATATTCCTCGGTGATGACACTGATTAGTTCATTGGGTGAGAGGGGTTTCTGTAGGATTTTCGCCGTGGCATTCACGGACGAGAGAAGGGGGCGGTATGACTCTGGAAGGGATCTGAGGAGTATGGCGTGGAAGTCTCGATCGTCGAGAGCGGCTCCCATGCCTGCGAGGGATTCCCTCAGGCGCAGAAGCTCTGAGAAGTGAGCCTTCACGTCTCCTCCCTCCTCGCACCTCATGTCTTGTAGACATCTCCATAGGTCGATCTGGACGAGCTCCGTCTTCCCCTCATGGATGAGACATATCTCAGCCCATACTTTGGATGCGCCGTCAAGCCTCTGGACGCGCAGCAGGAGCCGGTCAGTTATGGTACTGAATATTTGCTGTTTTACAAGTGAATCTTTCTGATAGTGCTTGTCGATTTTCTTATCTAGCTCTCCAATCTCCGTCGACGTGGGCACTGAGCCATCGGGCTTCTTTAGTGTGCTCGTCTTCGGGTCGATTTTGAACGGGGTGGGTTTGACTGCCCGACCATTGGTATACCGCATCAATCCTCGGGCACCTATAGCCGTCAATGTTCATTCCTTGTAGGTTATCCAGTTCGAGCCGTCTTCGGCAAGCTTCGGAACATTAAACAGACTAGACGTGGTGCTGGGGAGCGTGTTATCCATGATTGTGACAGGGCTCATAACCTTTTAATTAGTATTCCCTAGTAGATAAATGAATCTCAGTCTGGTAGAAAGGACTCTATTGTCAAATCAATGTACCTAGTAGATAAATGACTATAAACTCGTTAAGTAAAAATGCAGGATCGTAAAGACAGCGCTACTCACATCTCAGTCTGGTAGAAAGGACTGAGATGTGTGGATGCGAGACTCGATATTTTATAGTACGTGGCTTAGAGATGAAAAATATACGTAGCATAGGAATGAGATATTGTCCAGTACAAGCCGACGTCAAAACTAGTGCTGCCGTGGTCCAGTTCCGAACCGTGGTTCGAACCTGACCATTGGTCAGGTTCGTCCTTGGTTCGGTCCATGGTCCAGCATTTTGCACAGACCAAACCGGAATGAGGTTCAGTGGTCCGCTAACTCCCGTGCAGTTCATCTATAGGTTCGGACCTTCCCGAACCGTTCCGAACCCCGAACCGAATCTTCCTTGCAACGCCTTCAAGGCTCATGCTTATGGTCATTTTGACTTCTCGATCCTCAAGATTCGCCATGGTCACTTTGACCTTTGGCATTCTCAAGACTTTTTTCGACTTATCCTGTCCGGAGGTTCGCATCCCGCACACCCTGCTGTCCGATAACGCCTACCTGTTCAATCAAGCTCAAGGTATGACTTTTCCGTCATATCAAGCGCAATAAACTGATTGACATATTATATTTCTTAGGATCCTTCAATGCATACTATGAGTTAGTAGGAGATTGGGTATTCACATATAAAGGGAGCAAGGTGAGTGATATATTTTGACTACCGGTACAATGTCTGAACCTGAAGCACAGTGTGCCCTCAACCCAGACGGGTCTCTAAAGGACGCCGGGGACATCGTTTTTTACAACAATCCTGATGATGCCGTCCCCATTGTCCCCAGTTTCTGCTCCATCCTCTGCCCAGCCACCCACAGACGCCTTCTCTGTGCTACTGCAGACTGGACGCAAACCAGTGCCACTTACTGCAGGTGCTCGACGCTCCATTCGCACCTCTAAACCTTCTGCACACCTTCGTGATTCCGACAATGCTTGTTCTTCAACAAGCCGCAAGCGCGCATTATCTAGTGCAACCGAGCAACTAGTTAGGAAGAAGGTTGTGTTACAGCTCTCCACTCCATTATCTGACGACGACACGGATATCGATACTGACCACGGTGCTGGTCAATCGGATGAGGCCGAGGACGAAGATGTACCAGCACCTGAGGATGAACCTGAGGACGAACCCGAGGATCTTCAAGACACCACCATCCGAGCCGCTTTATCAAAGAGTGAGCGCAGCGCTGATGTTCGAACAATCTTCACTCGCGACGACAAACATTGGGTCTGCACACCTTGCAGGGATGCTGGTGAACTTGAAAGCAAGTACACGTTTCGCGGAGGTATCTCTACACTACGCACGACACATTTGTCGGTATGTTCACGTCTTCTTTCTCTTGAATGATCACTAATATTATATATCTATCAGTAATAAAGCCCATTTTCAACTTTACAAGTCACGCTGCGAAGCCACAAACATCACCATGCACCCTCGAGCAGTTCCAACTGGTGAGGTTCAATCCCTGTGAGTTACATTTGCCGTATTGTAGTGTGTTGTACTGATTCATAGATAGTTCAAGGCAATCCACCCTTGATGGCAGCCTTGCCCCGAAAGCACCCATGTTTACCAAGGCAGGGCTTCTGGAGTATATTATGGAGTTGATTGTGACCGAGGACGAGGCGTTGCAACTCGTCGACAAACCAGCCTTCCTGCAACTTGCTTCGTTATGTCCGCCCCGCCCTTGCTGAAAGTGACGTGCCACACCGCATGAAACTTATGGAGACTGTTAAGGCCCTGCGCAGTGCAGGTGGTCAATGTCATTCATGAGCGTCTCGCAAAGGTAGACAGTCAAGTCTCGATGACCTTTGATTCATGGACGTCAATCATCGGCGACCCTTTCTTCTCCATCACAGGCCACTATATCTGGAGCCCGGATGACAAACCCCAGCAATGGGAGTTACGCCGCGAGCAACTCAGTTTTGCGCACATCCAGGGCAATCATAGTGGTCAGAATACGGCTCGCTTGATTGTTGATACCATTGACAAATACGAACTACGAAATAAGGTAAAGTTTAGTCTACTACTTTGCTGCGCTGAATCTAATCAGTGTGTTGTAGGTCGGATGGATGACCTCTGACAATGCCACCAATAATGATACCGCCATGAAAGCAGTTGGACAAGAAATCGATCCTGAGGGTACACGGTGGGCACCTGATGCGCGCCGCATCAGGTGCCAAGAACATATACTTAATCTCACAGCACAGCCACTTCATTGACGCCATCGCCCCCACACCTCAAGCTGCTCTCATGAAGAAAATTCGACAAGCGCTTGATAATGGCAATGACGCTGACCTCGACACCTTAAATAAACAGCATTCTTCCATGGACGTCAGTAATGACAACGACGACAACGACACCTTATTCAATACCGGCGATTCACTTGGCAAAGCTCTTGCCCTCATCGAGCAGGTACGTGCTATATTTTTTAGACTATTCTTTTGCTGATCGAGATCCTCAGATCCGAAAGTCCCCTCAAGCTCGAGCATTTTTCCGCAAGGCTTGCAAAGAGGAAAACGTACCTGAACTTGAGCTCTTGCAATGGATCCGGACTCGCTGGGCGTCAGCTATATAAATGCCTGGACCGCATGTTGATCTTGCGTCAAGTGAGTTTTTTTTCTTTCAATGTTTAAAAGTGGCCTGATTTTAATTAAATAGGCCATAAACCGTTTCACCAACCTTGCCGACGAAAGCCACGAAGTGCCAACTCTTCGCAACAAGACTTATGACAACTTCAAGCTCGATCGAAGCGATTGGAGACACCTCGGGCTTATTCACCGAGTCCTCAAGGAACCAGCCACGGCTCAGCAATCGTTCTCGTCAGCAAAACATCCGACCGCATGGAAAACTGATCCCTACGCTAGAGTGCCTCGCTGATCGATGGAGATCCATGGCAGATGACCCGCAATATCTTCCAATCGCTGATGCGATTAAGGCCGGACTCAAGAATGTCGACAAATACTTCAAGAAAACAAGTCAATCGGACGTTTATTTTATTTGTCTTGGTGAGTACTATCAATTTTTAAAACTCGTTCTTATCTAATATAATTTAAGTTCTTGATCCAAACTATAAGCTCGCATACGTTGAAGGCCGGTGGGATTTTGGAGATGTTTCAGATGGCAGAGCTCGTCTGGAGGCTGTGGTGAGTACTCGTCTATGTTGTTTTCCCGCTCTAATCTTATTTTTTTGTAGTTCGATGACTATTATACACCGCCGAGTCGAACACCTACTACCAACGAGCAATCTGCTCTGCCGACGAGAGCTGCCAGTGTACGCAAGCACTATGGCGACGATTGGATGCACGAGGCTATTAGGACGCGTAAGACATCAGACCACCTTACTCACAATCCTCGTCAAGAGCTCAACATGTACTTGTCTTCGCCACTAGAGGAGACTGATGACATTGTGGCCTGGTGGGGGGTAAGTTTTCTTTTTGACTTGTTTTTTCGCTACTAAATCTACTTAATAGCTTCACTCGCTGCAATACCCTACACTCGCGCAGCATCGCGCGAGACTATCTACCCATTCAAGGCAGCTCCGTTCCTTCCGAACAAGCATTCTCAAGCGGAGGAATCACTTCGACTATCCAACGCAATGCACTCGCGACTGACACGTTCACTGCACTACAACTACTGAAGGGAGCATATAGGAATGGGCACCTTTCTGCAGAAGTAGAGGCTGAGGGACATGCGGCTTCATTGGACATGTAACTACGAGTACAAATATCTTGCCTATGTTTTTTTTCTTGGCTGCAATTTTTTTGCGTTCGGTTCGCGTTCAGACCGAGAAAAAACCGAACCTGACCGCTGCGAACCGTTCACAAAGGTTCGGTCTAAGGTTCGTTGAAATAACTAGAACCGAACCTTGGTCCGGTTTTTGGTTCTCGTCCAACCACCTCTGAACCGAACGGAACCGGACCGCGGCAGCACTAGTCAAAATGTTGCGTGCTCGCACTGGAATTGGTTAAGCTTGTATTGTACTTATTGATTGGTCGTGCTCTCGTCGGCTTTCTCAGATTCCAACAGCGCTCGCTACTCTGGATGAAGGCAGTATGTCTTTCGTTCGAGTTTGCTCAGCAGCAGGGATCAAGCCCATAATTCATCCCTTCTGGGAAGACCTCCCGTTCGCAAATGTTTTCCGTGCAATCACACCAGATGTGTTGCACCAGTTATATCAAGGACTAGTCAAACATCTCTTAGGCTGGTTGAAGGCTGCTTGTGGTGCGGCCGAAATCAATGCTCATTGTTGGCAACTTCCTCCCAACCATCATATACATACGTCTGTTCACCAAGGGCATCACTGGCCTCTCGCGTATCAGTGGGACCGAACACTCGCAAATCTGCCGCTTTCTTCTGGGTATCGTAATTGGTATCTGTTTGCCCAATAATCTTAATGCAAACCGACTTCTACAAGCTGTCCATGGTCTCCTCGATTTTCTCTACCTCGCACAATATCCGTGTCATAGTTCGGAGACCCTACAACTACTCGACGACGCACTCGGTCTTTTTCACGAGAACAAAGACATTTTTGTTGATCTCGGTATCTGAGACAATTTCAATCTACTGAAGCTGCATGCCACTCGGCACTACTTGTACATGATTATGATGTTGGGCACAACAGATAATTATAATACAGAGTATACAGAAAGACTACACATCGACTACGCAAAAGACGCTTACCGTGCTACCAATCACAAGGACGAGTTCACGCAGATGACACGGTGGCTCGAATGCAAAGAGAAAATACTGCGCCATGACAAGTATGTCAACTGGCGACTTGCTGGTGATGTCGAGTCTGAGCCCCACCATTCACGTCCTCCAGATATGACCTTCCGCCGCCTTCAGACTATGCCCAAACACCCTACTGCAAAAGCTGTCACTATAGACAGATTAGTTGATGACTACGGGGCTACCTTTTTCCGCGAGGCACTTGCTCGCTATATCACACAGCTCAAGCATGCCAAGGATCCTAACCCCCTCCATGAGTGAGCACTGGAAATATTGGCCCGCAACATCCATTTCCCATTTCGAACGCTTCCTGTTTTCCACAAGATCAAGTGGGTCTCCGTCGACGCTCGTGGTCACAGCGACACAACCGTCACGTTGGATTTGGTTCACGCAAGACCACAATGGAGATCGGGTTCTGGTCTGCTGCCCCGTCGTTCAGACACAGTGCTGGTGAACCTTGGTGTGAATACAGAAGCCGTTAGCGCAGGTATAGAAGGTAAGTCAGCAATGAGTATTCACAAGGATAATGGTGACTCACAGTTGACTGGCTCAAGCACTCTGCGTTGGTCAAGTGCGAGTTGTTTTCTCACTACCTTCAAAATCTCTCCCACTCCTCTTTCCACCAACAGTCCAGGTTCCTAGCCACCTGGCTTATATCAAGTGGTTCTCGCCGTTTGCGTTGGCTCCTGATCGACACCACGGCCTTTACAAGGTCTCATGTTCCTTTCTTGGTGGCGCAAAAGTCGCAAGCATTGTGCCATTGTCAAAGATCGTGCGGAGTGCCCATCTTCTACTGAATTTTGGTGCCGTCGTCCCACGAGAGTGGTCCAGTGATACAGTTCTAGATGACTGTGACACTTTTTGGTTGAACTCGTATCTAGATAGATTCACTTACTGTATTTTCAAATAAGTCTTGATAATTCCATTGTACATTATCGTCTTCTAGCCGTTTTATTCCTAAAACTTGAAATTAGATAGAATTATCAAAATAACATCATTTAGCGCAAATTATCAATGTTTATCGAAATTTTTGCCGGGAGGTTTTTCCTGATGCATGTAAGACAAGGAGCACGTGTCGATGAGCATGTCGTGCATATAGAGTCTAGACAAAGTCAGACCTCAGTCGTGATGAACGGACTTTATTAGTATGTACCTAGACAAAGTCAGACTATTGTAATAATGTCAGCGTCTAGGTATCATACATAGAGAAAATGAGACATACCCTCAGTCGTGATGAACGGACTGAGGAAAGAGGGAAAAAACAGAAAGAGAAACTGATATATGGTGGTTTGTATTCCTATACAATACTCCACCAAGCCGTGTCGCGTTGTCACGTGCATGCATGCGCCAATACTCCTCCTCAACGCGATGTAGGAAACATTCTCACTGCAGCCCTGCAGAGGCCTATTTTACGGAGTACGTCCCCAGTTGTCCAGACATCAGTACAGTCATTCCCAGTCATCTCTGATGAAACCCGCTCAAACCCGACGCTTTCCCGCGCTCTCCGAGCCTCGGACCCGCTGGACATCACCGGAGATGCACCGGACCCGCTCGCATACCTTCGGAAACCCGTTCATCCTATGTCCTGTCCGTTCCGTCCAACCCCACTGGTGCGTAGTAGCTTGTTTCCCATGGCTGATGCAGTAGGCAGCGTTATTACCTGTGTTCCCACAAGTCCGCAGTGCCTCATGTCAGTTTACATATCTCCGGACCCGATGTTTTCCTGTTTTTGATATTCCGGATTTCTACGTAGCTAGTTATATAGGACTGGTAGTACGACCAAGCACTCATTACTTTACTGTAGGTGGGACTTCCCATCTACTTGGTCACATACCTGTCATTACCTGTTACCTGGATTGAATATACCTGGTTCTCACCCGTTCCGCACCCGCTTCGCACCCGAAACCCTTTCCATTCGTTTTCCCTGACTTTCCCTTATTTCCGGACATAGTCCGACGCTTTCCGAACCTGTTCCCTTGCTATTATCCATAACCCGACGACCCGAAGCTCCGGACCCGCTTTTCCCGCGCTTCGGACTTGGTAGATTACCTTCGGACCCGACGTTTTGACCTTCGGACTTGGTCCGCATACCTTCGGACTTGTTCCTTTACCTTTCCGTGACCTTAGACACTAACTATCAGACTTATCTCAGTAGCAGACCCCTTTAGGGTCGAACGTTCTTGCCTTGCAAGTGAAGCAGCAGGTATAGCATTTGACCTTACATTATATCCGCCTACTGCGGAGTTGTTTTCCCACAGCGATACATCTCCTCCTCATCTTTATCACCGTAGGCCCAAGTAGTTTCGTAGGCGACCGTAGTCTTTCTTTGGCAGTGCTTTAGTGAAGATGTTGGCCACGTTGTCGTGGGTACGAACATAATGGACCTTGATTTGGCGTCGAGTAACACGCTCGCGAAGCGAGTGATAGGCAATGTCGATATGTTTAACTTTGGCGTGGAAGGATGCATCCTCGGTGAGCACAATGGCGCCGTTGTTATCACACATGAGGGGGGAAGCTGAAGCTTGTTGGAAACCGAGTTCATGTAAGAGCATCCGGATCCAGGCAATTTCTTTACCAGCTTCAGAGGCGGCAACATACTCAGCTTCACAGGTAGACAAAGACACGGTTTTTTGCTGACATGCGCTCCATGTGACAACTCCAGTCCCGAGGGAGCAACTGTAGCCGCTGACAGATCATCTCGTGTCGACACAGCTGGCAAGATCGCTGTCAGTGTAGGCTAGGAGACGGGCAACGTGGTCGCCGCCGAGAACGAGGCTGAGAGTTCAGGTGCCCTTAAGGTATCGGACGACGCGTTTAGCGGCTTCCCAATGCACTGGACCATAAGAGTCGAGGAACTTGCAGAGTTGTTGGACTGCGTAAGAGATATCGGGGCGGGTGCCTATGGCCAGGTACATTAAGGAACCAATGAGCGATCGATAGGGAGTGCGTGTCATGAGCTCGCGAGTGGTGTCGTCCCGTGGGGAGTGGTCTCGACGAGATAGTCGTAGTCCTGGTTCCATAGGTACCGCACAAGGAACAGCGTCAGTGAGGCCGAACTGTGAGGTGACACGATCAATAAGCACGGTTTGGGAAAGAGAGATGGTGCGCGCGGGTCGATCACGAGTGATGGCAATACCTAGGCAAAAGTGTGCGGCACCAAGTTCAGCGACTTGCCACTTGGTCCGTAGTTGTGATTTGAATTCGACAAGGGCGCGCGTGGTACTGCTGACGGTGAAAAAGTCGTCAACATGGACAGCGATGAGGAGTATACCAGCGGGGGAACGACGGAAGTAGATACAGTGTTCGCTCTTTAGGCGGGTGAATCCCCAGGACAACATAGCTTCATTGAGCGTTTTGTTCCACACGAGTCCTCCCTGCTTCATACCGTAGAGTCCCTTTTGCAGCTCCCACACGTGGTCCTTGAAACCTGGGGCGACAAAGCCCTCTGGTTGTTCCATGTAGCATACCTCATCCGCATCAAGAAGACTGTATAGGAAAGCGGTCTTGATATCGAGCTGTTCGATCTCCCAATCAAGAGCAGCACTGAGATGGGCGAGAATGCGGAAGGATTCCAGGCGAGCGGTAGGTGCGGAGGTCTTTGTATAATCTTGACCCCAGATTGCCGAGTATCCCTTGCAGACGTAGCGTGCTTTAAAGCGTGCTGGTGCGCCGTGTTGGTCCCATTTCAGTTTAAACACGGGTCGGCCTTTCATCAGCTTGCGACCCGCAGGGATGGACGAACGTGGAACCAATTTATACACACCAAGATCACGGAGTGAATCAAACTCCTCTTGTAAGGCGGTAGTCCACTGTTGAGCGTGAGGTGATGCCATTGCTTCGCGATACGAGGTAGGGTCGTCAGGCTGTTGGTGGTCGAAGCCGTCAGGAAGAGCAGCGAAAGCCTCGTATAAGTAAGAAAGCTCCTCCTCGAGTGCGGAAAGGTCAGGGGCAGGTATGTCGGCTTTAAAAGCACGGGCTGACGTGGCATCGAGCTCACGGAGTCGTTCAGCTGCTGCAAGGGATGCCAGGGCTGCTCTCTGGGCTGCAGGCACATAAGTGGTGCCATCTAGTGCACACTGACGTTCAGAGGGGACCGGGACACGCGTAGAACGACGTGGTAGGAGGTCGTCCTCATTGGAGTCTGTGACGTCAGTGACAGTGGCACGTTGGTGGTTGGGGGAAGGTGCGTCAGGTCTGGATGTCGCGGGAGGGTTAGACAACATGCTGCCAGGATGCAAGGGGGTATGATGGTCATTAAAGGACTCAATGAAAGACACGTGGTGTGAAACAAACACTTTGTGCGTAGCACGGTGGTAGCATCTGTAGGCTTTAGAGTCAAGAGAATACCCAATAAGAATGCATTCGGTTGATCTATTGAAGATTTTGGGGTTATGGCGATTCTGAATGAGGACGAATGCTCGACATCCGATTTCACGGAGGTGCGACAGATCTGGCTTACGGAAGAACCAACGCTCATATGGGGTATGGCTGAGCTGCGATGTAACCGGGGTGCGATTAGTTAAATATGTCGCTGTGAGGACAAACTCATCCCAACGGTTGGTGGGTACGTCACACGATGTTCGCATAGCTCATGCCTTGCCCATTAAAGTACGGTGTAAATGTTTAATGTGGTCGTTATGGGCCGAGGTGTAAGGTGCCGTAAACTGGTGTGAAGTCCCGCGGGTGAGGAGCCACTCACGAACGCTGGAGGACTTTAGTTCACCATTGTCAGAGCGGAGAATACCAACTTTAAGTCCCGTTTCGACTTCACGAGCCTGGGTCCAGGCTTCCAGTGCAGGAAAAGCATCGCTTTTGGAAGCGAGTGGAATGGACCATGAGTAGGAGGAAAAGTCGTCAATGATATCCATTATGTATCTATTTCCTGCGGCGGATACAGTGTCCGGATGTTCCATCAAATCCACATGCACAATTCCCAATCTCCGATCCGCACGCTTACCCTCCCTAACCTTTGGTATGCTTGTTTTCGTCTGTTTTCCGAGAATACATGAATCACAAACGGGAGGAAGGGAGGATAGATCGATGGGCATACCAGTGGCAAAGCCAGAGCGTGCTAAGTTGTAAACAGATCAGTAGTTCGCGTGTCCGAGGCATTTGTGCCAAGTTTCCAGAGTGGGCTCACGATGTGCGATATAGGCGTGGTCTGCTGACAGCTGCCCTCCCGAAATTGCGTAGAGTTTGTGAGAGGTAAGGGAGCCTGTGAGCATTCGTGTTCCACTGCGGGCTTAGACCCAGCAAGAGGTAACATTGAATGATGCTATACAACGGTGAGCTGCACACATCGCGGATACGGAAAGGAGGCGGACAGTGGCATTGGGAATGAAGAGTACATGGTCAAGTGTGAGGTGGATACCTTTGGCGACAATCAGACGAATAGTGCCGACACCGATTGCTTGGATGGAAGAGTTACCGATCCCACTAACAACACGAGGAGGGATGGGGCGCAAAGTATAGAAGTCTGACTCCACATTGCTGATATGCACAGAGGCGCCACTATCAAGAAAGAACAGGACGACTGATGGATCGACAGGGGTACGTGCACGTTGGTTTGGTGCTTTGTAGGTAATGCCCGCGAAATCGACAGGTTGCGAGTGAGTGCACCAATCGACACTGACTTGGAGGTCAATGGCGGCGAATAGGGCATCGTAAGCGTCGTCAGGGAGTTCCTGTATGAATGCGGATGTGGGGCTGTCGTACGCAAGTCCCGCAAACTCCTGGGTAGGTGTCGAAGCACCGGAAGTGGATGACGTGGGAGTGCTGGCTACGAAAATGGCTTCGTGTGTTTCTGCGTCAAGAAGGTACGCGTGACCATTCGTATCATAACGTAACCCGCCCGGTTTGCCGGTGGATGCGCCCTTAGTAGGGCGTGAAGTGGCTGCGCTGGGGGGTTTAGCTGTATTACCACCTCCTCCACCTGCACGTGCTGCCCTGCGTTTCGCAATAATTTCGTCCTTTTTGCCCTCCATGGCTCCTCCTTTGCCGTAACAGTCCTTAGTGGAGTGCCACCAGCCACCACAGGTGGTACAACAGTTGGTGTGAGTGTTCTGGCCACAGTCAGGGCAAGGAGGACGACCACCACGGTTAGGTTGCTTGGATTTGTTGGACGCTATCATGGCAACATCACCGGTCTTACCCTTATCGTTGTCGATGAGCTGTTGCTCAAGTTCGAGTCGCGAACGGATATTGGTGGGGCCATAGGGCGCAGATGGGGTGCTGATGACGATGGCATCGGCCACATGGTTACGGACATGCGGAAGGTCGTCTCCCATCACGTTAAGCATAAGGATGGTAAGGAAATCTTCTTCCTTTGGGATCCCGATGGCATATATCCGCCTAGCTAAGTCGGAGAGCTGGGTACTGGTAAGAGCGAAACATTCGGAGCGACGATACCGTAAGGCAAATGCCTGCTGAATCAGAAGAATCTGAGCAATGGGGCCAACCTGTTCATGGCGAGACTTCAGAGCCATCCAAGCGGCATGTGCGTCCGTGAAAGGAAGAAGGAAGTCTTGGTCTTCAGTACAGGAACGGGTACTCAGAGCTGCAACGATGCAAAGATTGTTCAGATCCCAAGTGGTAGCTCCAGTAGGGTTGAGAACGTTGTCCGGGCATGTGATAACACCGAGAAGATAGCCCCCGCCGTGTTTAAGAAGCAAATAGTTGCGCATCTTGGCAGACCACATGCCCCAATTGTTCTGACCACGATCGAGAAGTTCAATCTTCTCGAGATCTGTGTGACTAAGAGTTATGGATGCGATCTTGGAAGTCGTTGTCGACATGGTAGATGCGCTCGGTCCAGCTCCGTGGATAAGGGGTGTTTTAAGAGTGTTGGTGGGAGTGGACACAAAAATTCCTGAGGCGGGTAAGGTTGGTCGAGGGATACTAGTATTGGTACTATTAGAGTGTAAATGGTGTTTTACCATGTCAGACGGTGACAGTATGGGGGAAAGAAGTATACGAGGTTAGTGATGTTCTGGCCCGGCTTGGCCCAAAAGCCACGGCTTTGGCCCGGCTTCAGACGGCTCTGGCTCGTCAAAAATCCAGGCCAGGCCAAAGCCATGAAAGCCGGCTGGCTTTGGCCTGGCTCTGGCCCGAGCTGTGGCCCAAGCATGCAAAATATGCAATATTGTACGAGATATGTATTCAACATAAATACTACAGTAAATCAATGTCAGTATCGGATTCCGAGTCATCACAGCGAGTGTCTTCAAGAAATATACCATCCCAACCCTCATCTTCGACCTCAGACTTCTCACCAGACTCCTCTTCAATCTCGAACGCATCAAGTTCATCTTCTACGAGGGACGACGGCCCTGGTTCGCGGAAAAGAAGGTCGTGGTGGATAGCACATTTTACGCACTGGAGGGCCTCGACAATGTCCCCTTTAAGGCGATTGCGGCGTTTGCTGATGGTTATCCTGCCCTGAGAAAAAGCGCGCTCGCTGGAGACGGACGACGCCATAATCGACAAATAGTCTCGCGCAATCGAAGACCACACCGGCCCATATCTCTGGGCATTGATCTTGTGCGAAGGAAAGGTAAGTAATATAAAACAGTGAGAAAATGAATGGAACATACACCCCACCATTGAATGGTGCTCATCCCAGGCGGAGGTGCAGCTTCCAACGTGTCCATATACTTCATAAAATCAGCCTGCCATGGTTTAGCTGACGCTGATGGTGCTGCCGCTGGAATATCCTCATCTTCGTCTGAGCTTTGAGTTTGGCGAATGAGCTTTTTGAGGCTGCTCGTCTTTCCCATCTTGATGCGAGTTTGGGGCGCTGATGCATGTGCACCCATTTCGAGGTAGCGAGCTTCATACTTTCACACTTGTCAAAGATTCATATGTTAAAGGTACAGTCCGATCAGTAAGTAGTTTGGGGCGCTGCAGGCACGGTTAGTATATGACATAAGCCACGGCTTGAGCCGGCGGCTTTGGCTTTCCATAATCTCAGGCCAGGCCAAAGCCGTCACCAGGCCGTGACTTTGGCCTGGCCTGGCCCGGCCTAATCTGGCCCGGCTTGGCCTGGCCCACGGCCTGAAGCCGGGCCGTGCACATCACTATACGAGGTGATAAGAAGATGGCCTCGATATTTAAGGATTTCGATGGCTCGACGTTGGAGAAGCTTCTCGCCCGATGAGGAAGTATTAACGACGCGTCGATGACGTCGAATGAAGTCAGCGGGTATCGCTGTACGCCGGGGACGTGAAAATCCCGATGAGCGTCTAAGGGGGGTGTGACAAGTGTCCAGAAGGTTTCCGCTCGCTCGGTTCACGAGTGAGCAGGGCTCATAACCTATAGAGTCTAGACAAAGTCAGACCTCAGTCGTGATGAACGGACTTTATTAGTATGTACCTAGACAAAGTCAGACTATTGTAATAATGTCAGCGTCTAGGTATCATACATAGAGAAAATGAGACATACCCTCAGTCGTGATGAACGGACTGAGGAAAGAGGGAAAAAACAGAAAGAGAAACTGATATATGGTGGTTTGTATTCCTATACAATACTCCGCCAAGCCGTGTCGCGTTGTCACGTGCATGCATGCGCCAATAGTGCGAGCAAAAGGAGAATAGCGCGCAGAGAAGGTGGGCCAGGGTTAACTAGTAACTGGGATCCGGAGTATTAGGTTAGGGATTGAAGAGCGGTGAAAGGGAAATGACATCTACGTACATGGGAAAGAGCTGATCAATTAGGTTTGAGAAAATGTACAGCAGCTACAGCTTCAGCGCCTTCTGGATCCTGCCCTTGACCAAGATCCACGCCAATAACCATTTTGAAGTATTTTCGCTCGAGGGTGAGACCATTTACTCACGTTGAAGAACGTAGTTTGGATACTCCTTCAAAATGGAGCCAGTGAGTACAGCCTACAGGCGAAGCCTCGAAGGGTCACCGGTTTGTAGTGGTTACGACCGTGACGTTGATGCATACATATGCACATCCAGTACACAGGCTGTCCATGGATCAATTAGGGCTGCTCAGTTCTTGGGCTCAGTTCGCATCGCAGTCACGCCTTCAAGCTTCAGGCTGCATCGGCACGCTCCCGGCAGCGTTGCGGAAATTTTAAAAATGGACAAGCTGGGCTGAGCCCAAGAATTGAGCAGCCCTATTTGACCCATGTGTACAGCAGTACCAATGACCATGATATATACCTAGCTCCTCCCCGTTCAATTTCCTCTCAGTCCCCCGCTCAACTTCCTCTCAACCCCCTGTTCGATCAATCTCCCATTTGATTTCCTCTCAACCCCTGTTCGATCTCTTCTCAATCCCCCGTTCAATTTCCCCTCAGTCCCCCATTCAACCTCCCCTCAACCCTCCCCCCAATCGTACCATGGATCTCGGTGAGTACCCATTTCCTCATCTTGACATTATACTAACTTCGCCTCTAAGTTCATTCCTTATCATATGGACACGCATGGAGTAGTCTATGCGATGTTGTAGAATACGGCGGCATTTTCGATTCCGAGAAGCGCCAGCCACACTCAAGATGCATGCATAACACACGTGTTGCGCTGAGGGAGAATCTCAGACAGGTCCTCGATCAACCTGATCGGACGAACGTTTGGCTCAATGGCCTCGCTGGTGTTGGAAAGACGGCCATCGCGTTCTCCGTAGCTGAGGAGATGAAAGCAGCGGAAAGGCTTGCTGCCACGTTCTTCTTCTCGCGTGAACACACACAAAGTCCTGCCGCCGTCATTCCTACCATCGCATACCAACTCGCACTTGCGTTCCCGCGCATTCGAGACAATATTGAGCAAGCGATCGAGAGAGATAAGCTGCTCCTATCGTCTGAAAAATCTTGCAGCGATCAGATGCGGGAGCTCGTCGCCAAGCCACTGCAGACGTTGAAATTCCGTCAAGAGACGCCTTACGCTATCATCATCGATGCTCTTGATGAATGTCTGTTCCCTGAAGAGGCCGCAAGACTGGTTATGCTGTTCACCGAGACCCTCGCGGGCCCAGACCTGCCCAACATCCACATCATATTCACAAGCCGTCCTGAAGTGTATATCCACGCAGCCATGCCCCCCGATGTCTACGAGATTCTCCTCACCACTCGTGACAAAGACACTACACAAGATGTTCGTTTCTTTCTGCGGGCATCGCTGGATAAAATACGGACAAGTCGTCCTCTTATTTTCGGCCAGCCGCCCACTCCGTGGCCATCAGATCATGAATTTGAGGCATTAGCCTCTAACATCGGCGGCCTGTTTTTCAGCCTTTTTCAGCCTTGGACAGGTTGGAGGACTTCACAGTCATCCGAAACAAACACTTGGGACCTTACTTCGCAAGAAGTCTGCTTTAGAGTATGCCATCGATCCGCTTTATCGACAGATTATCGCAAAGTCAGGAGATCCAGTCGCGCGCTGCCAGATGTTAGCGTCCGTCATCCACCTCCGCAGACCGTTGCCACTTGCTGAACTCCAAGATCTCTTCCATGCGGATCAAGAGAGCTTGGTTATGATGCTTGAAGCATTTTCATCCGTGATTTTGAACCCATCTGACGGTGTTGGAAATGTTGAAATCTATCACGCTTCTCTCGGCGACTTTATGGTGGACCCTCTACGCTCAATGAAATACCACGTAAATGATACCCTTGCCCATGAACACCTTGCACGTTCCTGCCTTAATTTATTTATACGAGAGGAACTGGGGCCCAACGACACGTTGCTCACTTCGACTGACGAATCATCGAAATCATCTTATCCATTCGACAATTGGGCTCACCATCTTTCCATGTCCTATCCTAGCGACGAACTTCGAAATCTTCTCGCTCTATTCACGGAAAAAACATTGCGACGTTGGATGACACACTCAGAAGACCGTCAGATGCTTGCCCTTCTCAACGAACATCTGCGCGAGGCAAGAAAGACTTGTTTATCCCACGTACGTGTTTCGGTTGGGTTGGATCAGAGGTGCATACTAATTGTAAATTGAATAGAAATGGATCAGGAGTTGGTCGGACATTGTGGTTGCGTGGCGGATTGATCAAGCATTTAGAAAGACAGTCAAGTATAGCCGGAAACCAGAGCGAGAGGACACTTCAGATGGACAAAGAGCAGTCATTCACATATCATTATTATTATTTAGTATAGCGATCCTTTTCTTGTACAATATTGTGTAGGCGAGTTGTGAGTGTCGTCATATGATGATGTGTTACATTGTTGCTGCTCTAGTGCCTTCAATTGCAAATGTAGTTCAACATTCAGAAATTCAAATGAAACTCAGCAACGGCTACAATCCTCAGCTGAGTTTCTCGATGACGACTTCAAAATTTGACTTCCAGGTGGCCTCGGTGTTTAGGCGGACATACATCAGCGTCATAGCCGAGGAACTTGAAGGCCTCATGTTCTTGAACAGTGCGCCATGTATGGTGACTGCAATGATGATATCGATGCAGTTCCGGCTGTGCACTTGTGTGCGTTTACTGTTCAGGAATCTGAATCTTCCCTAAACGTAACGCGTCAAACCAATTAAACCAAAAGCAGTCCGTACGGTACTGTAATGATCATATATATCTAATGGCTCCCCTTCCATTTGGCTCCTTCCCAACTGCCCCACAGATGGATTTCGGTGAATACAAATTTTATCCTCTCGTCTCACACTAATCTTGCCTTTAAGAAAATTCCTCATCTTCTGAACATGCATGGAATAGCCTATGTGATGTTGCAGAATACAGCGGCATTTTCGATTCCGAGAAGCGTCAGCCCCATTCAAGATGCATGAATAACACACGTGTTACGCTAAGGAAGAATCTTAGACAAATCCTCGACAAACGTGATCGGACAAACATTTGGCTCGATGGCCTTGCCGGCGTTGGAAAATCATCCATAGCGTTCTCCGTAGCCGAGGAGATGAAAGCAGCGAAAAGGCTTGTTGCCACGTTCTTCTTCTCGCACAAACATGCACAAAAAGCTGCCGCGATTATTCCTACCATCGCATACCAGCTTGCACTCGCTTTCCCGCGCCTTAGAGACGATATCGTGAAAGCGATCGAGAGAGACAAGATGCTCCTATCGTCTGAAAAATGTCGCAGAGATCAGATGCAGGAACTCGTCGTCAAGCCACTGCAAATGTTGAGATTCCGAGAGACACCATACACTATCGTTATCGACGCTCTTGACGAATCATTTTCTGCTGTCGAGGCGGCAAGACTGGTTACGCTGTTGACAGACGCCCTCGCGGGCCCAGACCTGCCCGATATCCACCTGATATTCACAAGCCGTCCCGAAGCGCACATCCGCGCAGCCATGCACTCTGATGTCTGCGAAATTCTTCTCACCACTCGTGACGAAGACACCATACAAGATGTCCGTTTCTTTCTGCGAGCATCACTGGACGACATACAGAAAAGTCGACCTGCTATTTTTCGCCAGCCGTCCAATCCATGGCCATCGGATGATGAATTTGAGAAGTTGGCCTTTAAAGCAGGCGGGCTGTTCGTGTATGCTGCCATGGCCATCAATTTTATATCCGCCGCTCGTCATCATCCGAAGCAGAGGCTAAGTCTCTTACTTCGCGAGGAGTCAACGGTCAGTGCTGACATTGATCAGCTTTACCGACAAATTATCGCAACTTCGGGGGATCCAATCGCGCACTGCCGCATCTTGGCGTCTATCATCCATCTCTGGAAGCCGTTGCCACTTGCAGAACTCCAAGATCTCTTCCACACAGATCAAGAAAGCCTCGCTGTGATGCTCGAAGCATTTTCACCTGTTATCTTGAATCCATCTGATGGGATCGGAAATGTCGAGATCTATCACGCCTCGCTGCGCGACTTTATGAACGACCCTCTACGCTCAAAGGAATATCACGTGAACGATGCATGTGCCCACGAGCACCTTGCATGTTGCTGCCTCGATTTCTTTGTACGAAAAGAACCAATGAGGCCCGGTGATCAATGGTCCGCTCTGCCGTCCTGTACATCATGGGACTATCCATTTGGGTATTGGGCTATCCATCTTTCTCTGGCCTATCCTAGCAGGAAACTTCGAAATCTACTCGCTCTGTTTACGAAGACAACACTGCGATCTTTGGTGTCGAGTACGACAGAAACCGACGTGCTCTACGAACTCTGTAATTCTCTGGTTCCAGCAAAAGAAACTTGTGTGTCCTTGGTGAGTGCTCCTATTATGTTGGGTAAGGGACACATACTAATCATCGATTAATCAATTAGACATGGATCAAGGGTCTGTCAGACATTGTGGTTTGCTGGCATATTCATAAAGCTCTTAGAGAGGCAGTAAAGCGTCACAACGAACTAGACCCAGAGTACCACGTGTCAGTGTCAGGTTCAAGATTGCGAGTTTACGAACGTTCAAAGCCGCCCTAAATATATGAGCAGTTGCAGATGGATATAGTGGGCCTCTTATTAGTTCACTGCTGGCAAGCGTCGACGAATTTCGCTACTCGGCGATACTGTACCCTTCAAATGCATATCACTGAATTTGTTACTTACTATTCATTCAATAATCATTAATGTTTACCGTCATCATGAGTCTCCGAGACACAGCACTTGGGACTACGGCATGAGCGCTTGACATTCATTGGGGCGCTACTGACATGGTATAATTACCCAGACGTCACACAATCAAGGGCAGGCATTAGTAGCTTATCATTAACAAGCATCCCTCCGACACGCGAAAAAAGATTCAACCGGGGTGTGATCAAGTACGATAGTTTGCACTAGTCCGTCAAGAAACGGGATAACACACTTCTTGACGAATGCGCTACGCACGCAACACTAACATATTTTTGAAAAGCCCCTTAGTGAGCGTTAGGAAGGCAAATGCAAAGATGGGTAATTGATCATCAACAAGAACAAAAAACGAACGTGAACGCCGTTACACATAACAATTACACAAAGAACCTCTAGTCTGATTTCTTGTCCGAAACAGCCCCAGTCACCTCGTTGTACTTACTCGCAAGGCGATCAAACTCAGCAGCCTGTTGTGCGGCCTGCTTTTTGAGGGTTGCTGCAGCGGGACGCGGCTTAGAAACGAAACATCGACAAAAAGCAATAGACAAACCAAAGTCGCGGTCCTGTGCTTCGCTCGCGGCCAATTTCTTCTTGAGTTCTTCGATTTGTTTGGTTTGGTCACCTTGGCGCCAGCACCAACCTGCAAAACCAATAATATATAAACAGGAGCCAGAATCCCAAATGGAGCGTACTCACAACTTTCTTTAATTTCGCGTATTCCTCCTGTGTGTGGATGAGGTCCAAGATGATGGAGAACGTGCGGGTGAGGACGAGAGAGAGGAAGAGGCAGAAGCCTGTTAGGTACGTGTTTCGCTGGGCGCTGATGAGAAAACACGTGTTAAATAAGATTATGCGCAAGCAGAAATGAGAGGTGGTGCGCACTAGAACTTGCGAGCAGCGAAATTGGTCTCGGTTCGTGCACCTGGCATGCCCTGGCCACCTGTTTTTGCCATTTCGGATTCGGCTGTCACGCGGTACATGCGTTGGAGGGCATCAAAGAAGAGGATGCCTACGAAGCTGTGGAGTAAGACATTATGTGAGTAAGTGAGTGAGATATGGTGTACGTGGAGTACGCACATGAAGGAAATCTTGAGCCCATACGCGACTTTGGCGACGATGGGGCTTTCAGAGAAGAACCGGAAGAGTTTTTTGCGAACTGTGAAGGGAAGAGGAGACACGAGGAGACAGAATGTTATCATCTGGATTGGACACGTTATGGATTGTAAATCGAAGTTAGGGTGCTGCGTGACTTACTTCTGCTGCTAGGAGCAGGAATGTGAGCGAGTAGCTACAAAACCATTAGAGCTTGTCGGACTTGATTTATAAAATACATACTAGATAGTCATCGTGCTTGATATCGTTGTCGTTGTCGAGGTCAAGGTCGTCGTTGAAGTTAGAGACTTAAGTTGTGGAGCGTAAAGGGCTTTAAAGCTGTTTGGTGGCGCACCGCTTGCTGTGGAACGTGTTCAGCGTGACGTCACAGACACGTCCTAATCATTACGTAATCGATTCCCATCTACCCCTTGAACGCGTCAGTCTGATCACCCGCGATTACGCAGACCTGCAATTCATCCAAATCGATGGCCCCACTACAAGTACACGTCAAACACGCAGGCAAAACTCTCGATGTTGACCTAGACACATCACTCCCACCTGCCGTGTTCAAAGATGCGGTTTATCAAGTCACGGGCGTGCCGCCGGAGCGCATGAAAGTTATGATCAAGGGCGGCGTGCTCAAGGTGCGTGCTTTTCATGTTATGTGGGCGTTGTGATAGATCTTTAATTTGTGTAGGATGATACGGATTGGAAGAAGGTAGCTCCCTAAAGCGGTGAGTACGGTTTTGTTTTGTTTCAGGGAGTGCATGTGTTGAATGTGTGGTTAGGGACAGACGTTCATGGTTATTGGTGCTGCGGGCGAGCTCCCGAAGCCACCTGAAAAACCAATAGTTTTTCTTGAGGGTGAGTATCTCTGTATGAGTGTAATTTATAAATTGTGGTGACCGTTCTTGTGCAGATATGGACGAGTCAGCAATCGCAGAAGCCGTACGTCTCCTCTTTGTGTCCGTAGAGGTTTATTAACGTTATTCGTTCTTGCAGCTCTCCTTACCAGTTGGATTGAAAAAGTGGGTACTACAGCGCTTCACAGCGTACCGTGAAGTAACAAATATATGATTGCAGTCTTGGAAATACCTGCTACATGAACGCCACCGTCCAAGCGATGCGTGCGATACCAGAGCTTCAAACAGCTCTCTCAACGTACGCTCCTATTTCTCACACGTGGCTCATGACCCCAATCTCACGTCTGATAGGTCACCGCATTTGGACGTCCTCCCTCGTGCGCTGAGAGACTTGTATGGCAACATGTCTCGCACGACGGAGGGATATATTCCTAACACAGTTTTTGACCGTGTTGCGCCAGGCTGTACCTCAGTTTGGGGAGGTCGATAGATCGGGCAAGAATGGCATATTGGGGGGGTATGCGCAGCAAGGTGAGCAATTTTCTGTGTCATTTTTTGCCGAGTTGTTGACTTGAGGCATAGATGCTGAGGAGTGTTGGACGCAGCTTGCGAACGGCTTGAAAGAAGTTCCTGGGATCGATGCTACGGGTGCTACAATAGCAGGGGGAAGGAGATTCGTCGATCAGTTTATGATGGCGGAGATGCGCAGAGAGTGATTGAATTTTTCCTTTTTTACTCGGCGTCAGCTGACTTATTTTGGACAGGTTGAAATGCGACGAAGCGCCCGAAGAGCCTAGCACGGTCACGATAGAAAAGGTGCTGAAGATCGAGTGCAATATTTCGGCGACAACGAATTATATGCATACTGGTATCAAGGATGTATGCGCATTTTTTCTGCTTGGGTTGATCATTGCTTACGTGTATACAGGCATTGAACTCTCGATTGGAGAAGAACTCTCCTTCGCTTGCGCGTCAAGCAGTTTACAGCCAGACCTCACGTCTCTCGCGTCTACCAAGTTACCTGACTGTACATATGGTACGTTTTGCATGGAGGCGCGATATCGGAAAGAAGGCCAAGATCATGGTGAGCATATATTCATTCTAGCCTTGGCTTCACGTCTCACAATTCCCCAGCGCAAAGTGAAGTTTGCGTCAGAGTTTGATGCGCTGGAAGTAGTGACCGATGAGCTGAAATCGAAGCTCACGCCGGTGTCCAGCCGGCTAAAGTCTATTGAGAAAGAGCGTGCGGAGCGGCGGAAGGTGCGTAAGCGGACGAGGGTCGTGCAGGAAGCGTCGTCGTCATCTAGGCCCGCGGAGGAGAATACAGATGTTGAGATGGCGCCTGCAAGTGAGGTGCCGGGAGACTTGGAGGAGGAAAGCGTGTATCGTAAGCGAGAGTTGCTGGAGCTGGAGGGATTGGTCGATGACGATGTAAAGAATGATTTTGGGTGCAGCGTGACTGGGTTGTATGATCTAGTTGGTAAGTGGCGCTGTTCTTCAGCTTGGGGGCGAACTGAAATTTGGACAGCCATCGTTACGCACAAGGGTGCTGATGCTGATGCGGGGCATTATATCGGGTTCGTGAAGAAGAGCGTATTCCACGCAAAATCTGGTGATGGGCCTGCGTTTGACGAGGACGATGAAGATTGGTACAAGTTTGATGACGACAAGGTGTCGGTATTTCCCAAAGAGAAGCTGGGAACCATTGATGGAGGAGGGGAAGACGCGTCTGCGTATGTGCTTTTGTACAGGAGCAAGCCGTTGGCATAGTGTTCGATAAACGACGGTGCGTAGGTATAATGCAAGAATACAGTGAATCTAAGTACTACGACTCGTATCATCGCCATCTAGGTCGTTTGCAGAGGGAACGGCGGCTGATGCAGCAGCGCCTGCAGCGGCGTGACCTTGTGATTGGGGCACGACGTCCCTTTGAGTAGATGAGACTCAGAACATAAATATGAAAAATAAGACGAACCACTTGATTTGAAAGCGGGTGACGCGTAGCTTTGTGCTGATGTCGCGTACGAGTCTATCAAACTGAATTTTCTCCGGAGGAGTGGCTTTCATGTCCTCGTTATCGTACTCCGTGTTCTGATAGTACCCCACGCGTACAAACTCCTGATCACGATAAGAGCCTGTGAGGATGAGAGCAGCGACGCCGAGAACATCCTCCGTTGGTATTTTTGCAGGATCAGGAGCGAGACCCTCGAACTCGAAAGAGTTTACAGCCGACTGGGACTGGACCTACGAGGCAGTCATCTAGTTCTTGGTCTAGTTCTTCATTTCCTGGTGATGATACATATATGAGCTTCCATTCTAGATCTACGTTTAAAAGTTAGCAGATGAAAGTTACGAATTGAACATTTGTGCTGACCGTCTTTGAGAGGCGCTATGCACTCAAAAGTGACGCGAAAGTGATAAGGATCTAGGAATCTTGCTGGATTGTTAAAGAACTCGACATTCTACGGTTTTGTTGATGATTTTCAGTGATTTTTTTTGTAGTGAATTGGACGCACGCGTATTGTAACTATCGACATCGTGGAAGAGGATTCAGATGATGCGGGGTAAAGCACGTGGTTTGCATGCGGTGTCACTGTGCTTTTGTTTCTTCGATGCCACTCATGTCTTACTGATAGACAACGACTTCGACGCCGACTACGACGACCACGACAGCGAGGACGGCGCCGAATACGACGTCGGCGATGACTAGTGCGATGCCGACGACTGACTCAGAGATACCCACCGACGAACTCGCACCAGCAAATCTCTTGCTCCCCATTCCCGCACCCTCTTTGAATAATTCACAGTCTTCATTCTCATTCTCCCGTGCATCAGATACAGAATGGAACTCGCTCCCGCCGGAAGTAGCTTCTGCAGACATTTCCATAGCTCGTGTGTCCTTTCTTTGTCGCTTGTCTGCGTGCCTCTCATCTTTCACCAGCTGATGGCAGTTTCGTTGAGACTTCATCCGGTTCAGCTGCTAGAGAACTAAAGAGGCGTTACGATCAATTTCTCGGTGTAGGCAAAGACGTCCGTTCTCCATATGCAATCACCGCCTTTGTAAATCAGCACGGAAAGCAGATGTATCGCGTCAGGTGCGGTTCCTCCCGTATCATCGCCACTATGCACTGCTAATCTCGTTATTTATTTATTTAAAGTCGTCGTGATGCAGTCGCTCCCGCCGCTGCTGCAGAGGAAGCAGAGCAAATGACTCACAAGGTGTCCATGTCCGTTGATGCCTCCCGTACTCGTGCTTCCAAGACTCGTTCCCGCATGAGTTTCCTCACCCAGAATAAAGTAAAGCCCACCGCCCAGGAATATCAGCCCAGTTCCACCACACAGACGCGTAAGCTAGTACGAAGGACCCGCTCTATCCCGGACATGTTCGGCTATGGCTGTCAGCTCGTCTACTGCAGGCCCATCGACACAACCCACTCCCACTGTTAGGACTCATTCACACAGCGTCACTGGTGCAGATATGCCACGTCCGCAACCAGCTGCACTTTTCTCCGATCCGCCAAAACAGCCCTACCGCCGACATCTTTGCAGAAGTCATGCAATGGCCAAACGGCTCCGTACCCCCCTCTCCATTTTCGAGCTCTGGATTTGAAACCAACGCATTATCAGGTTTCATTCCACATCCATTTGGAGTCAGCGCCACTTTCGAAGCGCCTACTAGACCGTCTTCTAATGGTTTTTTACCCATGCCCCGTGCCCTAAGGGAGATGCAGTCGTTCGAGTCCGGTCTGACTGCACGCGCAGGAGATACCACACGACGGGCAGATACCCCGGATTCCATCCTCCCTCTCCGTGTCTCACCCGACCTCGTCCAAGATTATTCCCCCTCCCCACCTCCAGGCATCGTCCCACCCGACCCAGAATTCACCCCACTCTCAGAAACAAGCATGCATTCCCGATATTCGACAGAGGTGTTCGATGTTCTCCAGACATATCGCGGTCTTCCACAGCTGGATAGACTGTTTTCAGATTCGGCAGGGGAGACGACCATCAAGATGTCCTCTTCGCGCAGAGGATAGCGCTGCACCCCGTAATGACCCCCGTTTTGTCCTCTGGGGGGAAATACACGTATCTTCTGATCTGGATAGCGATGATGTCTCCGTATCGCAAAGCAGCCGGGGTGGCATGTCTTCTCCTTCTAATTCCCGCAGGGGCCGTGGACCCACAGACATCCCCACCGTGCGTATCGATGGGGAAGGCACGACAAGCAAGGTTCTCGTTGCAGCAACAATCGAACGATGGATTGCCCAGCTAACAAGCGATCTCGACTATGACGAGCTACTCAACTTCTTCCTCACCTACCGAACATACATCTCCGCCGTCGACCTCTGCCACCTCCTCATCTGCCGTTTCCACTGGGCGCTGAGCGGTAAAGACGACATGACACGGAAGATTGTGCGCGTGCGGACGTTTGTGGCTATCAGATACTGGCTGTTGACGTTCTTCGTCATGGATTTCTTGCCGAATCGGGAGTTGAGGCTTTTGTTGGCGAGTTGGTTGAATACGCTTGTGAAGGACCCTATTTTGAAGAAACATCAGGATGGTTTGGTGAGTCTTTCCTTCCCCTTTTATAGTTTTTCTCAGCTCAAGTGAGATACATAGAACATCGTAAGGAAACTCATAAAAGTCGTCAAAGACTGCAAAGAAGCCCACACGCGCAGACACCGCTCTGGCTCCATCTCCGCCCGCCAAAGCCTAAACATCCCCACTAAACCCCGACCCACGCACGTCCTAGGCGAAAAATTCGCAGAAGCCATATCCTCCAAACAGCAAGATGACTCTGACGTAGACCTCGATTTCGCACCCGACGAACAACCCGCACCCCCCCAATCTATCTTCCATGGCGAAAACAGCAACGCGTTTTCGTTCAACTCCGGCAGCGTGTCTTCTCCACCTAGAGCTGCTGCAATTTTACAAGCAACCGTTGCAAATGAACATACTCCAGCAGAGCCGAGCTTCTATGTCAGCAACGTCTTCTAACACGAGTGATACCACCCCCACAAACACCTCCCCCCCTCCAATTATGTTCCCCCAGAGTGCGATCTCTCGCGCATTCGTGAAGACCATCGGACGTTTGGGAAGGTGGAAACGAGTGTTGAACTCGAGGCAGACTGTGGATACGGGCCTTGCGGTTCCTGCAAACGTTTCGGCGTTTGATTTGGAGTTGAATGCGACGGGGGATTTGTTGATGGTTAGGGGTGGTGTTGAGCAGTATTTGAAGATGATTGAGCCGGTGGGTGTGGGTGGGCGTAAGGGGGAGAAGGTGTCAGATGGGGGTGTGTGTCCTTTGCTTGGGAGGCATAGTCAGAGTCAGAGTGTGGCGGAGAGTGTGGTCAAGGGGCTTGAGGCAAAGGTGGACCTGCCTTCGCCGCAGACGCAATTACTGGCTGTTACGGAAGTTGAAGAGGAGGAAGAGCGGGAGAGTGTAGAGGTGGGTTCTTTGGGCTATAAGCGCGTGTCAATGCAACAGAAACGCCAATCCATGCAGGAGAGACGCCAGTCGACACAGGAGAAACGTCCGTCTATGCAGGAAAAACGCCAATCCACGCATGAGAGACGCCAGTCTACACAAGAGAAGCGCTTATCTATATCGTCCGTTTCCCGTGCGTCCACGCGCACACACTCAACAGACTCCTTCGGCTCGATCCTATCCTCACGATCGCGAATCAACCCGCTCGTCGCCCAAGTGCAGGCCCAGCCGCCATGGCGATTCGACGTCGTCTCCATCGACGATCTCGAACTCTCAGATACCTCTTCTGAGGCGCACATTGAGAACCCATCCGCACCGCCAGGTCTGCGTAAGCCCCCGCGTCGACTACCTCTAAGGCGGGATTTCGAGTTCATACGCCGGTCGGTGGACAGTGTTTCCTCGTTGGGGATCCGTTCTCGGGACTCGGTAGCTTCGGGTGGATCTGCTGCGTCGACTGCATCTGTCGGAGCTGCGTTGGGGAATGGTATCCAGCAGTGGCAAGTGAACGCGCTTGTAGATTCCTTGAGTGACGATGAGGATAATGGGGGCGTCGAGGAAGCGCTGAGGCGTCTTGAAGGCCAGATAAATCCTCAGAAACGGAAAGAGAAAGCGAAGAAGGTGGATGGGTGGGTGCGCACTATTCAGGAGCGGATGGCTGTAGGTGATTTTGGAGATGAGCAAGCCGAGGTTTTTTGGGTTGGACAGTGAGGATGAAGAGGAAGAGGAGGATTATGAGATTGATCAGCATGAGACTGGGGCGTTGAGGGTGGATGAACAGACTCTTGTGGGCACTGCGTCGCAGGTGACGATTTCGGGGGCTACGACAACGACGGAGGACTATTTCGGCTCGGTGGGTTCAGAGTTGGCACCTGGGACGTTTGAAGCCATGTTTGGAGGATCGGGACCGACGTCGCCGCATGTGAGGATGAGCGATTTGAAACCTGCGCCTGAAGATGCTGTTCCATTGGAGATCTTGCAGAGCAGGGTACCGTCAAGACCGTCTACGTCCCATGGCTCGCCTACAGCATCCCCTTTCATAATAACCTCTCCATCCAAATTCATCTCCCCTGGTCGGAAACAGCATCGGAGCTGGATCCTGAACGTGAGCGCCGACACGATCGTACAACATTTCTCGATGATCGACCGAGAGCTTTTCTTGGGGGTCAAGCCTGAAGAATTGATCTTGGATGATTGGATGTCGTGTCAGGAGGTGAATGTGTTGGATTGGGCACAATACCTCAAGGACCGGGCGCGTTGGAAGGCTGAGTCGCGGTGGAGCCAGAAGACGAGCGCGTTGGCCTGCCGTTCGAGGGCGGTTTAATCTGCTTGCGAATTTTGTGGTTGCAGAGATCGTGATGACCCATCCGAGCGATAGGGCGATGTTAGTGGGCAAGTTTATTCGCGTCGCTTTTGTGAGTTGCTTTTCGATCATGGGGGGGGACTGACTCTAAGTTTGTACGGCATTTTTCAGAAAGCGTACGTCCAAAGTAATTTCAACACGTTAGCGGCTATCATCGCTGGTTTGCAAAACGAGTGGGTCACGAAAGCTATGCATCGGCATTGGGGCCGCGTGAGATTGTGGGAGAACGGGGTGTTTCAAAAGCTGAAGCAATTCGTGTTGCCGGACGATGATTTCAAGGCTATGCGCGATGCTATCGCTGCTATGGTGGACCCGAAAACTCTGAATGTGGCAGCGCGGACGTCTACGGTCTTGAGTAGCAGCAGCACAGACCTACCCTCGGGAAAATCAAGAAGTGCTAATGACGCCAAAACGCCATCAGCCTGCGTCCCATTCATCGGGGTCTATCTTTCTCAACTATACCGCTACAGCAGACTCCCAGACCTAATCGACCCAACCTCACCTCATGACCCTGTCGGCATCGACTCCCAAACTGTTAATTTCGAGTCTCCAGCCCATCCAGAAGTATTTGATTCGCTAACGCCTCTCCCGCCTTCGATGCAGCTGGAGCCTTTGATCAATGTGCATAAGCAGCGGCTGATTGCGGGCGTGATCAAGGATTTGGTGGGTGGGCAACATCTTGCGAGTCGGGTTCAGTATCCGATCGATAAGAAGTTGTTTGGGAAGTGTCTTAGGGTGAGGGGACTTGATGGGGAGACGATGCAGATGGCATATAGTATGTACACGGAATCGGAGACGGGGGTGACGGTGCGTCCGACGGGGTTTATCCCATTGTAGGGGGGGTTGTGCAGCTTATGCTGGATGTTGTTCTGCTATGCTGGGAGGTGTTCGTTTTGTGGTGCTTTTGTTCTTCGACATTCTCTTATTTGATTTCACGCGCAATACGGATATAGAGTTTTTTTTTCGATCTTTGTTGTATTGACAAGAGTAATGTACGCAATACATAGTTGGGATGGAGATCCCTCGGGGAGGTGCTATAATGACGACGAGCGGTCCGGAGTCTATCTCGTAGCCATCATTGTTTAGTGATATGCATGATTGACGCCTATAGTGCTAGCTAGTGTTAGTCGTCGTCATCTATGTAGGCCATGCCATCAATGACTGATGCCATTTCGCTATATAAAGCTGATTATCGGATTAAGGATCAAGATTGCTTAATATTACAAAACGTATCTGAAGTCCCTATTCTGCCTATCTGTCAGGTCCAGGAATTCCTAGTGCAGACAGAATATTGGCCTTGTACGCGGCAAGTAATCACCGATTCGGAGAACGCACCTTGTCGACTTTGACTTGAACACGCTCCCCATCCTCTGTGATTCGCTCGATAACGTATTCTTCTCCATCTTCAACAGGCTCTGCATCGCGGATTCGGTTTTCTCGGACGAGAACAGCACGGATGACAAGGAGAAGTAGCGGGCAGGCAACGTAGCATGTGCCGATCACAGCCCATGGGATATGATTGCTGCACATGAATAATGATTATTTCGATCCTTCCTTCCTAGAGTCAGTCGAAAAATGACCTACCGTGGCTTATATTGTGCCTTCCACATCAAGGGGGCAGCTGCGCTGCCAACGCAGTAAGCCGAGAGTATTGTAGCGTTAGTAACAACCTGCAGGTTGATTTTCACTTGAGGAGCGACTTCAATAACTGACAGAGTACTTACCCTCTTCGTATGTCCAGCAGTTACGTTATTAAGCCACGATAACGACAGTACGAATCCGGGCACAGCGACTCCAGCTATGGAACGATGAGCATAGAAACACACTACAGGTATCATACGTACCCAGGAACTGGCCGACAAGAAGTCCAACCTAATATCACGTGAGATGCGGTATTCAAGATAGCTGGTAGACTCGCAGAAGCAAACCACATACCCGATTCGACCAAGGAAGTAGATTGATCAGCAAGACGCCCAACCACGCCGGGACGAAGTACATAGCACCGACATATGCTCTGAAATTGGGCCGTCGTGTGGCAAGCCGAACACCAGTGAAGATTGTCAAGATTTGAATCACACCAGGAACACAGGACAAGAGAGTTGTCTGTAGATAGCTGAATCCGAACGAAGCGAGGATGAGTGATTGTTGGTTTAACAAGGAGTTAGGCACATTGCATAGAACCGAGAGGAGAGCGAAGAGCCATGTCTTGGGGTCAGTCAAGGCTTCGATCATCCTAGAGATGTGTATGTGAGACATGAAAAATCACAATTACATCGAATACATACTGATCCATCTTGAAGCGTTTGTTCTCTACCCCTGTTTGGTTTTCCTGTACTAATAGATAAGATAAGGGCTGGTATCATCTCTTAACAGACATACCTTGATGCGCTGCACGGCTTTCACTCGCTCATCGGGAGTAAGGAACCAGGCGTTCGTAGGCGAATCGGGGAACAAGAACCTTCATCAGGCGGAGATGTCTTGGTTATATAGTAGGAACATTTGCATTATAAACTCACCAGAATGAGACGGCAACTATTATCGTTATTATAGCGGTGATGACCATGAGCCTGCGATTTGTCAGAGGGGATGGGGAATGATAAAAATAAAATTCAGACCATTGCCATGGTTGAAACCCTTTGGTTTTAATGTGCAAAACACCGAAGCTGATGAAACCAGAGATTACTTGTGCTAGAGTTCACTGGCTTGGGCGGCAAGATCAAATGTACAGTCAGTAAGCGCACCAGTGCCAATCATCAGAGCTAGCGTTTCAAGCGTCCAATTAGTTGACTTTGCAGATCGTTTGCAAACGGGAACTTACACCAATAACCAACCCGTAGGGTCTGTTCCGTCCGCGTGTAGAACATGGAGCTAACGATCAAGAATCCAGCCGTGATCGATCCCTCACATACGCCTAGCAACAAGCGCACCACAAGAAGCCCATCAAAGCTCTTGCATGCTGCATGACACGCAAGCGCAATTGCCCAGACGAAGATATTGATACTGATACATGCTGTCATTGATATTCACATTGATAATGCCTGTGAAGCCTACCTCATCCACTTCCCGACTGGAAATCTCTGAAGGGCAAGATTCTGGGGATACTCGAAGAGAATGTAACCGAGATAGAACGCAGTGCCAAGCCTGAAAGATAGTGTAAGGACTATGCAAACTCAAGTAATGCATATATTTCACCAATTGTACCTTCAGACAGTTGATCTTCAGCCTTTCGACTCCAAGGATAAGACTGACGTACTCATTCGTAGTCAAGGTGCGTGGCCTGCCTGATAACACACGTCAGCTGCCGGGTTTGGCTGGTCCCGATGGATAATCCTTACTGAATTCCAAGGATAGCTGCAGAACCCAAGGTTATCTTGTCCATGAATTGGATCCTATGCGTATATAAGCGCTAATCTGTAGTGAATGCAGTCAACCAACCCGTAAAGAACTTAACAGTGATCGTCAGACACGATTGGTTTGAACGACTGAGTACAGCAGTCGACTCACCACACATCAGAGGCATGATATGTCTATCAATCTTCCTCCTGAAACGAAAGGCTTTCAAACAATGTTGATATATATGCAGTGTTCAGGACATACCTTATTCTCAAAGCCTCATCGGGACTAAGAGTTGAAGTTAACCCAGCAACCAGCTGAGCGCCAGTGTCAACTTCAGACACAGAGACCCCTGCATGTTTCTGGTCCCTGAGTACAGCACTAGAGGGTTTCAGACTCATTTTGAGAGGACGTGAAGGTGACACTAGCCACACTTTGAAGGCAGAAGCTTCCAGCGCTTGTAGGTTGATTCGCCTAATTTATATCATTTCTTTGACGCATCGTTAGCGTAGATAAGGAACCGAAGTCTCTTCCTTGGTGACGTGAATCCCTGATGCGTCTAGGATGCAATACGTATCCTCTTTCGGTTCCATGGAGCACACTCGACCACGCGCTCGCCAATCATCATATATGTCCCTGTCACAAGTGAGTGTTTCCAGTCAGTGACAGGAAATGAAATCCTCACCGAAACGATCATTCATGGTCACGGTGTGCAACAGTGCTTCAGGTCCAAGTGTTTGCTCGATCCAACTGAGTTCAAATTCTCGTGTGGTTTGCTGTCGTTCTTACGTCAATGAGGATGCCAAGGTTCCACTGTGGGTACCCGGGCTATGATAGGCAAGAGCTGTGACTTCTTTATCACTCTATCTTTACCCGTAGAGGCGCCAACGGAATGTGTCTTAAACTTTGAATTCCATGGATGCAATGAAGAGATCGTATGTCAGTTAAGGTGCTCTGCTGGATGTTGGCTCATGGCTCATGGCACACTCGCCAGCCTAGACCGGTATAAAACACAGTCGTCAGTGTGTGACATGTTATCTTACGCTGTTTGTGGAGCTGAAGACTGTCAACACATGACATATCCCTGGAGCATTGGTTTCAATAGACGGTCCTGAAGGATGAGGAGCAACACACCATCATACAGGAGATGTCGGACTTTGGTCACAGGCCGCCATAGCAAATTTCTGCGGTTCTCTTTCTGCCTCAGTGTTTAACTTCACTGAGGAAACAAACTGTGAGACTCAGACTGGAATGAATACCCTGTTAACAAGACGAGCCGCGCAGTGGCAATTGCATCTAAAATATAAGCACACCTTCAACGGCCTTGGAGCTATTGTCCACCAGAGTGCGTTTTATGCGATTGGGATTCATCGGGACATGAACATCATTCGGACGTGAAATTACTCGTTTGGCTTCAGACATCTTTCTGTGTCAGGCGCTGATTTCTTGTTCAGCGTTCCTACTTCACGTGAAACCCTCATTGTCGTGTTCTCGTTCGGAAAAGTCAAGAGTTCACGTGTTGTGCCCAGCTGTCGAGTGAGTAGTAGCTTGTGTATCGAAATGCTGGCTACCAGGAATCCAAGATGCTGACTACTGCCAGGCTTGACGCTGGAGAAAAGTGAACACAGTGACAGAAGGCGAGAAGTAGGCTTGGCTGATGTTGAAATGGCTGCGATGTCACATTCGCTATCCGGAGCGAGCTGATGTTATTAATGAGAAGATAGATGACTTTTGGTGTAGGATGTGATTCTGGTGAATATAAGACAATAAAATAGATACCATGCCGTTATCGAATGTCAAGGACAGACATGATGATGGACCTGAAGCTGTGCCTTGGGCCATAAGGCTGGCCATAATAAAACCGCAAGCCTAGATGATTAACTTTATCTGCCTACATGGTGAGTTTGTTCTGTTCAGAAGGGAATTATGTTACATATGACCATGGCCAAGTTATATATAGTTGACTTCCAGTGCATACACACCGCAGCCTCGTGTCTTGCAACCAGACGACCCTTCCCGAACCACCTTCGTCCTGACTGCACTCTGCACCATTCAACGAGCTTTCCACGCTACTGGAACCACGATTGAAACATTTATCCATTTGACTCTTGCGCTACTCTGCCGTTACAGCTTCAAGTTAGAGCCTCGACTGGCCGCTTTTATCTACTGATCACAATATTTGACCAATGAGTCGATGTCAGTATTTTCATGACTTGCTCGTTTCTGACTTACGAGTCATTGGCAGTTTCCGGTGATCCTCAATCGTCTGAAGGAACTTGGGAGAGGCTATCCCAGGTCGCTGTCAAGGGTGCGGTATACGACTCCCCTGAGCGCCAGCCCCACCCCAAATGTTTACAAGGGACCCGGGTGGACCTTCTCAATTTACATCCACAAAGTATCAGACAACCGAGAGAAGAGTCAACTCATTTGGCTGCATGGCACGGCGGGCGTCGGAAAGTCTGCTGTTGCATTCACTGTAGCCGAAAAGATGAGAGGTCTGAAAGTGACAGAGCAGACGATTATCGAAAAACGGCTGGCGGGATCATTCTTTTTCTCAGCGCAAGCACACGAGCCGCTGTACGACCGGGTATTTCTTTGCGACACTTGCCTATCAGCTTGCCATTAATTTTCCCAGCGTACGGACGGACGTGAGCAGAGCTGTCGGTGAAAATCCTGCCCTTCTAGACCCCAACAACTCTCTTCGCCAGCAGATGGACGCGTTGTTTCTCCGCCCTCTCCGGAAGCTTCACATCAGACTGCGCGGGTGTCCGCCTTTATCGTTTGTTGTTGATGCCCTTGATGAGTGCACTTCCGAAACGGAGCTCGTTGATCTCATCTCCCTGCTTGGGCAAGCTCTTCGTGAACCCGATCTGCCCGTGATCCACATTTTGCTCACGAGTCGCTCGGAAGCACATATCCGTGAAGCCATGCAGGAAGAAGAAGTGTACCCGCTGGTGTGCGAAATACCAGTGAAAACTTCTGGGGATGGTGTTGCTTCCATCATCTCCTTAGACGGCGCGGATGTCGATAATGACATCTATATTTACCTGGAACATTCATTTAGAAAGCTGCGAGATCGTTGCTCTGATTTCCCGCAGCCAACGAGGGACGAACTTGTGCGGCTGGCGAGTCGAGCGGGCAGACGTTTTATCGTGGCGTCCACAATGATGAAGTTTATCGATGATGGATACCATGATCCCCGCGATAGGCTTCAGCTCATGCTCGATTTGACGTGCGAACTGCTACCAGGAACGGAGGTGTATAAGTTATACGACCGTATCCTCTCCACATGTGCCGACCCAATTCGGGCACACCTGCACTTGTCCGTCGTCGCTGCCCTCACAAATCCACTTTCCATCTCACAAATTTCGAAACTTCTTGGCCCTGGTCAAGGCAAGGACGTTGAGACAACACTAATTCAGCTGCGGTCTATCATGGATATTCCTGCCGACAGCAGTCTCCCCGTGAATATCTATCACTCGTCCGTTCGTGACTATGTTTCCGACCCCTCAAACTGCAGTCTCCCTCAAGTACCATGTATCATGCCCCACTCCCTAATCGCTTGCTCCTGTTTTCGCTTGATGATTCAGGACATTCCAGAAAATGTGTCCCTCCTTGACCGGCTCTCAGAATTGAAGAGGCAGAGCGAAGTTGTGCCATCTTATGACCCCCACGAATTAAAAAAGTCATTAGCTTTCATCACCCAGCCACCGGAGCCCCTGCAAGTTCTTATATGTCTGCTATGGCTTCGGGGACATCACCGTTTAGTGTTACAAGACTGGATAAAGACCATGGGCGGGCGCGCCTGGCGAGATACCCTGAAAGGGCATTCTTGGCTGTTTGACAAAGAGGTTAATTGGCGAGACTTTATGCACTCCCAGGCCGGGAGAGACTGGCTGCTGACCCAGAGTGGGAGAGACTGGCTGCTGACCAAGAGTGGGAGAGACTGGTTGGGGATCCGTGATGACCAAGGCTCACTGTCAATCCAGGGTAGGAGAGACTGGCCAACGGTCCAGGCCTTCAGAGGCTGGCTGTGGGCCCGGAGAGCAGGGGACTCGCTGCGGGCGCAAGGCTGGATACAGACTCAGGACGGACGAGACTGGCTGCAGACCGAGGACGGGCGAATTTGGCTGCAGATCCAGTGCGGGCGAACCTGGCTGCGGACCCAGGGCGGGCAAAGTTGGTTGCAGGATCAAGGCGGGCGAGAGTGGCTGCGGACTCAGGGCGGGCGAGAGTGGCTGCGGACTCAGGACGGGGAAGTCTGGTTGAAGACACAGAGTGGGCGGGACTGGCTGGAGACCAAGAGTGGGCTAGACTGGTTGCAGACTCAGGGGGGAGAAGACTGGCTGAAGACCAAGGGCGGGGAAGATTGGTTGCAGACTCAGGAGGGACAGGACTGGCTGCAGACGCCACATGGTCGAGCATCGCCATGGCTGGCTGTCTGGGCAACAATGGGAGAATTTTCGAGCACTTTGGAAGCAATCAACGAGTACGCAATCGCCCCAGAATGGCGCTTGCTCCCGGCGTTTCAAGCAATCCAGCGTTTCAAGAGTTTACCGGATTTCTTGATGTTTCCGGTGTTCCTGGCGTTAAGACACCAAGATTATCTCACATGTACTCCACCTCAAGGTGACTTTCCAGACATGGAGGTTATCCATGCTATGAAGGCCTTTGGAAAATATGCCAATGAAACATGGGGACGAAGTCAATCAGCTTCCGACGCTCTGAAGTACGCATGCCAACATTGGGCTGTCCATCTCTCGCGAGCTCCGAATACATGGGACGCCACGTTCGATCATGTATTCAAGTCCTTCTGGAATCGTCATCTACTGACTTGGCTCGAAATGCAATGGCGTTTCAAGGGTCTGCGGTCTTGCCTCACTATTTTATCTGAAGGGGAGAAACTTGCAAAGGTACGTGTATTTCCTCTATGACTGTTACTCGAAACCTGACCTGCGCATACAGGAACACCTCCAAGCTCAAGTATAACCTCACACAAATCTAAAGCTCGCGATTTGTTGCAGGATGTCATGTTGCCTTGTTGTCGCACCACCTCACCCTGGGGGAATAATGTATTATTATTGTAATTACAAGATACAGGTATTGCATTACTCTATGATAACAAGTGGTTGCCGCTACGCGGCTCGTCTTGTCAAAGAGAATTCTAGCTTACGGGCCACAGCTATCTAAAGGTAGCGGGGGTGGAAGAATTCTTTTACTTATACATCAATATGTAGTAGATTATTGTCCATCTCATCCTGCGAAAACAGCATCTGCGTGTATAGTACGTTGTACTAAATGTGAAAGAGCTGTATGGAAACAAAAAATAGTTCCAGTGCAATACTGTGCGAGGCATTGGCTGCATGCAGCGGAAATTAGAACTCGCATGCAGTTGCTAAACGTGAAACCTCGAGCTGTATTGAATGAATCATGATTGCGGGAGATCGAGTACAGTTCAGTTGTGCGCACCAGAGTGTTGACCATTGTTGAAAGTCATATGTAAGATGCGGCGCAAATCGAAACTGGCAGCGAATGGCATGGACGTCGACGTTTAAACTTGAGCGGATGCGAGGCCCGGCGGGTCGTGTTGAGTACTATCCAAGGCGCCCAGTCCTGTGGTTGATGTTGTAAACAATAGCGCCGCCGCTTGACGCTTGAAATATTAAACTTCCCAAGAAACAATTAAGGTTAATCGCCTGGAGGAGCTTGAGGAATCCAACACAATCATGTTCTGGGAACTCGTGGTTGACAACATTGACCCAGCAATGTAGGTGAAGAGGTCGGCCGGGAAGTATTGGACGGGAAAGAACCTGACAAGTAAGCAGACTGATCAGAATTGAATCTGGATTCCGGAGTGTTAACATTTCAGGACCGACCGGAACTTATAGTTTGCGGGTGTACCATACGAATGAGTCGGACGTTGACCTTGTGGATACCCCACGATGGCGCAGATCTATTCATGTGTTTATGATATAGGGAAAGTGAGGTGGAGTCCGGTGGAGTGCATTTAAATATTGTAGATTGTGGAGAACTCGGCAGCATGTAAGAGATAAATTGTGGAGCAAGATGGAGCAGAGCTGTCCCAAAAGCAAATATAGTAATCGGGCTCCAGCAGGCGCAGCGGAGCGTTGGGCTTGAAGTTTGCGCCCTGGCACGCGGGGCCACTAGCCTCCTAATGAGGGATATAAATTTTGACCCGCCGACGATTGGTTTCCTGCTTGAAGCATTCTCAATGTCACAATCAGAATTCGATATAATATTTACTGGGGGTGAGTAATAACATATTGCATTGTGGTGACTCGGATTCTCCTGCTAACATAATGCTGTATCACGGTGCAGGCGGCACCACAGCTTGCGTCGTCGCAGGTCGTCTGGCTGCATGGGATCCCTCGCTTAGGATCTTAATTCTCGAAGGGGGTGAACACACCCTCAATCAAGCTGCTCATGTACAGCCCTTCCGATACCCCGGGCATCAGGCGCCGGCGAGTACCACCGTGACGTTCAACGTTGGAAATCCCACTCCGCGTCTCAACGGCCGCGCACCGATTGTTCCGTGCGCCCATTGCGTTGGTGGAGGCTCAAGTGTGAATTGTTCGTATCATTATTGCACTGACAAGCATGGCTCTGATGCGTTGACTCGGACAGTTATGGCATACACTCGTGCTCCTGCCTCAGATTATGACGATTGGGGAGCCGATGGTTGGGAATCTAAGAACTTGATTCCCCTCATGAAGAAGGTCTTCGATCGAATCGTCCTCATATTTTTGACGCTGAACTATTCCTTGCTTAGCTGGAGACATACGAGGTACAGCCCAATCGCCCAACCCACGGGTATAGCGGACCTATCAAAGTGTCCTCTGGCGGATGCAAACTAAGTTCTACCGAAGAGTTCATCCGTGTTGGCACGACGTATCACAAGAGGCAATATGCCGAAGACACTAATGATTTAGAGACATGCAACACATACAGTGTGCGTCGCTGATTTTCTTTCCCCGTGTGCGGAGTCCACTAACGAGATCTGTCTCAGCCATGGGCGAAGTGAGCTTGTGCTCGTCATCTATTGTGAATTGGGTTCATGTGCGAGAAGATACATTGATGGGACAACTGGAAGGCGTTCTGATGCGGCTCACCACTATGTCTACAACCAAGCTCACAACCCCAATTTACAAATATGGGTCGGCAAGCGCGTGAAGCGTGTGATTTTCGAGTGAGTGTTGCACAGTGCATTGTAATCGTACCCAACTGATGTCTTTTCCGAATGAAAGAGATAAGCGTGCCGTAGGTGTGGAGTTCACCAACGATCCAGTGTCTTGCCCAGACGCGGATAAGTCATCGAGTACCATAAGAGCATCAAAGCTTGTTGTTGTCTCTGCTGGGGCGTTCGGTTCGCCGGCCATTCTCGAGAGGTCTGGGATCGGTGCCGAGGAGGTTCTCAAGCGGTGCGGTATCGAACAACTAGTGGACTTGCCTGGCGTTGGAGAAAATTATCGAGGTCTGCGTTCAACCATCGGTTTCATGATGTTGACTTAGGGTCATGAGATCACAGCGGCGTCCTTGTTCCATACTTTGCTGCTGACGGAGCTATTACTATGGACCCCCTCTGGCGTGGGAAGGAGAGTGTCGTACAGGGTGAGCATGTTCTCACCATATTTCAAGTCCCTTCAACCGTCCAAATATATTGTAGAAAACATGGCGCAATGGGAAATTAATGGCAAATCACTCATTGCACAAAAGTCGGTACAAAACCTTCGTTGCTAGTGACGTGTTAATTAGCATTTCAGTGGTAGCGATGCAAAAATCAAATGGCGTCCTGACGAAGACGAGCTGAAAGCTATGGGTTCAGCTTTTCAACCGCGATGGAAAGAGTTCTTTCAGGATCGCCCAGACAAGGCTGTTGCAATATTTTGCCTTTTTGAGGGGTGTGTGCACAATAGATTGCTTTGATGACATGCGAACGCTCACAATCACAAGATACGTTGGGTTATTCTCGAGTATTCTCCCTCCTCGCAATTACTTAGCTGCACTCTGTTACACAGTATTACTCTCCATCCACTACCCCGTGATTTTTATTCTGAATTTCCCAATAGCTGTACCCCGTGTCCGCCGGCAATGTTCATATCAAATTAGACGAGAACGACCAGGAAGGAATCGACTTCAACGCAGGCTACCTGGATGAGTGAGTCGGCAAATTTCATCTCACTGATGTGATCACGATAATCACGGAGTCCATCCGATATTGCACCTCTTAACTTTGGGTACAAAAAGATGCGCGAAATCTACCGACGCATGCCTTCATACAGAGGTGAAGTCCCCGTCGGCCATCCTTGTTTCCCCGAGGGAAGCGCTGCAGTCTGCGGAGAAACGACCGGGCCAGTGGACTTAAACGCGCCCGACTTGATCTACACCGCAGAAGATGACGAGATGATCGATCGATACCATCGTGACCACAGTATGTCACATCCCCATTGTTATGTTAAAATGCTGAATCGATACTCAGTGCACACGATAGCGCACTCGGTATGTACAACTGAAACCTTCACGCTGTCACTGTGTCATATGAGGTACCTGATCCTATGTGTAGCTCGGGACTTGCGCCATGAAGCCGAGGACAGATCAAGGAGTCATTGACGCCCGACTAAACGTGTACGGTGTGACAAACCTCAAGGTTGCGGACATGTCTATCGCGCCGAAAAATGTTGGCACGGTGAGTACTGATCGTGGATCATTGACTTGCAGTCTAAGCGTCTCTCTAGAACACTTATTCGACAGCGCTTCTCATTGGAGAGAAGGCTGCGATGATCATTGCTGGCGAGTTGGGTATCGAATGCAGACCATGTGAACCGTCTTGGGAAAATGCTCAATCACGTCTGTAATAGGCGTCTTCGCAGGAGTAATTATGAGTATGTACTCGACGTGTCAATCATCGATACGCAATCAGCATGTATACCAATAAGAGAAGAATATGATTGCATATTCGGGAAATACATTAGTTTGTAACCGTCTTCGCACCTTCTCGCAAGGATCGCCACTCTTGACCTTTCCCTTCCACGCCCATTCGGCATGCTGGCCAGAGTAACGAATGTACCTAACCATCCCGACCGTGTAGTACTACGTCCCACTCTGCCCGTTCAGGCAGTCATGGTCGACAGATGCGTTGCAGAAAAACGCTTTAGCCACAGCGGCGAACCACAGCGATAGGCTCGATAAATTAGAGTTGGCATTTGTAGGGTGAAACTAGTAGTACGATACGTGGACAAGAACGTCAGCGCATAATGCGAAGTGGTGCAAGTGATGAAAAGCTGCTTCATCAATGATGACCATTGGTATAGTCGACAGAGACGCAGCAGATGCAGAGCACTATGCGAGTCCACAGGCTGAGATTATTGGTGACGACAGCAGGATGCGATGGTGTTGCAGTTGCAGACGCAGGTGTTGCGCCAGCAGGTGCGGATGTTGTGGATGTCGCGGTAGCAGAGGTCACCGGGGGACGAGACGATGATGCCTGACTATGGGATTGGCCTTGTTGTTGCTGTTGACCTTGAGTGTGGGCACCTTGCGAAAGTGGTTTCTTCTGGCGCGATGGGGAGACATACAAGGCCTTTGAAGCGAATGAACACAGAACCAGGCATAAATCGGAGGTAAACATACCTTTCTGTCCTGGACGGCGGGTACCTCTACGACATGAGGCGTGGTGTGGTGAGAACGAGGGAAGAGGGAGGAAAGTCGACCAAGGAGTGTACGTGATGATGAGGGTGTTGTGGGACCGCTACGGCCATGGCGGGGAGGGGGCCGGCGTGTTGCAGAAGACTGAGAACACATACATGTCAGGAAAAAATGGTAGATCATGATTCCGGCAACTCACACCAGCATATTCTCGTGCATCATCAAAAAAGCCTAGCGGCACTCGACGCGCATCCGCGAATTTCTGATTCCGATGTTGTGTAGCATCCGCCTGGCACAAAGATGAATAGAGGTAGAATGCATTCAAAGAAAGAACCACTTGCCTCTAAAATTGACTTGCCGCCAACCTGCGATAACAAAGATTAGTGCACATAATTTTTGAAAGTTGGAAGTTGAAACACCTTCTGGGTGGAGGCCTACGGAACGTAATCATATCATTGTGGTCAGGCGAAAAAAAATTCAAGCTCACAGTCAGAAGTTCATCTAGGCCGGCTTCCCTGACAATAGCAGTGACATCCCATGTGTATATGTGGTCGCTGCAGGCGGTGGCTAGCTGCTTTCCATCAGCAGAAAAGGCTGCACAGTTCACTGCAACATCATGGAAGAGGGGTGGTCCGATAGGTTGATTATTTTTTGTATTCCAAAGTCGCGCTGTCTTGTCGGATGATGCGCTTGCAAGGATACGGTCATTTGGAGATAATGAAATGGCTTTTACAATATGTTGATGTCCTTCAAGCACCGCGGTTTGTTTCCCCGTGGCTGTGTCGAATTTTCTAATGGAGCCATTAAAGTCAAGTGATCCAGAGATAAGCGTGTTAACATCCGAAGACCAAGCCAAGCATAAAACTTCGCCAGGATTTCCCTTCAGTGTTTTGAGTAATTCGCCTGTCTTGACATCCCAGAGTTTCACTGAGGACTCGTCGATGCCGTTGTGCCCGCCCGTTGCAATCATCGTTGCATCGGGTGAATAGTGGACCGTGCGCACGAATACATGCCCAGTCTCGATTGGCCCAAGGATGGTCTCGCCGCTCTCGGCGTTCCACACTCTTGCCGTTCCATCGTATGATCCGCTCACCAGCCGACCTCCGTCTGTACTCCAGCAGATAGATGGCACCCCCGAAGTGTGGCCAGTCCACCTTGCGATGACTTTGCCTGTCTCGATGTCCCACAATCTCACTATGCCATCATCACTCCCGCTTGCTATTTCATTGCCGCCCGGCGACAACGTTATGGCCCACACTGTTCCACTGCCTTTATCTTCCCACTTCTTGCCTTTCTGCTTGCCACTGTCCAAGTCCCATACCCGCAGCGAACCGTCGTCAGAACAGGTGATAGTGCGCCGTCCATCTGGGAGGTACAAAATGCCCCAGACTTGTTCCTTTTGTCCTGCAATCTTCAATTTGGGCTTGACAACTGACATCTCTTGTTTCTCGACACCGCGGTAAGGTATAGCTAGTGCGTGCCAATTTCATCCAGTTAGTCTAGGAGACTCTGCTCCGACCTTTTGCTACGGCGTTCTTCAAGAATACGGTTTTTTTTCGCGGGCGGCAATCACTGGTGCAGGTCTATATCCCTTTCGCCTCAATTATTTTTACTAAAGCGTATAACACTTTTTATCGCTTACCAGTTAACACTTTTCAACGGAATTCGCGTGCACGCACTTAGAACGAACAATCGAAATGAAGCAGATGTTTTGTTGGACGCAGAGGCGAGCTTCGGTGGTGCTCGTATAGGCGCCTACACATCAGGTGCTTTCCATGCGCCACACCTACATAAGTATAAGCTGTGCAGACCACGCGTGCCCAAGTGTCGATGACGACATTTGGGGCGCTCCATGCATTACTTCAATGGACCACCCGGCTCCGTGAAAACGACAAGACGGTTCCTCATCTCAATATGATCGTGCATGGATTTCATTGGCATATGTCCACAGCGCTAGCACAGAGTCAAACACCTGCATATCGCGACCAGGGAATATCACAGTTTTATAGTATCTCTGCAATTGTCTGAAATAGGACATTATCCATGTCCGCAGTGAGCACCAAGCATCATACATGATGAGGTGTGCAGCGGGTGTAGGACCTATGTCGCTTGATGTCTCGTATAACGCTCAGTGGTTCAACAACAATCAGGGGTACTATTAGTATGGCCCATCCTGTGCTACCAGAAAGCAGAAAACTGAAAGTGTTCTTTCAAGAGCAATGATGACTAAAGGCGAACGTATGAACTACTAACGCCCTACGGAAAGCTGATAAAGTACATGTGTTGGCGAGGCCCAAAGCCTTTTTTAAAGTTCTCAAGTTGCAGCACGTTCGGATCCCTCGGTGTCGATCCTACGGCGGCCGGTCGGGCTATCGAATCGAATGTCCGACTGCGTTGGCCCATGGAAATGTGTTTTGCTATCCCTGGACATTGTCATCAGCGGTGACACACGCTCTTCCACCTATATTACATTAGTCATTGATGCACGCTAGATCAGTTCGTGCGGTCTGCAACAAGATGATCGTCATTTGGCAAAAGAGTCGGAGAATAGGTAACTCTCAGTGACATATGTGACCAGAATAGGGTTTAATGTTACAAAACATATCTGAAGTCCCTGTTTTGCCTATCTGTCAGATCCAAGAATTCCTATTGCAGGCAGATGATCAACCTTGTACGCGAAAAGTAACCACCGGTTCGGAGAACTCACCTTGTCGATCTTAACTTCTACACGCTTCCCATCCTCTGTGATTCGCTCGATAACATAAATTTCACTATCGTCAACAGGCTCTGCGTCGCGGATTTGGTTCTCTCGGACGAGAACGGCACGGATGACAAGGAGAAGTACTGGACAGGCGACGTAGCATGCGCCGATCACAGCCCATGGGACGTGGTTGCTACACATGAATAATGATTATTTCGATCCTTCCTTCCCAGAGCCAGTCGAAGAACGACCTACCGCGGCTTATATTGGTCCTTCCACATCAAGGGGCCAGTTGCGTTGCCAACGCAGTAAGCCGAGAGCATGATAGCGTTAGTAACAACCTGCAGGTTGATTTTCACTTAAGGAGCAACTTCAATAACTGGCAGAGTACCTACCCTCTTCGTGTGGCCAGCAGTCACGTTATTAAGCCACGATAACGATAGTACAAATCCAGGTACACTGGTTTCAGCTACGGAGCGATGAGCATAGAAACACACTACAGGCATTGCACGCACACAGGAACTGGCTGACAAGAAGTCCAGCCTAATATCGTGTGATATTAAAGACAACTCGGCAGACTCGCAAGCCACATACCTGATTCGACCAAGGAAGTAGGTTAACCAACAGGATGCCGAACCACGACGGGACAAAGTACATAGCACCAATATATGCTCTGGAATTGGGCCTTCGTGCAGCAAGCTGAACACCAGTGAAGATTGTCAATATTTCAAGGATACCAGGAACACAGGATAACAGAGTCGTCTGTAGAGCGCTGAAACCGAATGAAGCGATGATGAGTGATTGCTGGTTTGTCAATGAGTTAGGCACATTGTTTAGAGCCGAGAAGAGGGCAAAGAGCCATGTCTTGGGGTCAGTCAGGGCTTCGATCATCCTAGAGATGTGTACGTGAGGAATGAAAATCACAACTACATTGAATACGTACTGCTCCATCTTGAAGCGTTTGTTTTCCACCCCTGTTTGGTTTTCCTGCGCTAATTGTAAGACAAGGGTTGATACCAATTCGTTTAACAGACGTACCTTGATGCGTTGCACGGCTTTCACCCGCTCGTCGGGAGTAAGGAACCAGGCGCTCGTTGGCGAATCGGGGAACAAGAACCTTCATCAGACGGGGATATCTTGGTTATGGAGACTAAGCACTAGGAATGTTTGCTTCATAAACTCACCAGAATGAGATGGCAAGGATCGCTGTTATTACACCGGTGATGATCATGAGCCTGTGATCTATCAGAGGGAGCAGGGAGTATTAAAAATAAATGTCTGACCATTGCCATGGTTCAAACCCTTTGGTGTTAATGTGCAAAACACCAAAGCTGATGAAACCAGCTATGATTTGGGCTAGAGTTCGCTGGCTCAGGCGGCAATATCAAGCATACATTTCAGTAAGCGTACCAGTACCATTCATCAGAACTAAATTCCCGCGCGTTCAATTAATTGACTTTGCCAATTCGTTTGCAAACGGGAACTTACACCAATAACCAACTCGTAATGTTTGTTCCGTCCGCGTGTAGAACATAGAGCTAACGATCAAGAATCCAGCCGTGATCGACCCCTCACATACGCCCAGCATCAAGCGCACAACAAGAAGCCCAGAAAAGTTCTTGCATGCTGCATGACATGCAAGTGCAACTGCCCAGACGAAGATATTAATACTGATTTAGGATGTTATTAACATTTATATTGATGATTCCTGTGAAGCCTACCTCATCCACTTTCCGACCGGGAATCTCTGAAGGGCAAGATTCTGGGGATACTCGAAGAGAAGGTAACCAAGATAGAACGCAGTACCAAGCCTGAAAGTAGTGTAAGGACTATGCAAACTCGAGTGATGCATGTCTCACCAATTGTACCTTCAGACAGTTAACCTTCAGACTTTCGACTCCAAGAACAATTACGACTTACTCGTTCGTGGTCAAGTTCGTGGACTGTCTAATGACACACGTCAGTTCTGGGGTTGGATTAGTCTCGATACATAGTACTTACTGTATTCCAAGGATGGACGCATAGCCTAAGGTTGTCTTGTCCATGAATTGGATCCTGCGTTCATGTAAGCGCTAATCCGTGGCGAATACAGTCAACCTACCAGTACAGAGCTGGAAATGATCATCAGACATAATTGATCTATACTGATTGAGCACAGCAGTCAACTCACCACACATTAGAGGCATGACATGTCTATCGATCTTCCTCCTGGAACGAAATGGAACAAAGTTGATGTACACGCAGTTTTCATAGCGCACCTTATTCTCAAAGCCTCATCCGGATCAAGAGTTGAAGTTAACCCAGCAACGAGCTGGGCACCAGAGTCAACATCCTTGATCGACAAAGAGACCTCTGGATGCTTCTGGTCTCTGAGCACAACACCAGAGGATTCCGACCTCATTTTGAGAGGACGTGAAGATGTAATCGTACTTCGCTGCGCGCAAGTTGCAGGAGAAGTTAATTCGTCTTTTACGCATTTTAAAGTGGCGCATCGCTGGCATAGACATCAATGATAAATCTATCAGTAGTATGTGTTGGGGACCGGGGTGCCTGCCCGTGTGTCGGCGTGTGCCTGCGTGTTACAAGCAGCCGGTGATGATCATTCTGACTAAATTGTAAAAGCCGCGAGAGTAAACCTACACAACGGCAGCCAATACGCAGCATCCACATCCACAAGATATACATAAGCTTACCTTGACCGTTGGAACCATCTTTAGATTAATCGAGACCGGGCATGTGTACGTGTGCTGTTGACTATTTGCCATCAACGAGTCCTCAGTTGACACCTGAGACACGGTCAGAAAAGTTCTATGGGTAGATATCCCAAGACATATTTATGAACGTGTTGGTTTCGAATATGTCCCCCAATTTGAACAGCATTTGTCGCAGGACTCTTATTCGGACTGTATCTCAGGTACATGACTATGGGATGTCAAGACAGTCAACTTTATAGGCGTAGTTTTGTGCTTGGGTCCTCGGATGTAAACAAGCGCGTATACGCTTATCTCCGATTGTATCTCCGATCGCTCGATCGACCAGCGGAGCTGTTGTCGAGATTTTCAAGCAAAGGTTCCGAAAGCAAGACGTAACAATCATCCATCATCCATCATGTAGCAGGCGCAGCCGTTGTAAAATTTTCTTTTTTCTTTCAAGATTTGATGATGGTAAACTGACTACCTCGGGACCTGGGTGCCAGTGGACGACGGTCTCTCGGCGCGCCCCTGATTCAACTGTGACCTTTCCGTCTTGCAATGGCTTTACTTACTAGTACCTGTCTCACTGGTGTGCCATAATTTCACTATGCTACAATCACTCCCGATTGCTATTCCTTGCCGCCTGGAAATAACGCTGTGGTCTACGGTGTTCCACTTCCTTTATCCTCTCACTTCTCGCATTTTTACTTGCCACTTTTCAAGTCCCATACTCGTAGCGAAGCGCCGTTAAAACAGGTGATAATATGCCGTTCGTTCGGCAGATATAAAGTAACCTAGCCCCGTTCTTTTGTCCTGCAATCTTGCGTCAGCGGCCTGGGCGCTCAGCAATCGTTGTGATATACTGGCATTCGGGATCATTAGGTTCTTCGTAATGTCTCTCTTCCTATATGCAACATTGATAGTATATCTGCTTGACAATTTGGCACGATGGCCACAAGCAGGCAGGTAGTGCAGCTACGTCGAAATTCACAGATCTTGAATGTTATTTTTGTCGTTTTGTCATTAATCAATGTTGGCTTGCCCACTGCGGCCACCCTGCGCTCCTACTTCATATCATCCGGTATTTCCCGGTTCACTGATTGCGAGAAAAATGGTCAGCGGTTGCATCCGCCATCCCCTGTGCACCTCTCGTTGCATTGCCCATAGGTATGATCATATTCGCTGTGCTCATTTTTATCTAGGACGATGGTTCCGTGCCACCATTTGTACCGCTTCGCCTCTGCTGGTATTCTTGGAACCTTCCCCTCGAAATCATTGATTTCCCTGTGCAATCCAGATCGAGTTCCCTTCCCTGCACACTTCCAAGGTTCGCGTCTTACAAGGTCGCCGCGCGATCAATATCCGTAAGCATCGTTCTTCTAGCCCCTGCCAACGATCAGACCAATAGGAATCCTAACAAACACTCGTTTATTGTTTCCTTGGGGCAGGGCCCTATGCAGGGCCTCAGTACGTATAGGATTTACTATTTTTGTCTATTGTCGGATGTCTGTAGGTATATAATATAATGACCGTTGGCTCCGAGTAGCATCCGCATCGGAAGGTGGAGCAGCAGAGCCAATCTGGGGGCTCATAACGGGGATGTGTGTGCTCGGGTAAACAAGGTTCGAGCGGGAATGAAGTGTTCATTAAGTATCGTCAAAGAGCGAGATCGATGCAATTTCAGTACTCACTATCCCCCAGAAGGGGATCTAACAGAAAATTTGGTGATATTTATGTGCTGTTCTTAGACTTTACCTACATTTTACCTTCGTCGTATCCTACTTACTTTCATGCTGTACATGTGCTAAGATGATGTCACGGTATTGATGATCACTGGCAACGGGATCACCCGCTTAGGTACGGAACTTTCATGACTGTTCCGGAGCTTTCTATGATGCGAGATTCAGTTTTGATTGCACCTATGCCGGGACTACCAGAGAAAATGTTCACACTCGCCCGTGCGGCGTATAACGTATGTATAAAATAAATAACACAGTTATCAATTCATCACCCTTTGGATCCATGGGACGTGCTGCTTACCTATCGATATCAGAGTTCCTTGAATCACGGGGAATGTGGCCAATAAAAAGGGGGGCATATATATATCACGATTAAATGTGTTATTACGACGAGCGACCTCTTGGCTTAAAATCAAACTTAGGTTTGGGATCACTGTCATTGATGCTCAAAAACACAGGTTGCGATTGATATGTCACTCCGGTGGTTTTCTAGAACGAGGAGATCGAATTGAATTGACCCAGACCGGGCCTGTGAGGGTATAGTCACATCTGAATGAGATCTCCCCCAGCTGACAAAATATATTGCGCCGCACGAACTTTACCGTCGCAGTCGCCGACCACGTACTTGTTCTGATGGTAACGATATATCCCGATGGACGGAACAAATCTGAAAGATCCAAATCTTAAAGCTTGAAGAAAGTTATTCGATCATTGCGAATGCCTGCGATGGCGGTGGCGGAACCTAGATCGTTGGGATATCAGCATGCCTGCAACGAAGCACAGGGACCACGGACGCTTGCATAACGGAAATTATAACACTCCTAGGCCAGCTTTGAGCTGATCGGCGAGATCATCTGCTTCCCTGCGTGTTGCTATCTGATTCCTTCCAAACTTTCTCTTCTGTAACACAGCGCTCACACCGGCAAGGTCCGAACCCCCACTCTGATAATCTCCGGCGTCGATCCCTGAGATTGCTCTGGGGGTTAGTGTATGTGATTAGGAGCTCTTGTCCTATTTCCAGATCCTCCTTTGCGATCACCGTGATGCGCGAGAGTGCGGTGCGCTGATCTAAGTGCCTTATGGACACGTTGGGAGTGCAACTGTGGTTAAGGTGAGAGTGTAGTCTGTACAGTCCCGCCATGGGCCTCCAGATCTGCGAACCGGTGTAAAATAGCGAACAAAAACAGGATAGTGATGGAACAGCTTACTAAGACTCATGCGGCCCAAGCCACGTAAGAAGGCCTGATATTCGAAAGTGATTTTCTGTAGTTCTTCAGGGATTGGCTTCTTCAAAACGCGTGCCAGTTTTTTCTGTTCTGTAGGGGTCCGAGGTTCTTTGAATGCTTGCAAATACAGTTCAAAGGCTCTCCGCCAATTTTCGCGATCGGGCTCCAGTCCCTGCTCGCTATTAGAGAATCAGTGGTCACCCCCCGCCGAAATGTTGGAGTTCAATGGCTCACCGAAGACACTGAGCACGTTCTTCCATCCCAAGCTCAGCGAGGCCTTGAACTACTTCCCAGTCCAGGTCGAACGTCGCAGCATCCTGCTGAGAAGCCAATAAAAGTCGGCTGGTACATTGCGCGAGAGCATGCAGAGCCATCCACTGTGCATCTCTTGCGAAGGCAAGGAGTGGTACAGACGCAGGATTGCGTGCGGAACATAGGAGAGGGTGCACTTTTTCTGCCTGTAGACGACAGAGTCTATTGCAGTATCTTGCTGTACAGGGAGTTGCGGTTGTGGATGCCTCGCAGGATATATGCAAGGGAGAATGATCGCGAATGATGGACGAGCAGAGGGAACACGCCTCAGATGCGTGCTGGAGATCATATAACTCCCTTTCCAAACATGAGCTCTTCGACTCGAATGACGGAACATCTAGGGGTGCTCACCATTCTGGGGCCAGGATGAAGGGATCCTCTTTCCATAAAACATCCCCTTTTCCTATATTTTCTTTAGCGACGAGGCCCTTCCCCTTGATCGCGTCAAAGTACTTGACTTCCACCCTGCTGGTCCACTTGTCGATTTCAAGGCTTTTATTGAGGCGAAAAGATGGATGGATGATGCTGGTTGTGCTACTGGGTGTCCCGTCCGATTTGACGAGCCCTTCGCTCTGTAAAATCTTTCGGACACGTTTTTCGCTGACCGTCCATGATGGATTTGTGTCGAGTAAGAGACTCTGGATTTTGGCGACGCCAGAGGCAGGGTTGCTTTTCTTCAGTTCGATCGCGGCTTTTCTGACTTCGTCTTCGGTGGGGATGACGTTCCTGCCAGTAGACATTATCGTTGGTTTCGGCGAGACGTTATCCAGTCATAATCTATCCTCTTGCAATTGGTAATTAAGAACGAACGACTCCTGACAACGTAGAACTTCGCTTGCAAAACCAGCCCCGTGACGTACCAGTACTGTTACTGTGTTACATACGTACTAGTACAGTTGCTTCATCCCTCCAGCACGAGAAACTTTTCTCAATGTCAGCTTCACCACCAGCTGGGGTTAGTACCGTATCTTCTGAGCGAAGGCGAGCGGATTGCTTGATCTATATATCCTGCTTGTTCAACAGGGAATGAACACTGACAGTACTGTGCGGCATGTTATGAAAAGGACGAAATCCTATAGCTACTGTAATAACGGAAGTTCTGGCCATACGATGTTCATTGCGAGCTAGGCCTCACTGAGAGCGCGATGACGAGGTAAGTGTCCAAATTCAGTAGTCTGAATCACCGGCTGCCGCCCCTTTCAATATCTTGGTCCAACGGCCAAATTTCCATGGATCAATGTTGCGTTGTGAAAAGATAAGAGGTATGATGTTTGTGGCGCATCATGCGCGTCCCGTACGCATGCTCATATACATGCATGATGCATGAACACAGGCCGGGTGCTGGATACCGCGCTTCTGGGGGTGCCGTGGCTACGGTGCGCAGAGGAGCTCCGTACGCTCGCCGCTGAAGGACCGGAAAGCTACCTCTGGGGTATGTGGTGACAAGGGAACTTCTAGGGCAGCGGTTTGAGCCCTACGATTATATCCTCTCATTCGCAAAAGTAGAAACCTGAACAGCAGGAAGACTGACAAAAGGAAGAAGTCAAACCTTTTTGTCCTGAATGTTGAACAGTAGCAACTCCCATAATGGATCCGCGACGATAGAAGAAACCTCAATCTTGGGTCCTGCTTCCGCCACACATGATGCCCAAGACAACGACGTCAAGCAATCGAGGAGATTGCGTAGACGTCGTGCTGAAAGGATGTAGCAAATAATATCAGTACTCACCGTGAATGCGTTTCATCCAACACCCGAATAAGAGATTTCACGTAACTGTCCATAAACTTCTAGGAAATCGGAACAGTCCCCATTCTGCTTCAGACCGACTATACTTTGAACATCACATATCGACTATAGTTGAGAACGCCGGAGAACTCCTTGTTATGTTTCCAGCGCCGCACGCATCAGGTTGATATCATCTCGACTCGGAGCGGCAACGGACACTTTGCATCCTCGGAACCTTTGACGTTCGGAGATGACACCTGCGTGGTCCAATCGATCTCTTTCGTGGGAGTGAACTTGAATGTCTCGACGAGCATAAAAGGACGATCTCTGACGAAGTTGTCAGCCAGATTCAAATCAGAACAAAACCTACGAACTCATCTCGAGTTCTGAAAACTTAAATCCACTGTGTATGTTCTCATCAGAGAACCGACAAATGTTGCACAAATTAAATCTCACATGCACGCTCTTCCGCCGCCAATGAATGTCATTCTGCAGGAGAGATGGTTCACTGAGCATCAAAATTCCGGGGATTGGTATACCACTCACAGGTGGGAGTAAACCCCTGGAATCTCGGCATCAATAACATTTTGTAGGAGCGGAGACAGCCATCTTCCTGGTTTCCACTGGAGCGCGTCGTCTCCCAAAATTTCAGGATCTCGATTAGAGTTCAGGATTGACGCGACAACATTTGTGTTTTTAGGCACAAGGACCTCGCGCATATATGTCCCATCATTCCCTTTGACGGGACGCGAGAAAGGGAGGACTATGTCGTCACGTGCACTGGAAGAAGTATGATTCGTTCAAACATATCTGGCGGAATCCGGGGGGGACATACGCGCGTGCGACGGTGGTAACTGGAGGATATCTACACCCTTGTGAGCATATACAACTTGACAACTTAATAGAAGATGAACTCTTACAAGCGCAATGTCTCTCGACATACTGCATCGAGGTAAGCAAGATTGGCCAGGGCATCGTAGTTAAGCGCGCCAAGTTCAACCATTGCTTGTTGGATTTCCTCGCGCAGTCTGTCTTGTGCATCTTGGTGATGAGCAAGAGTACAAAGGGTGCGACGCAGGGCACTGGCAGTCGTATGCGTTGCGGCAAAAACGAGCGTGCTGAAGTAATGTTAGACAATTAAGTGGATGCAATCACGCCCACCTCATTTGAGCCACGAGCTCTGAATCTGGAAGACGATCTTCAGCTGAGGCATTCATGTTGGCTCGGACTATTGCAATAGATGTGGTTAGGACTCAGTCACTACAGGAAAGTCTTCATGAACGCACGCAGTATGCTCATGATATCTTTGCCTTCTCCAACCTGGTGCAATACCGCGTCATCTCCCTCAGAAAGTGCACGCTTCTTTTCCTCGAAGACTTTCGTCCATGTCTCGTCCATGATGTCGACAATACCGCAGATCTCCTTCAGTGCCTTCCATGGAAAAATCTTCACGACGAATCTCCTGAGGTTAGGAGGACTGACATGTATAAGAAATGGGAGAAATTGCCTTGCGACAGATACTTTAAATATTGATGGCCTGGAGTTCTCATTAGCCCTCACCCATAGAGCTGAAATGAATCATCGGAATGCTTACAAAAGGTTCTCGACGGCGGCGCTATATGGATTAGTATAGCCTTCTTTCAGACAGTCAAAAGAGTATCCCAGTCCGCTCTGCCCCACAAGTTCAAGAGCGGTGCGACTGAGCCATTCCAACATATTAATTTCACAGGGTCCGTACTGTACTTGCGCTGCGATGCTGTCTCGGAGCTATTACGCACAATCAATAACGCCGCCGACGCCAGACAGCCAAGGCACTTACACATTTCGTCACCTCAATAAAAGCAGGTACCATATCTCGCACGTGGCTAATAGAAAATACAGGGTTGAGCAGCTTCCGCTGCTTTCGATATTGCTCGCCTGTAATAGGAATAAGACACAGTGACACACAGCAAGAGTCCCACCGCACCCAACGTCGAGAGAAGGCCATCCCCAAAAAGGACCTTGTTTGTCCTGCAGGGCTTTCCAGTGGAGTGAAATGCCAAGCAGTGGAAATCCCTACGCTAAAACAGCAGGAGTCGCTTCAAAAGTGTGCTGATCTTTGACCATGATATGGTACATGGCCTTTGGGTCAAACACATACAACTGCCTTGTCTGTGAATAACGCTCTCAAAAAGTATCTTTGCTCTTGCTTGGTAGTGCGATTGACATACCCCAAAAAGCCCATAGAATTTCGATACTGGACCGTAGCGTTCTGCAAGCATCTTATAATAATCCCATGCATACCGCGCAAAATCTGATTCAAGTTGCCTGATCGATTTTGTCAGTGCGTTAACTCGTTATGACTATGCACGTACCTGTCCACCACTGCTGACGAGGGGGCCCAGGAATGTTATCTAGCGGGTTTCTCGCGAAGTGGCTACGCCAAACGGTATAGATGATTAGCCCCACCACGCACAACGACAGCCAGACGTAATGCATGATGATGAACGAATGCCTTTGGTCAAGATCAGGGGGTGATATACGCCAGCATGTCAAAAATTATCTCATGGATGTCACCCAGACCTTCCGTGGACCGTGTCACGAATTACTATCAAGCGCCGTGCGGTGATGCGGTGATCGGAATCTATTAGTATACTCCAAGTCACTCTTGCACCAACATGGTTAGCATGATAGAAATCTTTACACCAAAGAGTCGAGAAACAAGCTAATGCATGAGAAGCGCAGGTTTTCCCGCGCGAGGGCGCAGGAACTGTTGAGGTTCGCCGTTAATGCAACAGGAGAAGCGCCAAGAAGCGGCAACTTCCCCAGATGCGGGGACAATCAAACCAAGACAGTGGAATAGCTGAGATGCACTGTCTTCCACGCACAAGTTGCCTACCTACACCAGGTGTACGTTGATAATAAAGGACTCGGAATACCTAGAAAAGGGCACTAGAGGTAAGATTATGGTGCTATCAATACAGGCGAAAAAGATAATACGAACTACATAACCTCAATCAACTCTCGCACGTTTCCCGGGCCTGCCTTCCGAGTCATCGCCACCACCTTCCTCTGGTCGATTCCCGAGCTCTGTTCGCACCTCACTCTCACCAAAAGGACCTCTGCTAGATGGCCCATCTTGTCCTCGCTCGACTGAACGTGAACGAGATTTATATGGAATGGTTGGGGCCTGGCCCGATACACCCCTCAACACATCGAGTTCGTTCTCTGCTCTTTGTCGTGCGATGCGTTCCTCCTCCCATAGCCTCCTCATGTCCTCCAACTGCGCTTGTAAGTCACCCATTGCTTGATCCATGAGTAACTTCTCTAGTGTCCATTTCTCAATGTTGCGCGCCTCGTTTTCTTTCAAATGGTGGATATACTGCACAGCACGCTGAAGAATTGCGCCTTTTGCCTTCTCACCAGAACTGTTCGGTACTATGCGACCGAGTTCGTTAATGCCCTCGTTGATATTTCCTCGGCGTCGACGCTCGACTTCTTTCTGAGAAAATTACACGACATCAATGACCAGAACACAACCGGACTCATCGAAGATACCTACATGATTGTCCTTCCGCTGGCGGGTCCACTCATCGGTGCCCATCGCAGCACTCCTGGCGGCCCGGGATCTTCCCGTCGATCCAGACGCCGGTTGTGGAGCTGTTGAAGAAGGCTGTTCTCCAATGTCTGTGTCACTGAGAGCTTCTCCTCCATCCTGCGTGTGAGGGGCGGCCGGAGGGGTTTGACCTGCAGCTGCCGCGGCCGCAGACAAGTGTCCAAGGTTAGGAGGACCGCGGGGGTGTGAAGAAGGGCCAGGATCGCCAGGGAATGGTATCGGGTGCTGAAGTTGGTGCTGATTTTGAAGAGGAAATAATCCGGCTTGAGCGAGAGCCTGCAAAGATTGAGCGGCCTCTCCGGTCATATCGCCCTGAGCAGGTGACTATTAATGTAGCAAAAAATGGTGTCAGCGGCACATCCAGTGAAAATTGATGAATGCAACAGAAGTAGAGTTGAATTGAACACCGATAACTCATCGACCATACAAAGTAGTGATATTCGAGGGTAGTTGTTGGTCACAGACCTTGTGGAAGAGACTAGGTAGGTTCTTGAGGAGATTAGAGACTTGAGCGGCATCCATACCCTCTATCTGCAAGGGGATGCGGTCGCCATTGGGAACAGAAACCGCAACTGGCGCGGGTGAACTCTGACTAACGCTGGTGGTGGATGCGCCGGCGGGAATAGAAGAGTGTTGTGCAGAAGTCATGACGAGGGCTGGAGTCGCCAGCGAGCTAAACAACTACTCATGTTACTGCACTTATATTATGGGTTATTTGAGGGTTTATTGACTCACAATTACAACAGGGATATAGGCACAGGATGACTTTGAGGGAGCAAGCTGCTGCTACAGAAGGTCGTGCTGGTCACGGGGTAAGGAGGTCAAAGTCACGGGAAAGTCACATGTCGCCTCTTATATCGCGAAACTGATTATTACAAATATAAACAAATATATCACGCCACATTAACGGCAAAAACCCACGCAATTGAATTGTTCAACGTTATTAGGGACACGAGCGAACTATTTGTGTTTTGATATCACTATATCCTCACTCACTTGGCAGCATGGTCAAGACAAGGTCAAGATAACTTTGGTGACAGTCCTGCAGGACTGACATAGCATTTTTACTACTTCCGCAAGCCTCAATGTCCACATGTTGCACAGATAGTTAATCCCCATGTAATCATAAACATGGTTTATCAATTGGTCTAACCTTTCAGGTTTTGACGGCCGGTTATGTCAGGACTATGCAGCCACGGGTCACCAAGGCTTGTGAACGGCCCCCCTGAGGGATAGTTGTCCATGTGCCGTACGGCGCCTATTGATCCTTTTGGTCGTCTCTCCTTCGGCGGAGTGACAATCCATCTTCTTTTCTCTTGTCTTTATCATTCTTTTCATCTGCGGTATCCTCTTGTTTCTGTTATCATCTTATTAGTGACGATGCGCATATCTGTGGAAGACCCTCTTACACTTGCCATCGCACCTCCCAAAGATGAAACACCCGAAGAGAAAGAAACACGCGAGCAGGCTGAGATCGAAGCTCGTCGAATAAGCGAGGCTATCGACGAGCAAATCCGTCAAGAACGAACCGCACTCAAGAAGAAAAAGAAATCTGTCAAAGTACTTCTCCTCGGTCAGAGCGAGAGCGGTGCGTTCATCAGAGCATCGTTTCGGAAGTAAACTTATCCCGATCATACAGGAAAATCTGCTACACTCAAAAGTGCGTTTCAAGGGCACTCGTGGATTACTAAGGGATTAAGATCTCGTTTCAGACTTCCAATTGCAACACGCACGACGCGAGTGGGCGGAGGAGCGAGCTTCATGGCGGGCAGTCATTTATTTAAACCTCGTTCGCAACATCATAAGGGTTCTGGATATCCTCGGCCGGGAGATGTCCCTAGCCGAGGGCGAAAAGCGCCCAGGGTCTACAGTAATAGAGTATCTCAGCGATTCTGACGACGAGACAGCAGGCCATGGGATTGTTTATCATTTCTCGGACAAACATCGATTCATGCAACGGCGTCTCGGCCCGTTGCGCAGCATTCAGAGTGACCTCGAGAACAAACTCGGTCCTGAATCGCAAGAAGTTCGATCAACAACTTCTATATCTGCGACACCATTTGATTCTCTAGGCTCTCAACCACTACCCAAACGCCCCTCGCGAGACTTCGGCATCAATTCAACAAATGGATGGAAATCCGCCTTGGAAAAGCTGCGCCCGTCGGTGGTGGCCAGTGCCCGTCTTCAAAGACGGAATGATAGTGATCACAACGAGATTACTGATGTGCTCGTTGCGTGCAAGGAAACCATGTCAGACTTATGGCAGGACCCTGTTGTCCAGCAAGTTTTATCTCATCGCAAGACAAAGATCGAAGACTCTCCGGGCTTGTGAGTGTTCCCTATCCCATATCTTAATATCCTGACTTATTGTGTCATCACAGCTTTTTGGACGACATTGACCGCATCATATCGTATGACTATGAACCTAGTGACAACGACATTGTTCGTGCGCGTCTACGAACGGTTGGCGTTCAAGAACACAAAGTTGTGATGGATGATAGTGAGTCGTTCGATTACTTTCAAACACTTGAATTAAGCAGCATTCCGCAGGCAACGGTAAAGAGTGGCTATTGTATGATGTTGGCGGAACGAGGTCTTCGGTAAGTTCGATCACATATCTAGTCATATTGTAGAACTAACAATCTTCCTATGAAGCGTGTAGCATGGGCGTCGTATTTCGACGATGTCGATGCCATCATTTTCCTTTGTCCGATCTCTTGCTTTGACGAGCAGCTTCGTGAAGATCGTCGCATAAATCGCCTGGAAGATAGCTATCTCCTATGGAAATCAGTCTGCTCGTCTCGTACCCTAGCAAAGACCGAGATCATTCTCTTTCTTAACAAGTGCGACATCCTCCACAACAAAATCAAACGAGGGCTGTGTATAAAGGATCATATCCCGAGTTACGGCAGTCGGAAAAACGACACAATCACAGTGATGAGATGTAGGTTCTAATTTGCGCAATGTTTGCAAATAAGTCATGGCTATACGTCGATGCTCACGCGATCGTTCTCTTCTTTTCCAGACTTCCAACAGCATTTCAAGGAAATTTCTAAGCAGTATTCCCCGGAACCACGGCCGTTCTTCATTCATTTCACATCAGTAATCGTGAGTCTGTCCCACTGTTTGACGTGCCTGGGTTCCATGAGAATGTTCCTCCGTTGAGGAATCGCGTACCCAAGGCCACGCTGGCACGGACGATGGCTAACTGGCTTTTACTTTTAGGATACCAAGGCGACCGCAGCTACGTTGAGCGTAGGTGAGTGTTCATACGAACTTAAGATGTCTCGATCCTCACATGAGTGCTCTTAGTCGAAGAAAGTATCCTTCGTACTCATTTACGGAATGCGGATCTTCTGTAATATCGCTGCGTTATTTTATCACAACCCTACTATATCCCCTACTCATCGCTGTCGCTGTTTTTTAACGCGTGTTGTACCACCACCTTATTAATGTATGTCTCTCCATAGTACATACGCATTGTAGATGTTATCTATATATTGCAACGACCCCACCCACATTCTAATATGCACAGGGTAGGTAATATGCGAGATGGTTAACACCCTTGTTTGCACCTAGATTGCCATTACTCTATTTTATTTTTTTTTGAAAAATACGCGCGGAGCTTCATCTTGCAATCGAATAAAGCCTCGGTGATTGAGTTCCGCAGCTCACAAACACAGCCCGTCTAAATATAGATCCTGTGCACCGTAGATCAGAAATTACGTCGGTGCACTGTGCGGTGAACCATGACTCAAGGAAGTCACATCAGAAGTCTTGTGGAGTACTGTTGGGGCATGAACTTAAGGAAAGACTTTCGAAATTTATTTCCAACGCGCATAATGTTGCTGTAATTCCAAAACGATACCGACTAGATTTTGCGCGGTAATTCAAGCTTCATATGTCACTGGCCAACTGCGTATACACTTACCACTAGTTCAATATGTGCAAGCGGGACTAAAAGACTGGACGAGAGAACTGTACCAGTCGGCATCTCGAGCAACACTGCAAAGGTTCACCGCAATTTTTATACTTGCTGCAGGTCTAGTGGTAAATCAATGGCTCTCAATTGAGTGAAATATTTGGTAGATCGCTTAGCGAAAACACTCTAACGAGGTATCTAATACCATGAAACAACCGTGGGACAAATCCACCCTTAGGAACCCGCTCGACTCTGTCCCTCATCTCTACCGTTCCCGTTCCGCAAGACGGGTGTGGCGAGTCCCCTCTCAGAACGCATTTGCTCTTCTGGAGATTGTGTCCTCGGACTTGAAAACTGCCCGCCAGGGTGTCGTCGTCCCCACTGTTCCCAGTTCCACCTCTGGGCTTTCAGCCTCGTCTTCACTGTCATGCGGTGTACCTAGTGCGCTTGCGTGCGCACCTGCGGGCTGACCGGATATCGAGACATTCCTCCGCGCACGTCTGGCGTGGAACGTGCGGCTGGCAGTGGCATTTGAGAACAAAGGAAGAAGGTATCTCTCATCCAGCGCCTGGAACCATTTGCCGTCCTCGTTGACCTGTCTGACATCATGTCTTTCCGCGGACGGACCAGCATCCGCCGAGGTCGTGGCCATAGGGAGCACTTCCGCTTCCGACTCAAATGACTCCGATGATGCTGCAGAAAACATAGTATTACCGACCGGCGATGGTGGTGCTCCCGGGTGGTGATTATAAGCCCGTGATGCATAGTGTGACCCTACCCTGCCTGCAGCCCGTCCATATCCGTGCTGCGATGGCGAGAAATAGGGCAAGGGCTCAGAATCGTCGGTGTATCTGTTCCATGCACCACCATTGCGGCGATTCTGCCATGCGTTACGTCCTGGAGGCGCATCTTCATCGCTGCTGCTAGCGGCTTCGTCTTCAACGCCTGTGCGAATACCGAGGATCTCCAGCATGCGTGCAGTGGTACCTCCGAACATGAAAACAGTGAGGACCACTACAACGAGGACAGTTGTCCGCAGCGTCTGCGCGTTCTCGCCCTTGAAACCAGCTGCAAGTGCCACACCCACTGCACCTCGCAAGCCAGCCCAGAACAACATCATCTGGTAAGAGTGCGGAATTTCTTCTGTTCGCTGTCCCCGAGCATGGCGAGTGAAGAAGTTGATTGCTTCGGATAGAGGGAAGACGGCTGCGTATCGGGTAAACACGACTGCCACCGTCGTGACCACAATGAAGAGGGGCTTGACGTAGTTGGTAACGCGTTCAGAAGACGGAGGACTTGTGAAAAGTGAGAGGCCGAGGTAAATGAAGATAAAATTCTCGGAGAGCTGAGCGAGAGTCGAGAAGATATATTTTGTCGTTCGCTGCGTTCGCCGGGACATGGTGTGATATGCATAGTGTTTTAAGGTGATACCACAGAAAAGGAGGGATACGATGCCAGACATAGACAAGCCGTTCGACAAGAAATAGCAGGTGTATGCGCAGAGGGCAACGAGACAAGATTCGATGGAAGGATACAAGCTCATTGATGAGTGTTTGAGGATTAGAGACATTCCCAGACCGAAACTAACACCAAGGGCCATGGATACGCTGAAGGAAAGCAAGAAAATTCCGATGCCATGGAATATGGACGAGATGTATATCTCTGTGCCGTGGAATTGCGCGAGGGTTCTGAAAATCAGATGAGTATGCGTATCCTAAAGGGAAAAAGACATTTCGAACTTACTCATACATGACAATACTGACCGCATCATTTAACAGACTCTCGCCAAAGATGATGGTATAGAGTTTTGGGTCCACCTTATACTGATTGAATATGGCAAGTATAGTCACTGGATCAGTTGCAGATAGTGTAGAGCCGTAGATCAAGCACTCCAGCAGTGTAACATCCAAGGATTCTAGTCCCAGGAAAGAGTAGATATACACGAGCACCCTGTCCTAGGACAATTAAGCAAAGTATTGATAATGCGAGAAGCATTTCGCATTTGACGCACCCGACACCGACAGCTGATATGAATGTGCCCAAAAATGCGAAAGTAAGGATGGAACCAAAATTGCGGAAAAAATTCTCCTGCACAAGGTTGTATGTCAGACTTTATTTTGACATCTGCGCAGCACTCACCTGCTTGAGCTCATATCCGGAATTAAGAATGATGGGAGGAAGTAGCAAATTGAAGAACAGTGTGTGTTTGAAGGTCTATGAATAAAGCTTTAGCCATGGACAGCCGCAAGTTTACAAGGAGCTTGGAGACGCGCTCCAGTGAAGCAAGACAGCAAGCTGTGGAAAGTGCACAAAGTAACAAGTGGATGCTCACCAGCATTTCTCGAATCATCGTGCCCGGTGCAAGCCTAACCACCAACCCGACAAACATCCCTGCAAAGATAGAGACGGTAGTCTCATTGATGGCCCGGATTCTCTTGATTTGCAGGTAATAGGACGTCCATAACGAGAGGATGAGTAGCAAGCAGACAAGAAACAGAGACCACGACGAATAGTACTCTTCCTCTTCTGCAATGGGAGCTTCAGACGGTGCTGCGGATGGCGCCTGTACTGTAATTGAGCTCAACTTGAAGGCCATGAAGTGTGCGTAGCCGGTAAGTACCACGGCGGCAGCAGACGCTTGGGGTCGCGGGTAAATGTTGCCACGCACACAGCTAATAACTTTACGTAATACCTTTGATGTTCTCATTCAGGAACTTTGACTTCCAGTCCTGAACGAGCAGAGCGTGGTGTATTAATGAGATATACAATAGAGTCCTCTATATATGTTGTCTCGTTGCTTATTTCATCTCCTCTGCGTCTTTGCCGCCTGAGATTTAGCAGCGATGATCTCACTCCTCTTGCTCATGTACCACGATTTCGCGTACTGCATAGATTCCATCATCGTGGGTGGTTTGACCTTTGGTTCGACGCGGGGAGTTATTTTGAGCCACTTGCGCACCGTCGCGCGTTGTAGGACGAAGGACTGTAGGCATGATACCGTCACGCCAGTCAGGATGGATAACCACAAACCCTGAAAAATCATTAGAATTGAATATGGAAGAATTGACAAGGAAACCCTACGCCAGGCAGTGAGCCCATGAGAGGGACGCTCATGAACGAAAAGATGCGCATGTAATTCATGATATGGGCCATGTCGGGACGCTCAGCGAAATTAACGTCTCCTTTCATCACCTGTGAAAACTGTTTAGTATCAATTCCCTAGTGCATAACTGTGAATACACGCACCGACATCTGGATATTGATGGCGACAGTGGATAGGATTGGTAAGATGTAGTATGGATCCGACATGGTCAAGTCAGGCAGGAAAAAGACGCCGCTCTGCTTGAGCTGCTCTACAGGAAGCATGGTCATCTTCCTGACAGCAAAGAACAAACCTAATGTGACTGGGATTTGAACGAAGGGCATAATGATGGAAGGAAGCACCCGCGCTCCGGCTTGTTCGTAAATTTTCTGTCTCTTCAGGGATATACGCTGCAATGCAAGGCGATCACTAGTGTTGATTTGTTTCCACTCCGTCGTCACGGCCTGCAGTTGATCGGTGTAGGGAAGTAAACGTGACGAGTTGCGAAGGCTCATGATGTTGGCAGGTAAAATGACCACACGCCACAAAAGCGTGCCAGCGATGATCGTGTAAAACCACGGCATTCCACTGCTGACCTGTAGAAGTTCGAATGACCACCTTATGATCCCAGCCGGTGACCAGCCAGCAAGGCCTAGTTCTGCTAGATCTCCATATTGAAGGGGTGGGATGACGGTGTCAAACATAGGAATATCGATACCCGCACCACTGTCAGCGACGACTGTTAAACTATCCTGCGCGGTAGTTCCTGGTATTGGAGCAGAGTCTAGTGTCACCGTATTGACTGCTGTGGCTGGTTCCGAGTCCACGATAGCAGAACTAATGTTGCTACTGGAAGCTGGTGCTGACTCCACTACCGATGCTGCCTGCTGCTCAGGTATTGCTGATTTTGACCACCAGAAGTTACGGGTATGCATTATGCGCTGGGAAGAGAGCACCCTTGGCGCAAATTTTGAGTGCTGCAGTAAGACTGAGTAAACGAGCATATACGATGCTCTTCAACGCGCACCGGCAAAGTTAGAGACCGCGCTTGGTTTTGAGACACTTGCGGCCATATTCTGTAGTGTCATCAGCAGTGCTATGTCAGTAGACTCATTAGAAACATACCTTGCACCAGAAACTCTTGGACTAAGGCGAATGCCTACGCGTACCGTTGAAAGCAGAACCATCAATTTTAATGTCAAGCCTGCGCTCTGCTCAAGCTGACCACCACCTTCACTCGCAACTTGAGCTTGAGTGTACGGTAAAGAATAGGCTGAGAATAATTTAATGTGCCGAACCGAACCGAACCAGTTTCTCACAGTACTGTCATAACTCCAATTGATTCAGTTCTGCTCATTCTGCCCTTCACCTCCGACATCATGCACACATACAGGTGGGCTCCACGAAAAGAACTTGCGATCATAAACATGGTTGAATATTATGATAGGGGCCATAGAGCAGATTCGTTTAGGCCGATTGATGTCCTTGAGCTCAATGAACTTCGGGCACGCAACCGCACATTTAACGGTGCTTACCGCCGTACTGCCATTGCTACCCTTGGGTACGCACTGACGGCCCTCCGACTGTTTGATTCGCGTTTTTTTCGAAGTGAGTCTGTTGTCTCTTCGCCTTTGACTTCTTCCATGATGACCGGACAGTTGGTATTCTCTATCTCGTTCTCTCCATTCTCCTTTTCGCTCTTGGGTATATTCGTGCTCGACAATCACGGCACGACTTTTCCGACCGATCGAAAACTAGCGCTCTTTATGATCAGGCGCTCCCTACTGTCGGGCAGGAAGACAGACGAGAATATGGTCGTCCATTCATAACAGCTGGACGTGATGTTGTTACTGTTGGTGCTCTCGTGATGATAGTGGAAATCCTGTTGTTTGCGTTTGTACTTCAAATGTGACTCTTTTCTGTGCGGCAACAACCTCCTACATTAGGTATGGTGCGATGTTTTACCTTGCTAGCTCCATCTGAACGGTAGCTCCGCACAGCGCAGACTGCTGGTCTTATTCATACCCGCATTCCTATCTTTCGCTGTTTCAGCTTAGGAATTTAGAGGCCTTGAAAGCTTGATATGCCATCTAGTGTTGATGTATTGTAACCATTGTATGATATATCAATCCCACTTGTATTTTCAAGGGGTATCCCCAAATTTAGGAGGTCTTGGCGGTTTCCATGAATTAATCTCTGCCGCATCACCGATGTTTCCACTCAGTCAGCATCTATAGCGAAGCTAGGCGCCAGTAAACACGGCTGTCTATTTGGAAACCGAACTCAAGAGGTCATGTTAGAAATCACAACTATTGCAATTGTAAGTAATAATCCTAAGGCTTCCCGGCACAGCCAACAAGCCTATTGTATCATTAATGAGATGAGTACGTTGGTATTATTGAGTCGACTCGATACCGGGCGACACGACTGGAATGATTCCAAGCATACCATGCCCACAAGGATCAAAAGGTGAAAGGGAAGAAACGACTTCAAAGATGATGTCTGGATGGTAATTGTCTAAAGAGGGATCGCAATAGGTATAATGATAGACGGCTCCGTTCCAGTCACCATAAACAATCATGAAATTCCACAACTATCAGCTACGAGTCCCACCAGACTTGTATAACGTAAACCTCAGAAAGCTGTGACCGCGAGACCTGCAGCACCCAAGATAGCACTGACAAGCAATGACACATCTGCATTGATTGACCGGGGACCGCCACCCGTAAGGCCACCGGACAGGCCGCCGGCGGCCTGCACAGCGCCGCTCAAAAATCCACTCGGGCAGGTTGATACGGTGGCGTTGTAAAGAGCAGGCTGGCCACTGAGCAGTAAGCTGTTGTTCAAACCTGGGGCGTACGGGAGACTGGACTCGAACGTGATGTATGATGTGAGAATGTTGCGTGTACAAGTGGTGCAGAGTTGAGTGGAATTCATTTTGGAATCAAGGAAGAGGAACACGAGATTGGTATCTTGATATGTCGTGGTGTTGGGAATGAGTGCAGTGGTGGTGTTACTGACGTCCCGACGTGCGGAAGCCCCGCTGCCAGGCGTTGTGTACAGGTATTGCTGCAGCGCCTGTTGTTTACTAGAGGTCACCAAAGCCACATTTCCAGTAGCAGAACTACCGGACGTGGTGTTCAGCTGCGTGACACAGTATTGCCCATTATCAGATTTTGAGCATACGGCATCTCTGAGTGGCGTCAGGACATAGAGGACATCATAAGTCCTGAGAACATCGGTATTGAGATTCGTCGTAAGTTCTGCTGAGCATGCCGAGTAGTAGGACATCAGCTGAGAGCGAACAGTGCTGTCAGGGCATGCATTAAACGCAGATGTCGAGCAGAGGTTGCTCAATGCAGTGTTAATGATGCTCGTGGTGATACTGCTCGAGTTGACCCCCGGTGCGAACGCAGATGTCGCAGATGTAATTGGGGTTGTGCAGGAGGAAAAGCTGCTGTTGCTGTTCAGACTAACTAAATAGTCTGAACAACCTTGACTGATTCCTGAAGGAATGAAAGGATTGGAACTTGAGGACTGAGGGTTGGTTTCGGAACGATCTAGTCAGTCTAATTATTAATGATTTCACCAAACTTGATGCTTACAGATTGTGCCAAAGAAGCGGTAATAAATAAGGACAGAATAGCAAATGACTTCATTGCAAGGTGGGTATGATAGATATCAACGAGTGGACGTGTTTTTTGCAGTCGAGGGCGACGATGGCGACGAAGTTTCTGTTGTTGAAACAAAACAATCATGGGAAAAGATCCTCCCTCAGCTACAAACAAAGCCAAATACAGAACACACGTGGTAACCAGTGACTTGCAGATTCTGTCATGTTTTGCTGCCAATAATTTGCTGCCATGGCCAGCCTGCTAGCAACGGTTGGATCAAAAACATGCCATTATGATATCCTGGGATTGTCGAATACGAGACTTCCCAGCTATATCACCCTCAGCACTTTTGACTCGAAATACGGCATGCCGCCGCCGCCGCCTGCCCTAGTGTTATGCAAGCGGATTATCCCTGCATATGCACATTTTTAATGTACCTTTGGTCGCAGCATGGATGCGGGGGGTGCAGGGACGAATCGAGGCCTATTGAGGCACTGCTCCGGTTGCTTTTACACCTTATCGGTTGGCCTCCACGAGTGTGAGTGTACCATCTACCTCGGTACCTGGCTAAATCCAACATTCATCTGTTCCTCCTGAGTCTCACTCCACAGATCAGTTCGCTGATCGGGCCGCAACTTGGCATCCGCGCACTTGCAAGGTGCATATAATAATTTTCTTGTAAGTCGTGACAGAGTTTACTCATATCCGATCGAACACGGATCTTGTACACACCTGCCGAGTGACCCACGGCTGCATGGGACTCATCACAAATGTCCTACCTGAAGTATGCACCTTGGATCTGCGTCCGGTTCTTTCTCACACACTGACACTAGGGTTAGTGATAAGAATTCCTAGTACAGAAGGCTGTTCTCTCCTGTTCTCTCCTTGTTCCAGGAAAAACCTACTAGCACGGACATGAATGAGTCTACGTTCTACTCCAGTGAGTCTATCGCCGCTTAACTTCGCCTGGCTCAGGTGTGTCACCTTTAGGATCCGCACTGTTGTGCTGACACCGCTTCTGTTCACATACCCAAAACCTGACTGGATTCTTGTTCAGTTAGGTTACTTCTGCCGACAAATACATGGTATGTACATACAAGGAAAGCGCTTTGAGAGCACAAGGACGCTCGGATTGGATCGTACTTGTTACAGCAAGTTGCTGGACCAGAGTCCTGGAACTCCGCTCAGTTCAGGTTGCGAATCTTCTTATCTGCGCTAGGTTGGACATGCGGCGAGGCCAGCTGATATTCATATTCTAGTCAAGGGTTCATCTCCACAACGCGGTAAGCACCGAGTGTCTCCCATAATTGCTTATCGTGATGACCACTTTTTTGCCGCCTTAGTCCATCTAGTAACCATTAAGCTCCCTTGGCTTCGATGACCCCAGTCGTAGTCGGGTTTACTCCGCCGGAGAGAGCGCTGACTCGTCAATAAACCCTCACCTGTCTGTATATGGCATTAAACACAATGTAAAACGGTGTAGTACACGTCTTATTAACAATCGCTTTTCCTCAAAGTCATCTTTGTCGTAGGATTGCAGTGGACATGATGGACGTCTAGTAGCAGTGCCGGCGTGTCGGTTGGCCACAACCATTTCGAGTTCGAATATTGTCAAATAGATCAGTGAAATAAGCCGCATTCGGGTCCGTTGCGATCATAATCACTCATTTCCGTCGAGGTGCTGCATCAACATGCGCTCATGATCGCTCCTCGTGCGGCATATTGTCATCAATGTCGCCGCCAGTCTATAATATCGGGAGCGCATTTTTAATAACACGTAACTGCTCAGCGACCCGCACCTTTTGGTACTTGGAATAAAATGAGGAGCGGATGACCTCCCGAGTGGGTGAAATACACAATGCAGAAGAGCTATTGGAAATCAATTGGAAATCATGGAAGCTGTGTATTTGTCCAACTGAGCGGATTAACGCAAATCGTGACTGCATATCATGGCAGAGCGTCTGGTTTGTATTTACTATTGACAAACCGCAGAAGTCGGAACTCGGAGATTGACATGCTCGTGGAGTCGTGCAACGCTGTGCATCTATGTTCGGCACCGCCGTGAGCTCGAGGAATAGAAGACGATCAATCGGATTGATGCGCAACTCAAGCGCAACGATATAAATCCTAGCCAGCCGCCTTGCCGTGCACACTGCAAACAGAGGTTTCGGGCACCGGCGATCCACAGTTGAGTCAGCGGGACGGCGATGCTTACGTCAGGCGATATCATAATCTACCGTGTAAAACTCAGTATTCGGACACAACTAGGAGTTACCGTATCACAGCTGCAAAGCACCCCGCAATGTTACGATTGTCTCGCCCGAAAACAGGCCGCAGTTCCAATTGACGGCTCATCGACGGTACATCCTCAGTCCTGCCGGGCGGCATCGCGGCACTCTTTCAAAACAAAAATATTCTATTCTATTCTATTCCTCAAATTTTAAAAGCCTGCAGAAAGTCATCCAACTGGATGTCATCTTATCAAAGTTCACTTAGGTATATTATACAAAGAGTTTGACGTTTCTCTGAGCGCTGAACCCAAGCACTCTCATTGGTGGAAAGAATTCGGCTATGACTAAAAGCAACAATATTGTTCCTGGAGCTATCACGAAAACGGTGTAAAGTGACGCGTCAAAATGCTTTCGGCTTTGCTGATCAGTAGGGATGAAAAGTCCAAGAACTTCAATTGGGGCTCCTACGGCGGGAAGTTCTGTCCACGCTCCTTCCCCCTTCCCACAATTCGAGCGGCCTTCCGTGTTACCTTCCTAAATAAGAACTACAATGTATTGTGCAAAATGTTTCGCCTACAGTCCACAGTAAAGATGGGAAGGCGGATCCTCCACCTTGGTCAAGCTGAAAATGCCCCGTAAGCTCTCAAGTTCAGACACACCAAAAGACCTCCAGCGTCCGACAAAGGAACGTCTGTTGTGGATGTAACCTTCAAAGATCCATGTCCCACGTCCCTCGTCACCCGAGTATTTCTGCAAGAATCATACGTCATGAGAATGTGAAAAATCCGACGAGCGAAGCAGGACTAACTGGTTTTCTCGTCAGAGTGACAAGTCCATCAGACAAACGGATCCTTCCAAAGAAGATAAATGCACCCCAGGTGGCTTCCAACCTGCGTGGAGTCTGAACGAATACGTGAATAATCCGAAAAACCCTGTGATAACGAAATATTCACTTCACCAGTAATCACGACATCCAGGGCATGCCGTGGGTCCCTGTGGTTCTCTGAGGTATCGGTTGGGCGAAAAAGTTCATATCGATGTTTTGATGATCCTGTGGCGTCCGAAAATTCATTTGCTGTCTGAGGTGGGAAGAGTTGTGTCACCGACATGGAGCGCAGTGAGAACCATACGCACAGTGGCTCCTTCACAATCATTCATGACTAGATGTTTGAACGCTGACTCTCCAAAATCATCATTCCGCGGAACGCTGGGCAATGGTATGCATGGTGCGAAGCATAGGTGTTCCTCGAGCCGGCATTGGATAGGCTGTCTGGACACGAAATCAGGCGAAACCGCGGGATCCGATTTCTGGGAAGGACATCGACAGAACGATGACGGTGATGTCTATGGAGGTATTAGTCGAGTTCTCGAAGCCATTGACCATCACCTACCCTGTGAAATCCGTCATCAATTAGGACTAGTCAATGATATCGAGCACTCACATGTAGGTACCTTCCCAAGTTCCACTTAGCAACCCAATGCACGACCGAAGTTCCCAAGTGTCATCCGGTAAGCCCAGGCGATGGGCAATACGATAGAACTCTTCATCATGAGCGAGACTTCTTGATGCCCGCATCTTCCTTCCCGCACGATCCGCGAAGGGTTCATGGGAGAGGCTTTGATGACCCGAATCAGCGACAAGAGGTGTCCTTCTTCTTGTGATGGCAAAGAAGTCTTCTAAAGTAGGACCATCATGGTCCGTGGGGCGCGCAACCCCTTGAGTTTGCGGCAAATGTTTGGGCACTTGAAGAGCAATCGCCTCCTTCAGTGCGAAAGTTAGGAAAATTGACGCAGAAAGAAGGCTGGGAGCGGTTAGTGTGTATTCCTTAGTGTAGATTGGGGAAACGAGCGCCCGGTATTTAGTTTCGACACAAGCGCTGGACATTATTTCTGGTGCTCGGTTGCACGATCTGTTGATCGATAAAGGACATCGTCTTCTCGTCTCGCTGTTCACATTGAGTGAAGGAACCTAAAATGATGTCAGTGTTGGTTTAATATGTGGGCGCGGTCACTTCATCACATTTATCGACCCTGTGACGAAAGGTCTTAGTTCCGAAAGCGTCTGACTGCGTTCCTCCGACGGCATATCGGTAATAAACTCTGGACGATGCAAATCAGGAACGCCTATATACTAGAAAAGTGCACAATAGCCTCACTGTGAGACCAAACCAAACATGCGACAGATATAGCTAATGCGCGAGCCGTGTCGTCGCGAATAACCCCTTGCTGGCCAAGGCATCGTTTCAATAGCATACGTATATATTGCGCAATGCCGGCAGAATGAAGCTGAGATTCGTTCATCCCATCGCTCTCCAACAGCATTAGGTAGATTGTCCAGAGGTCAGGAAGGATACTGTGATCGGCAATATGGTGATGCCGGATGCGTCGAAGTACCGCACATCGACGCTGTAACTCCAATGCCAAGTTCGTAGTCGTAGGAGATGCAAGTTTGCTGCGACGGAGATGAGCGACTAGGTCAAATCTACTGCGAAACACCCGCGCATAAAGTTGAGGGCAAGATTTCAGGGAGAGGGCGTCGTGTAGGTTGCGGCTACATAAAAGTAGCTGAAGAACAGCACCGAGGCCGTTGAACGGCGCGGAAGCAACAGTGAAGAAAGCTATTTGGGACAGAACATCGACAGGGATTGATTCCAGGTGAGGAAGCATCATACTCTGTGTAAAAGCATAACTGCAAGCGCCTTTTAAACTAAAAAGCAAGTGAGTGGCGGAGTGCCGTTCGAGCAATGAGATCGCCGCGCGAACTAAGCGGAGGTTTACTTTTCTCATTGAGAAAATTGAAACGTCTGAAAGAGAGGTAAACACACGTTCTCCAGATCAGATCTTGATTGTAATCGTGGCTACATACCCGTGTGCCTGGTCGAATTCATATATCCGCCTTCACAGCAAGTGCTATCGGAAGCGCACCGTAATTCTTGGCCAAATAGTTTCCACATCCAGCACGGGGCAATATATGTGGCGTTGATTGCGCAACTACTGTCCTAGTAGTCATCACCCAGACTAGTACTGCTGAATCAGGGCCAACCGCCAAAGTTAACGTTGAACGTGTACACCGCTTCAAATTTGGGTGCACGTGATGAAAGCAAGAAGGCTTAGAGCATCTCTTGTGACGCCACTACGCAGTACATGAGCGCTCAGTACTTAGTGGATCCATCGTATTTTGTGAAACATCCTTCGAGCTTCCATCAGCTGACACGAGGGTAAGAGAACCTCGTGGAGAGCTGTTGCTGCGAAAGCAACTTCCCCAAGCACGGAGATGAACAATCCAGAATCGTTGTTGTCAGATGGCAACAAACGTTCCGACCATCGAACTACTCCGATGGTGCATTGGCATTATGATTACGGTCAAATGGCAGTGGAAAAACACATTTCCTAAGATGCGCCAAGAAAGGCAACATAAGTTTCGCACCGCTTTGTATGGATTCCCCCATCTGCTTGAAGTTAACCTTGTCCATTGACCGATCTAGCGTGACAACCACTCACAAAGTTGTGCGCGCGTGACGCGAAATGTGAACCCACGCGTTGCCTGCGCACTGTGCGCAGCAACTGTTTCTCCTCTGTATGTAAGTGATCTGGAATTTTCAATTGATGATGTGTGTTTTGTACATGCGGTAGGAGCAATACTGTGCAGTGACGGCAGTGCGAACAAGTCAACTTATCATACAGTTGGGATCCGGCCTTGCAAGGAGTCTGATGCGTGCGTCCGTTTAATTGGCTCACCGAGACAACACTAGTACATTCGTCACGCACATTTACAATGATCGTATCGCACAAAACTTCTCATTTCATATAATGATGCTTCTTGTCCTCTTAACTTGTCCGTCACAGCTTACAAAATCTCACTTTTAACGCCCAGTTTGATCACAGTTCTTGGGGGGGAAAGTTAGATACAAACCTTCATGCAAGACACAGAAGGATGCTTACTCTGCATGGCAGCAATATCGGAGCTCTGGACGTAGTCATCGAATTCGGCTACTTTCTCCTGTAGATCATCCAACGAAACGAGTTCGTCCTCTGTTCATAAAGGTCATGATCCCCTCATCAATGTGACGACGGATGGTGACTGACCAACAACCACGGTAATTTGGAGCTTCTTGATGCCGTAGCCGACAGCGACTAGTTTGCTAGCACCCCATACAAGACCTTCCTGCTCAATGGAACGCACAGAGTCCTCGAGCGCTTGCATGTCGGTTTCGTCATCCCAAGGTTTAACTTCCAACGTCACGACAGACTATATGAAGGCATCCGGTCTAAGTACGGCAATATTAAGCAAGTGAAGAGACCGACCTTCGCAGCTGCTTTGGGTTTATTAGCTTTCTTCGCATTGTAGGCGGCAACACGCTCTGCTTTGAGTCTCTCTGCTTCTGCGTCATCTTCTTCATCGTCGTCGGCGAAGAGATCAACTTCGTCTTCGTCGTCAGCAGCAGCAGGAGCCGATGCCGATTGAACGAAAGCCTGTCCGGCAGTGCTTGTGCCCGGCAGATCTGCATGCTCCGCAGTATAAGACTTGATGTGAGAGTACCATCTGGCAGAGTGCGGGTACTTCGATGGCTCCGGTGCCGTGAGCAAGTTGTAAACGTGAACGTCTGCCTGAGAGGGCGTGTACCTAGGGTCAAGAGATTTAGCTAGATCCAAGGACATTACAAGCCAAAGAAGAATCAGAAGGCTAGGTATAGAGTTATCGGCATATCTGAGCAGCGGTGTCTAGTCGCTTCTTGGAAACACGGACCATAGCATAGTGATCATCGCAGGAAAAAAAAGTTGAAGGATGGAAAATAACTCACCCTTCGATGTAAGACCTAGTAATCAGGTGTTGTTCAAGGGCGTCGAGGTTCAAAGACATCTTTATCGTCGGAACTACAGCGATGGTTAAGTTGAACGATCGATAAGTTTAAAATTTAAAGTTTTTTTCGAGATTCCTCTTTAGGGCCGGCCCACGTGTCGAACAAGCAGTGAAGTACCGACGATGACCCTACCCTCTTGATGCTTTTACGCCTGCCCTGCGGGCTACTAGACAAGCTATCGTTGGTCATCTATCGAACGCGAATCCGAATCAGCAGTTGACCCGAAGTAATTTTTCTGTGTATGTATGAGCTTGTTGACTTCCCCAGGCTTTCACCGAGCGTTTGTACGTCTTATTGGTATTCCTATTGTGTGATGCGGTTGCTAACATGTTGAATGTGGTACCCCTGCATTTTACAGACCTAGACCCTTTCGTCCTATTAGAAACACCCCTGCCTCATGTCTTCCTGTGCTTTTAATACATGATTTTTCTATCACGGTGCAGAAAGATCTGTGTGCATGAACATGCCTACTAAGTAGACAGAATACACCAGGGGAATGGATCTCATTGGTTCGAATGCGTAACTTTCACCTATGACTTTCAAATGTTTATCTTTTTTCCCCTTAGTGACATAGGCCATCCTACGACATTGCTATCGTACTTCAGGCTATTCCCGGTCGCACGTGAACATTAGTAAAACATGCTGGTATGACCTGCAGGCTCCTATCGCCGACTGATGGGTCCGAATGGTCGAGTTGCCTTGGTGTTGAAGCGATTCCTTCTTCGTCTATAGAGTCACAAGATATTAATTTACCTGAGTGACGAAACCAATGACACAAGGTGAGTGATTGTTTACCCCCCTGGTTATATTGTATTTACTCATCCCATGCAATGGCTTGTTGCGCAGCGGAAACACTTGCCCCATTGATACAAAGCAGCTAGACTGCCATCTTGCCTATACTTGGATATCTATGTTGCAAACTCTCGCTGATTCTTCCGTGAGTACTTGCCAAGGCAGTGACGGTTGCTCATATCGCATGCCAGAACAGGCAAAATCAATTGTTGGTGACGATGCCACCCATAACTGTCCGAATCCTCTGTCCGTCTCAGTTCATAAGACGGAAATTGATTGATCGAAGTTTGTTTATGGAATACCGCTGGATCTCGATATCTTAGCCCCACAAGACCTAGTTTGAGTGAGAGCATGACATGACATTCATGTTCCTCCTTTCGAATGAAATAGGCACCCGTCCTGGTCTCGCAGAAGGGCCGTCTTCCCCGCGATGGGGCCCTTGGCTATTTGGATATTGACACTCCTCGCCTGAGGTTCGCATACTATGCGCTTCCGTCATTCCTCGGGTATTCATATGATGACCGTCGGGCTATATGCCAATGCATTCCCGCAACTCGTGTCCGTTCTCGACACCTATTACACCCTCGCACTTCGATCACACTGAGTGATGGTTTTGATGGCGCAATGATGCAAATGCTATTATATTCATCATGAGATCAAGGGTTCACAAGCAGTTTGGTGCGTGTACACTAGCGATGGTTTCGGTGTTCCATACGAGCGCCCATAACGATTGAAAGCTCGGGCTGCGGTGGCCACCGTGAGCGTCGCGATTGTACTGTAAAATTGCCTAGCTCTCATCTAATGGATGGTCCTCCAATCCATGTTCCACTAAGCGTACTTCCGCAATTACTACTTATGTATTGTTCCACTTCATGTCACTCCGGAGTCCTCGCCTGTCGACCGCAGCATGTCAAACAACGTTTACTTGTACTTATAGCTAGCACAGTAGAATTGAATGCGGTGTGGAACATGTGGATGCCGTCAAGCCTGCGTGCGTGCATTCGGGCGAGATCTGCTCGTGAATCGCGCTCGGTGAGCACCGGTCGAGCGGCAACTACTGGTGTCTTGGGTTCTGGCTGATGTATATAAACGTATATAAGGCTAAGGCCCGGCTGTCACTGCGATGATTGGCATAAGTGGTTGTCGCACTGGGTTCCGAAATCGCCGGGACTTAACGTTTAACTAGCGTCGGGATTACATCACTTGAATCCTGGAAAGGATACACTGACTATCTGACCTTTGCAGGAGTCGTGTGAGTCTTGACGCCTGCTTGCTTGCAAGAGTGGAATCATTCGTTCATGAGGGGCAAGGTAACGTGCGAAGGGTGATAAGGACGGTAAACATTGTATTTGGCGAGTTATGAGAGAGACGGATAGGCACATCTTGATATCAAGCAGGAGGTCATCAGATCTGACATGAGAATCGCAGAGTCCTGATATGATAAATACTTTCGTAAGTCCCACGTCAACGTCAATGGAAAGTACTTCTGCATCCTAGATCTTGGGAGATCCTGTAGTACAGCATTTGCATTTTTTTTTGTACTCATACTTACCTGTAAGATAAATTACTCGATGGGACATAATATTAAGCCTATCAGTGCGGGGGGCTTCATGTACGTGCCCGACAATGATGGCGCTGAGACACCCAATCACCTCGGAATTTAGTGATACGTACGGTCGGCGTTTTGATGAAGAAGGCATGCCATTTGACGCACGATTACCAGATGCGTGGCTATCACAAACCTGCTCGGACCAGAACATCCTATCCGTAACTGCGACGGGAAGCATGTTGTACGTGCGCTGTCCGGAAGTCACCAATTGTACTAAGGCTTGGGCTAAAACCTTGCATCGTGACCCCGCAATGTTGGCAGTCTGTCCCACGAAAGTAGTCGAAATAGGCAAGGTGATTCGTCCTAGGAAAGACCCTGTTATGGAACATAAAGGTAACATCTCAACATGGAACAGAAAAGGAAAGCGGCCAGACCCACAGCCATGGTCGTGAACGTTGATAATATCGGAATGTTGACGAAGCGTCGAAGCCCGCAAGAACGGAAGGGTTAAAGAACGCCATATCACATGTACTGTCTACATCGGGCACTGCCTCAATAAATAAGATTTTTTTAAAAACTGGAAGGGTTAATCATACTCAGTCAGGTCTGTCTGGGCATTGCCGTAGAGACTGTCATGCCTCGTTGCAAGTGGATAATGCTTTTGTGGGAATGACAGTAATCTCACCTTGGAGACAATGTTTTATTCTTGCGAGTTTTGCTTCTAATGGCGTGAGAGCAGCGCGCATAGATGTGATGTTTCTATTATCAGTGTTCACAGTATACATCAATGAGAACTCATCATCTTGTTCCATCCATCGTCCATCGGTTTCACATAACCATGCGTCAACGATGACAGAGGTCATTGCTTTTTCCCGGGCGCGGGAATGCGGCACAGCAGCATGCCTATGAGAGCATCGAATTGGCTCATTCCTGCCATCGAGAATATGAAACTAGTACATATCGATGCAGTAAACGAGCGTCCAGTTGGGTTCTTCGGATCCAGCAAATACGATGTGACATGTCGTTGGTCTGCCCTGAATTGCGGGTGCAACCTTTGCTGGCTGGTATTGATGAGAACTTGCGTATCTGTATGGGTACTGACACGACGACGTTTAGAATGCGGTAGGGGGAGCATTTCCATCATGGGTGTGTAGTTGTTGCGCGGAGCTGGCGGAAGTGAAGGTGTATGGAAAACGACGCGCAGAAAAGCAAATAGCAATCGAGGCCGCCTGAGGTCAGAGAACACGAGGTGCCCAGGAATTGCGGAATGATGATCGATTGAAGAACGGGCTATTCTATGTTATGTAATTAGTGATAAACATGGAAGATTGCATATATAGTAAGTACCAAGTAGACGTAGCTGCGGACTGTAGTAGTATGCAACCGAGACGCGTCTCAAACCGAGTCACGGGACATGTCACCAACCCCGCGATTGACTCACATAATCAACATGCCAGACAGCGGCATTTTTATGAGAACTACTGGGGCCATTAATTATCTAATCAGTTACCTCCCCGAGGGCCTCAAAAACTCTGCAAATTAAGTAATTGGGACCGAACTGAGTGGCTTGTATGCAACTTCCTCCCGTCGCCTCCAGGCCAGAATTGACATCGCCTAAAAAGTTCGTGCGCCGACTAGAACGTGCAATAATGTTTCAATGATGAGTCAAATCACCCAAGTTGTTCCTTTGGCTAGCTATAGCTTATCTCCGAATGCGGTTCTGGTAATCGAGAACTTCAAATGCCCGTCTGTACCAACAGAAGTGCGTATTGTCGCGTACTATCACAGATTGTGCTAAGGATTCATTCTGTCGCTGAGACCATGTCTATGCAATTGCATCTTCACCCACACAAGGCGCGCGGAGCTCAATTCGATGGAAGCGAGGTCCGCCACTGAACCCCCATGGGGGGACCCATGTTCACTAAGTAGAGTGTAACAACGGCTTGACAGGTGTTCCCAGGATCCAACGGATTCGAGATCTTCGGAACTTGGGCTACTCTTCGCACAAGGGATGTCCAGGTCCAAGGCACATACAAAATTGTTTCTACTGATCAGGACGCTAAAACGCCACGTTGATTGGGCACGGCGCCACTGCTATGGGCCCGAGCAGGCATGAGGTAAGGTGTTTGTTTCACTTGCCACTTTCGCTTGAGCAATTCCGCCTGCCAATACGCCAAGCTTCGAGTCGTATGTTCGTATTTCTCACCACCGCCTTCTCGTCGCCTTCGATCATTTCACGTGCTTGTCTTTCGCTTGCCATGTTGGCAAGTCCTATAGGAGTTTCTCTTGGCCAGAGGCCAGAGACCAGTCGAAAGAGATTTGATGTCATATTGTTGGACGTAACAGATGGCGGCGTCTTTCTATCACCAGCTGACTCCGATACCGTAGGGTTGGAAAGAGTGCGGAGTCCGCGATATTCAACGAACGACATTTGGTTCCTACCCTACGGAGACATTAGTAAGTCACTCTAGTCAAAAGGTTTTCAGCCTAACTGATACTATTTTATCGAAGGAAGGACCCGAGATAATGGCACTTACTAGCGCGCCTCGCCAGGATGACCACCCCATGACATGAATGAGCATGCGCATACCGTGATCTCTTTGTGCGTGGTGTAACCTGTGTACGTTTTTCGTCACTAGTAGGTTTGCTCAAGCCTCGAAGGTTTGATCTGAGATTTGTTTTCCTATTTAGGTAGTATAAGTTCCAGTACCATGGCGCGATCACATTCCGGATATAACCGGTGAGTTGGAGGACTCGCCGTGAACTATATTGACGTCCTTCAAATGAGCGGCTTACTTTCGCCTTCCAATGATATCAGCGCCGTGTCCGACCGTACTAAAGCTTCTTCACGGAGCGCGCTTACGATCTTCTTCACGTGAGAATCTCGTCCCAATCTATACCCTTCCAAGCAATGATTCGCAAGTCGCCGTTTTGCTGAAAAGCAGAGGCATTCCTCGAGCTCTTTCGTCCTCGAGCATGCCCGCCTCTCTTATCACGACTCCTGCTGAGCTTCTAGAACAAATTGTCGTAATCGCAACTCGCCAGCATCACCAAGGCCCTCCCAGTGTCTTGCGCTCCCTACGATTAACGTGCCGCATGTCCAACAATGCCCTGTCACCTGAATCAAACTCATATCTGTACTTCATGTTGTTCAAGGGACAGATTTTCTCCTTGGCGGCATTTTCCGGGCGGTCAACTCACAGTTGACAACATAGAGCATGAGTTGAGGAAACGTTTTCGAGCACTCCAGCGCATTCGACGAGGTGATATCGCTGATCCTGACATTTTGGAGTCCCTTTCCACCATCTATATTATGATATTGGAGGATGATGGTCGGAACTGGGACCAGCTGCTTTGGGCTCAACTTCCCATTTTCATGACGCGCTTCCTTCGGGAACGCTTGATGGTGGGTGCCGAGACCAACAACGGCTGGCCCACAGAGAATGAGGTCAATGTATTGGCGGTTTCCATCTTCTGGTTAATGTCTTGCTCAGGTTAGTAGTCACCCGCAGTCTTCATTTACCTCCATCCGTCACCATTACGCCTCCGCAGAGTCTATACGCGATGAAACAGATGAACTCAGGCGAGAGTTCGTGGAACTGCTATCACCATACTCCTTTGCTGGGTTTCGAGTTCGTTCTCTGTTGATTATGCTAGTTATGTTCTCACAACACCTTTCCTAGTATCCATGCTTCACTGGGCTGGAGTACGATTTCTGTCCTTCAGAAAACTCTCCTAAGACTATTGTTACATCCGCTCATGGGGCATATCCTCCCATCCGCCCAGTTTCAACTACCAGTATGCTATTTTGGGCGACCGGTAACGTTTGACCTTCCACCACTTGCACCATATGCTATTCTCGTTCACTTTTCTCGTTTGGAGACTCGCCCTCTTATGATCCCTCCACACCTACCTGAGACTCGAGTAGAGGCTCTCGCGAATGGTATTCCAGGGCCTGCAAAGGAGGACATAGTATACTTCAATACTCGTTGCAGGACTCACCTTCCGGGCACGATGTACGGCAACCGCTTCGACACTCTACTTAAGAGCCGGCGTCACGACCCTGACTGGACGCGTTCCATCCGTGATCCTCTCTATCGCTCCCCTTCTTCCTTACCTGGACAGTATATCCCTGGCACAATTTCCGGTCGCTGGCAGGGATCTTTCATCGTTGAGTTTTTGTACCATGTTCATCCGTCACGTGGACTAATATGAATAGGCCCCACATTATAATGTCTACAAGGATATGCTGTCATATCCCTCTGCTCCGTCGCCTTTTCCAACGTTTGGCCGATTCCCTCTTTATGTTACATTCAGAGAACTATACTGTTACTCACCATCAATTCCCCTCCCCTTGGAAACAAATGAAGGCGCGTTTGAAAATGCTTTTTTGCCAATCGGTTGTCGGTGGCACGAGACCGAGGCGAGTCCTGTCATTAGTTCCAGAGCAAAGGTTGACATTTTAAATAGGCAGGGATTGAATTTAATGGAGAAAACGCGTCGTTCAAGGCCTATTATTCTCCGCCGAGGAAAGAGCACCTTGAAATTGGCTTTGTTGGGAGCACTACCGGCGAGTCGAAGCAGAGTGCACATGGCGCTTTTGATGTCATCATCACAGGAGTGGTATGTGCTATAGAATCCTTCGTGTCCCATATCTAAAGCGTTTAACAGACGGAGGATCGCTATGCAGCTGCTTGGGGCGGCTATCGTTACATGGGACGGATACGACCCTCAGATGGTCTAATCGTTCTGCTCCGCGAACCAGTAAGGAATGCTACTCTGCTCTCTATTCTCCGCTCAAGTGGTGTGTAGCTGGACCCTCAGATGGTTGAACTTGGGCGAGCATTATTCAGGGGCTACAGTGTGTTAAGTCGCTTCAAATAACTGTCGTGTACTGACAAGATCGCGTTAGTTATCTCCTCTCGCAACTTTGTAGGTCGCTGGAGATGTGTATCCAGCGGTGTTCGTCCCGCTGAATGGGAATCAATATTCAGTTTATGCAAAGATGTGTCATGGGAATAGTTGACACACTGATATAGCCTACCCCGATGTGATTTACGCTCTCGTTAAATGTGTATATCAGCATAATATCAGTAGTATAAATATACGACTTATATCTTAATTCTCTCACCAGCCGGGCTCTTGGGTTGACTTCACCTGCTAAGGAAAACTGGCCCGACGCCGGCCCGGCAGGACATACTGGTACTAGTAGGCTACACAGGATTTTCTCCAAGCAATCCACGCTCACTACCACGACCGACATCATGTCCACTCAAGCCGTCGCGATCGGCTGGCTCCCGCAGGAGGTAATGGAGAACATTGCTTTCTTCTTAGCAACCACGACGGACGTAGGACCTCCCTCTGATCTGCTCCCTTTACTTCTAAGCTGCAGGAGCATATACCGAGCTCTGTCGCTCGATGCAAATCTGCATCTTTGCGCACGCATCTTTGAGCATCAATTCGATCTCAGTGCCGCCATTCGCCGTCTGGGCCATCAGATCGCCACGCCTGACGTCTTATCGAAGGAGTTGCGCAAGAGATTCGTTTACTTGAAGCGGATACGGGCGCGGACAGATTCTCGAATTTGCGCGTCAGATACGTCGAATCCGTCGATACTTAGCGAGTTGCTTTGGCTCGCCTACTTAATGATGCTCGAAAATGACGGAAAGAATGTCAAGCAACTGAGGGAATACGCAGGAATGGAACGATGGTTGATGGAGTATTGGTTTGATGACGAGGGTGCATCGCTCGCCTCGAAGACGCTCTCGAAAGATGAGTGGCCGCTCGATAATGAGCACAATTCTCTGGCAATGTGGTTATTTTGGATATTTCTCAGACCCGGTATGTCGCATGCGCCGTCTCCACCGCTGTACTGCGGTCTAACCCTCGTTTCACAGACCGTTTCAGCGTACCGAAAGTAACTATCGGACTTTCGCAACCGTTGTGAAACCGACTGCTTTAGCGGCCAACAAAGTATGTCCTTATTGCTACCCTCATGCACACCTGTTGATAATCCAAGTACAACATATGTCACACCCCATGGAAGGACTTCATTCCCAGGTCCTGTCCGCATGAACCTACGCACATACATCACTATTCTAATTCATATCACCTGACTCCACCGACGATGGCTATTCCTGCAATCCTCTCTTATCTCAGTTTGGTGGGCCCCCTTTTAGGTCCAACAAGGGTTGTCTACAAAGGACCACATACACCAAACAGCTTTACATTTTCTCTGAATCAGAGTTTTGAGTGGGAAGCTGATTGGCAGAGGTGCATGAATCTCGCTAAAAATCCTCTCGCCGGCCAATTCCCGGGTGCATATATAGTCGGCAGTTTACAAGGTGTTTGGGAAGGTGTCTTTACGGTAGGTTGATTCATGGCGCGACCTTGAAACCCTCCATTAAACAAACTATCCTTAGTACACGGAATTCACTACCTATGCTGCGCTTCTGTCTGGACGCTCTCCTTCAATTCTTCATAATTGTGTGGTTGCGCAGCATCGTCAAACATGGAAGTTGCGAGAGTATCACTTGACTGTCTCGAGGGGCGCTGATGGCATCACCGGCGGCGCAAAATTGCCATCATTAAGCTCGGGTGATCCGCTCAAGGCATTCTTTCCGCCTGGCATCCGCATTCACGAACACGCAGGCAGTGCGGAGGTGCACGAGCCGGGGAAAACGGCTCCACTGTCCTACAGGCAGTCGTCGGCTTGCGGCGCGGAAGCCGAGGGTTTCGAATGCCCCGAGATTCAAGACATCATTGTCGTCGGAGAGGTCATTAATAATTCACTTATCTTAAATTTGTCTCATTTTTGTCCAGGGTCATTCTGCTTGGGGTCAATTCAATCTCATTGGTAGGGTACGACCTTGCGACGGTTTCGTTAGTCTTTTGAAGGAATATGTACGTCTACTGGATTCATATAATCTATCGTGCATGAATTCCTCCTTTACCAGGTCGAAGGCGATCGAGGACAATGGCTTTATCGGGGCTATCTAGTTGGTAGTATCAGCGGGAGCCTCTCCGGGCGCTGGCGAGACACGCTCAGTCTCCCCGATGCCAACGGATATGAGGGTTGTTTCGTGATGAGTAGGCGGAGATGACGGAAGTATACACTGATTTCTGAATACATATTTAGTTCACCGACATCCTTATTTTCAGTCACAGTTTCAGAGCGTGTGCATCTCGCCTGGACTAGTCTTACAATAATGTTTACTGTTCTGTGCAAGATTAGTCTGACTGTTGAGTGACAAAATGAAGATCTTGGTGAAATAGCAGAAGGGAGTTTGATTAATGATTGACGGACGAGTAGGTAAAATATGGTGTATGCACTGCAGATGGTGCTTATAGCATTAGTTAAATAGATCTTGAAGAAGAAAGATCGAGGGCTGCGGCAGATTATTCAGGAAAGTGGTTTGAGGTCTAAGACCGCATGAGAATGATGTCATTGCTCGTGGATGTCTTGTCAAAGGCCATATGTCAACGTACATTCAGTTATCAAGGATGCGTACTCACTGATTGGGTCTGAGACTCGGTGGTATGCTACACATAATGCTAGGCAATGCTGGCAAAATTAGGAGCCTGAAATAGAGTAAGAATAAACGAGAAAAATTAAATTATCACCCAGATGACGGGTGGCGTGTTCCCGGTGACATCGTATAACCAGCTTGAGATGTCAGCCATCGTGCAGAATCGAGCGTAGATCATCCTCGCCAGAGAAGTTTGTGCCTGGTAATCGATCAATTTGGCCTGAGCGTCAGCTGCGATGATGATAAGCCCCCACTGGCAGGAGGCGAGTCGTCAATAAACATCACAAGTACAAGAACACCAGGGAAGACGTACTCAGCGGCCAAGACATTTGGAGCAAGGCATGCTATACTTGGCATTCTCTGATACTCGAGGAGCTGGACAAGGACGTCCACTCATGCCCTTAGAGCAAGGCTCGAGTACGTAGAATCGTACCTCGTGAAGTGTACAGAAATAGGCTTGAGAGATACACATCGTTAATATTTTTGCGAGAATGTAATGGAGCGCACTGTCGACTGACTGCGCTCTTTAAAGCAGAGACCATGCTGGCCGAGTAACGACGGATCAAGATAATTATCTGTTCAGGGAAACCGATGTCAAACAGATAATATTTGGAACTCACCAGGGCAGGTGAAGTTGAAAACAGGTGGCGTCGGCTGAATGCTCGTCAGGATTCTAAGGATAGGGAAGACAAGACATTCAACTACCATAATTCTGGCTTATATACAGGTTGTGCTGGATTGCGCCCATTGAGATAGACCGATCCAATGGGCAAAACTGACCACAAAACGGTTGAATCGAAATCATCTCAGTGGGACTGTCCCGATCTCAACACTAGAAAGTACTGAAGATCGTCTCGAAGGAGAACCGAACGTAATAAGTACCGCCACGTGCTTCATCTACCATCCATTTCTGGAAGCTCTAGTATTGACCATCATATCGATGAAACACAGCAAGAAAGAACGTGTTTTGATCCCTCAAGGTCAGCATGGAGTATGCGAGTGTAGGTCCAGCACCTACACCACAATTTTTGCAGAACTGAGTCACTCCTGTAGAAGGATCTCACCATCCACAAACTCAGGCGGACAACCGATTTCGAAAATCTCACATTCCGCATAGGCGGCTATACCGAACATGATCAAGGGCGCTTCTACCATCTGTGGAAGAATGGCGAAGTCCTGTCTATCCAAGCAGAACCATACTCCCGTCCTGGCATCGACTATTCTCAATCATCCGAAGGCTGGTCGACTCGTAACTTCTCATCTGACAAAGAGGCCTTTTTTTACCTACAAGAAGTGCTGCAGACGATGCTTGATAGTCTGCAGTTCGGTACAGAGAACAATTGGGCACATCTTGTGAGACAAAAGGTGAGAGTAACTGCAATCATCCTCCACTCGTTATTCACAAACGATCACCAAGGACAATACCTACAGCCTGATCTACACTAGAAAGGAGTTTATTCGTTTGAAATGCCCGGTTTGGACGAAGAAGGTCAACCTGAATGATATAGAAGTTACTCGCATTGTGGACTGCGCGTTATGGGAGGGAATACACGAAGGTTATGTCGTGCTATGCCCTCTTGAGCCCGATTCTCATACCTCCTACAGGAATGGAAGTTGACCTCTTCATGGGTATACACGCACTTTGGTCGTGTTTTGTGGCTGCGGAGAGTCTCGGGCACAAGCTCATGAACGAGGCTGGTGTCAGCCATTACACCTTCAAGCTACTCGCCCACGTCTACAAAAGTGGCATGATCATCGGTGTCATGTGTGAGCCCATCATTGGACGTAAGCTGAAGTTATACGTGATACTGTCGTTCGCGCTCATGTCATATAGGTCGTGTGTGTCCTACCGACCGTGCTGCTGTTTTCGCAGCAGTAGCTGACATCCAGAGACACGGAATTCTAATGGGATCTCTGCTCCCTCACGATATCCTCATCACTCCTGAAGGCGTTCGCTTCCTGAATATATCTGCTGTTCGATTTTACAAGGACCACGACCTCCTAGCAGCCGCGGCCGAGACATCTCACTGGGCTGAACTGGCAAAGACCTTTGGGTCAGGAATGATAGCACCCCACACCCCATTTGGCTCTAGAGCCCGTGAGGCTTTACCCTACGTTATACCTCGTCTACCTTCCCCTGGGCGTCCAGTTTACACTAGTCCCGAGCTGGCCATGATGCGGTTTGTTTGGTCGGTGATGACATCTCCGGGAGAGTTCGCTCGTTCAGACGTTCAGCCACTGCTCAAGTTCAGAGAGCAGCAGCGGAAAGGGAAGTCCGCCGTCACTAATGATCCAAAGCACAGAAGATGTGCAAGGATTAGTCGAAAAGTACTCATCGCACCTCTTGATTTTTCGGAGGACCGTTTTGAAGAACTTGACCAAATCGTCCCTGTTGATGATGAACCTTACAATCCAAAGTGGCGCTCTTCACCACGCACTCCGTATGAGCGCCCGAACAAGAAGTTGCTTATCCCGAGGGATGACGAATGATCCATGAGTCACGACTCTCAGAACGCATGTCGGTGAATCAGCTCACACTCCATCTGGGGGGGCCCAGACCCACACATCACTTCACCCTAGTATTTGATATCAAGGGAATTCTTTAATCCTGTTCGTGCTTGGTTGCTTTCTAAGCGACTCCGTAATTTTTGTTGTTGAAGGTGTTGTTATGTCAGCTCGTTTTTTTCTTTGTTTTTGTTATGCTTTTTGTTCGCATGCTATTACATTGTGCAGTGTTATGGAATAAAGCGTTAATAGAACCGTTTTTCGTGCCAGTTTCTAGTGATGTCGTGAGGTGGCGGGCACTGGAAGTCGGTATTGACGCCATTGATCGTGTTTGTGGAGGCCTGTTTTTCTTAAAAGCTTATGGTGTGCTAGTTGTCCCTGTTTAAAAATGCAGCTCTACCAAGGTATGTCCAAGCGGTTGTTCAATTACCCAATGACAATTGTCTACGCAGATACAGCCCAGCTTGGAACGAACATTCATCTTCAGAACTCAATCAATCTGAATCGTTATCGAACACGATCAATATCCACGCTATGGGCCAGTAAGTACTAGCAAGTACCTGCTTTTACAAGCCCAGCGAGATCACTTGACATGAGGCCGCCGGCGTTTTGATATTTTGATGATGCATGCTGGTTTCTGATCCCCAGTTTACATAACTTGTTAGATTTCGGAGATGGCGACCATCACAAACTGATTAGATATCTGAAGGCAAGTATCCTTGAGCGTGTCGCTGTCCTTTCAGATGGCCACCGTCATTCAGCTCTATACATATCTGTGAAAACCACCGCCCATAAAAGTGTTCAGGGGGTCCTGTTGCGACACAGAATATATTCTCGAGGACGCACCACAAGCCATTGACTGCCGCCACAGCAATCGATACTAGCATACAACTCCGCCTAGAAGGAAGTTGCATTTTTAGCCAATCTTACCAGAGTATACCTAACAGTGGCGCCGCGTGTGGAAGTTACCAATCCTCACGAATCACGATACAATACGTCCCGTCGGTCCCGACATTTGCCCGACATCAAGGAAAATCAAATACGCATCCGAGTACTTACCCGTAAAACAGTCTGAGACCAAATAAGGTGGCAAGAAAGTCATCAACCAGCGCCCTTTGCTACTAATAAATCTAGGCAGTGTCATATCATGCGTTGCGAAAATTAACATCCGATGCGCTGGCCGACTTCAGGCAACTTAAGTGGGTATCGGCAGTGTTGTGGCGTGGCGATAGTATGATAGGTACGAGCTCAGGGAGTAACTGTTTCAAATGACCGCAGCGCCTGCCAATCAGCCTGGGCTCAATTGCGGCCAATTGAATCAAACTAGTGCTCTGAACTTCTGAAGAACTTCGGACGGGTTACAACCTGTCACTGCGTAACAACCGCCGGCAAGCCGGATATAGAAGGCGGTTGTTTGGTTGTATCTTTAGACTCAAACAAACACTGATGGGCCTATCCATGGCCAGTTGCCTTTCTAACCGTAACAACGACTGACGACGCGTCACGATCAAGAGCCACTGGATTTTGACTGGAGTGAGAAAAACTTGCTTGCTCACTCTCTGAATTTCCTTTCTTCATACAGCGGCAAACTACCATGTCCTCGTCTGTATTCTCGTGTTATCTACAAGGCGGGAACTAATGGGATCCACAGTGAATATGGCAGTGTTGCAGATGCTACCACCCCAACGTGTGCCACGACAAAGCGCACTCCATCACGCGCTAGTGTTTCGAGCACATACTCAACCCGGAAGCGACGGCGGGTTTCCGTGGCTTCGCTTGACTTAGGACGAGATTTGGCAACACCACTACTAGTACCGGGGACTCCCATCGAGGAGATAAACGTAAGAACATCGCTTAGCCAACATAACTTGCTACACATAGGAGTTTTAGGCAGATCGATTCGTGACTGTCCGAACTTCAACGTCACTGCCGTTAAATATTACCCCGAGAACAAATCGTATCGCCAAAGCGTTTGGTCTACTTGACGATCGTGTATTAAGTCCCACCGACTCTCCCTCACTCTCTTCAGACCGATTTTTTCGTTCATTGCTTCGCCGAAGTGCTTCCGAATTATTTTCAACTTCGCGTGCTGCGTCTCTGCTCTCAGCAAAGGCCAATTTAGGGACTCGGAACCATTTTGTAATGGCCCTCGATGGACCTGGGATGTCTACGGACCTTTTCGCCACTCCAATGGCATGGTCACACGCCAACTGCATCGGAGTTGCTTTCAAATATGACGTGTATTTTCAGAATCTTGAATCGCGGGCAGTAGTTCACCTGTGTCGTTCCTCACTTTCAGACGGAACGGTCCACAGTATCGATTGGGGTGGCAAAGCCAAACCTTATGTCCTCGCGCTCGGGACGACAGTTGGTGATGTCAGAGTTATCGATGCTGAGACAAGAATGCAGCTTGTAGACTGGGTCGATGGCGGCCATGGCATGGGAGGTATGCACTGGAATGGCGATGTCCTTGCTGTTGGCAGAAACGACGGCAATGTGACCCTGTTCGATATCCGGATGCGGGCTGAGATAACCAAGATTATGGGCCATAAACGACGAGTACATGGCGTGAAATGGTCGGTTGACGGACGTCATCTGGCCACGGGAGATGACAGTGGTGTTATCCACGTATGGGACCATAGAGCAAGTGATCTTCTTACGAACAGCGACAAAAATATCCGCATGAAACACAAGGGTCCGGTCAAGGTATGTACGATAAGATTACCCTTCTGCGGCAGTCATCACATCTTTTGTCTTTAAAGGCCTTATCATGGAGTCCGTGGCAGCATGGCCTATTGGCAACTGGAGGAGGTTCCCCCGATGGTGAAATACACATTTGGAATACCGGCAAGATAACTCCATCCTCCTGGCCCTATGCATACCATCCCCTTACAGACAACTATCACATCCTTGCACTGGTCCCTGCACTGCAAGGAGCTCTTGAGCACTCACGGATCCTCGTGGGCTGTACCCCAAAGTAACGTACACCCGGTGTCCCAGGCATCGGCACTAGGTGTAGAAAACTCACTCGCCGTTCATTCTTACCCTTCCTGCCAACGAATTGTCAATGTCAAAGCACACTCCTCTGCTGTGGGCCATTCTTGTATAAGCCCCGACGGATGTTTTGTATTCACTGTCAGCCCCAAGGAGGAGACCATCAAGATGTTTAGGGTCTGGTCCGCGCCTAACGACAAGGAAAAAAACGAGGACAGTGACATGATCTTCAGGTCTACGATACGATAAACATTGTACGATGTATGTACCACTACTACTAACGCTTACGTACTTATTCATTCACAGCACGCCGCCCATGTGCTTCTACATTTTTGCACGTATACCAGTGTTCAATGATTTCCTGCTGATTTCCTAAATCTGCATGCTTACTTATCTGGATATCTTGGACCCGCTTGGCCGGTGTTTTCATGTCATCATTAGCGCCCTTATGCTCCGCCTCTGCTCGAACTGTCCATGGTTCACCCTAGTACGTATGACGGGCGTGGTAAGTGTCCTGAATTAAATTATCCTCTTACAAACAAATTCCCCTGAATGGATATCATCTGGCGAGTCGCTCCAGTTCACTTCACAGGGTAAATTTAAGGCACCGATAATGGGGAGCTACAATCAGCGGAGGAGTCAAGCCTGTCGCCGATCTATTGGAGGAGTGAAGCCGCCACAATTCCGCTTGGGGCCAGACACCTCTGAGGAAAATGCCGCTGACTTGTGAACAGAACTTCATGTTGAACTTGTGTTGGACACCTCCCTATAAAAATCTAACCAATGTCGATGCCTCCGGAGCGGATTGAGGGATCATGGGACGAGATAGAAACCGAGAGCCTGAATCAAAGAGCGAGATATATACTTATGTCGTCATGGTTTTGTCGTGGTTCAACTGAAATCGACAAACTATTAACGTTGGTCTTACATGTATGTCGATTGAGTCCTCCAAAGTTCATGCTATGTATACATAGATCAATTGCTTGCATATTAATATTCCCTACGTAGTCACATGATGTCGGTTCAATTGGTGAACCAACTCTATCTTAAGTAGAGAGGATCTGGATTTTTCAATGCTGTCCACAGCGGGAGTACTGAATAATACTCATTCACTTCCCATCGCATCCTGTTCTGCCTGTCTCGTCAATTGAGAGAGCTGGCATTGTTTTTATTTCTGAACGTTCAAAATGGCACCTAGTATCGTACTAGCACCTGGAGGTCAGCATAATCAGACTTTCATGTCTCCCAATGCTAATCGCTTCAAACAGAACCTCGCGAAGACAATAAGCCACAGCCGTTGGGAAATTTTGGTCTGATATTCATCCTCACCACTTCCACGTTGTGCTTGCTTTACTTGCTTTGGCGTCGCGCAAGTGCCTTGCGTGCAGTAGTATCCCACCAGTGCGTTCGTTAAGTTCCTTCAACATAATCCGGACTTATCCAGACACAGACTACAAACGTGGACGAGGACGGAGGGCCAAATTCGCCTCTCCGAGGACGACGGTCCATCTGCTACCGAGTTCCTGACTGATGCGGACGACGAAGATGTTGGGATAGTAGAAGATGGTGTGATCTTGGGTCAGGACGAAGAACGACTAAGGAATGAGAGGATTGTCACCCTACCTTCTGTTCAGGCTGGCTCCGCCTCGTAAAACGCACTCACCGCTTTGTTTTATCACCTATTTCACCATGGCTTGCAGCTTTGTTCTATCCTTGGGGACGGTAATGCATGATCTCTGTTTTCACGCTGGACTTCTCTATCGTCTGTCATCATTTTGTTGGTCTATTTCCTTCAACGCCATACCTTGCTGTCTGGATTCCATTATGTTCGCGAGAAAGCTAGCGGATCTTGTTTTATTACTGACTTGTAGCTCTGGTCGCCCTCGGGCCTCATTCCAGCTGAATATTCCAAGACACAATGAACATACAATTGCCTGGAAGAAATCCTCGAACGGTTAATCTCGTCATGCGCACCTGTTTTGATCCTGTCACGAGAGCATGCGTATTGCGCTCGCTACTTCCGTGTCTCAGGCCAGTATGCTGGCGCTATTCTAGGACCTGCCACCTTAACAGGTTTCGCCTATATCCTTTGGCTCTTCTTCTGTATCATTATTGTTTCCTTTAGTCACAAATGGTGCAGCCGCGCAGATATACTTCCTACCGGACGATTGGCTTGGTGTGCACTTGCTGCCACCGACTTTGAGGCGGACATTGAAAGGGTTAACTGAGTAGAAGGCTTGGTACGTCCACTCCCAGCGTTTGCTATGTTTCGCAGCTGACGCTAATGCTTAGAGCAGTATTTTTGCTGTTGATGACACACTGAACCAGTATCATGCGCCAATACTATGTTAATATGCATGGCATTGAGCTCGAAGTGAGGGAGTCATGCAAGGATGCCCATGGTGCTCATTTTCAAGTTACGGGGAACCTTTCATGCAATCTAATCCAGGTATGCCAAAGTGCTTAGCATGCAGCTCCTACAAGATCTAATCCTTGAACGGGTCATGTTTGGTTCTGGTCTTCCGGACTGCAGCGCTCGCAAACGAAACATTTACAACTTCCGAGTCATTGGTGATGAACGTGGACAACCGTTCGAAACCATATACACCGTTATAATGGGCCTGGTAACTATGCGAGTTCAGTCACCAATGCTGCGCTTTTGCAGGAAGTCATCTCATACCGGAGTTGCGTTTCGAAATTTTATGTATGTTCACTGGAAGTTTACGTTCTAGCTGAAGAAACGTTCAGCGCTACCTAACGAATGCAATAGGACTAATGGAGCGGGAGTTTACTACCGCGTGAGCTTGTTGTAAAAATCTACCTTTCGGCATTTAATATGATGCTTTTGCAGTACGACTATATAGGTTCTCTCTACTGCCCCTCCCGGAAGCTCCCGACTTTTACATCAGGTTACAGGTTCACGGTAAAGGTAAAATGCAAGCACCTGGATACCGAACAACCTCAATCGCCTCGTGTCCAACTGGGCGCGACCAATTCAAACACTCCTCGTCAGGCCTAGTGACGACATGACCGTGCCTCGAAACGGCAATTGTATACTACGGTTTATTAAGGTACAGTTGCCAAAACCTGATGATGCACGTTGACCCCTATGTGCCCTTCCAGATCTCTGCCTTGGTCTTGGCGCGCACTTGCTTTCACATTCACTGTCAGACTTGTCAACTGGCTGGGCATTTCCACCACGGATGGTTCGATTACCACGAATCGGCCGGAGGCGCGCGTCTTTGTCAGTAACTAAAACTAGAATAAGGGAAATGCCATCGCAACTGTCAATTTCGACTCGGCTTGTGTTGCTAATCGCACGGTGCCTACGGTTTCCCTGGCCAGCCTGTTTCGAGCTGCGGTCGGACCGATAACATATGTGTGCCTCATTTACGGTAGACGGCGTTTCGATTGAAGATGTGAGTTCCGCAGCACCTTGGCTGCTGCGTGTTCACATATCAGTTGTTGACTTCTACAGTTGGACACCGGAATTATGCTTCTCCCTCACATGGGAGAAAATGAAGTGAACTTCGGACGAACGCACATTTCCGGATAGCACATAATTGACTCATCTCCCAGTGTGTAAGTAGTATATCCGTGTATCCTATAGCTCTCAATACCTGACAATGACTGTAGAAAATATGCAATTCATGCGCCGAGGCTTGAGGTGGCACGGATGAATGTTTCAAGATCTGAATGGTTGACCCTGCTGTCCATCTGGAGAGGTGGGTCCTCCACGGCCGGGGATTATAACATCTGACACATATACCATTAGACATCGGAGGACAACTCCCGAGCCGAGCACCTTGCGCCATCGGAGAAAATGTAGTGCAATCTCAGGAATGTACAACCTGCGGTGGTCCATTAGTAAACCGGATTGTCCAGCTACCAGTTTGTATTTCCCCAAGGTGCTAGACTAGAAGTATATCAAATGACAATATTAATAGGAGAGTTCATAGTTGAATTCAGACGACCGATCCAGGCGTAGAACTCGCCTTTGTTTTTGGGTTAGAAGTTGTACGTGGGTTGTTTGAGCGACAATAATTCGGCAAGTCAAGACACCCTCTGGAGAACTTTAGTACAGAAGGAACCATTCCTTCGTCTAAGGTATGCCCTAGGGAGATTAGGCCATGGCTGTAAATAACAATTTGGTAGGCGCTGGCCAGTCTGCATTCCAGGCACTGGTACTAGTATCGCTCGAACCCACAATCATGAAGAGTGCCGGCCAAGCGCACGCCCTGTATCTCATCATTGGTGGCCCGTGGCTCGCTGGACCCGAGTGATGGGGTTCCCTGACCAACGAGACATACACCCCGGAGTGTGAATTGGTTCCTACAGTCATCGAAGTAAGTAAGAGTTCTGATATATGTACACTCTGCATTTGTAACTTGCCAGGCAACTCGAAATTGAATACTCTTCAGCTGCGAAGAGACCCTTTTGACTCGTCATCAACACGATTCCGTTACAACCATGCCACGTGTATGCTACAGACTACCTCTCTCATGAGTACTCACTCACCTGCTACCAGCTGCTACTCGTCAACTTTCGAGGTTCGCAGCCCACCTCGTTATCTTCCAGGCACGCAGCGGCCTGGCAGGACCGGTATAAGCCGGTATAGTAGCAATTATTTGCCCTCATATGTCTCAAGAGTATGGATAGCCTGAGATCGAAAGCACAGTGCCCTGTAGCGGCTGTCGGTGCCGCAGTACTATAATTATGTGCCTGTGTTACTCTAAGCATCTAGGTGTCTAAAATTTGCTGTGACAAAGTTAGTTTTGTCGAGGCCGCCGTGCATCTTGTGCATCTTGAATGCAGTGCATGTGATTCCTTCGCATCGACTCTACGGTAATTATGTTCGACATGATTCTGCGGGCGCAGCCCCAAGTCTTTGCTGGAGCATGATGACCAAGTGTTTGTTGCTGTGGCCGCAGTGCCGACGAGGATGAAGTAATCAATGTCATAGTACGTACATAGTTAGCTGGCAATCCTATCAACAAATTCAAGACCTTCTTCCTGCTGATCCTTGATGGTCCTTTGAGTGCTCCGGGTTCGCCCTTGTTCGTAAACGACAATCATGTTCTCCAGTTTCTCATCCTTCCTACCATCTGTTCTCCAACCAAGTCAAGAGCAACGCTCACACCCGTCACTTTCCACTCCAAACAATGACATTCCAGAGCCAGGTGTTCATTCTCAGCCAGTGGACTACACTGCTGGTGATTCCAAGTCGAAGAAAAAAGACAAGAGGGAGAAACTTGTAAATGAGGCGCGTCTCATACTGTTCTGGTCGAATTTGAAGTGCTCAACAATATATCATTCAGACCTTCATTGTTGTACGACCTCCACCGAGTAAATCAAATCACCCGCTCAATCTCCAGGTTCAACTTGTACCCCCACAATCTCGTCATGATCGGCCTCATGCAACTGTCCAGGCCCTCGACCACTCAGCCCCAGATACAACTGGCATTACCACTGATTCCACTGATCTTCGAAGAACGCCTTCAGGCCAGTCAGAGACGTCTACGTTTTCAGCTTACACCTCTGCAACCTCTATATCATCATTTAATTCGTCGTCAACTACGAGTTCAGGACGTCGCATGATTATTCCACTTTACAATCTTCAAGCTCACAATGTCATGACCAATGTTATAGTGGATGCTGGCACTGATGCCAAAGTGGCTAAATTCGCCAAGAGAGGTTTGGAAATACTTGGTCTGGCCATCCTTGAGCCTATCGAAGTCTGGGGCACTGTTCCGTTGCTAGGTCCTTTACCACCAAGTAGCAGCGCACGCACTAGCGTTGATGATTCCAAACGAGAACTAGGCTTGTTCCCTCGGCCACGCACCCACTCCTCGAGCAGTAGGCCTGTTACACCCGATCTTTCCGCTCTTTCCGCCACTACCCATTCGCATTCTTCACACACGGATATCTCTCGTAAACCCAGCTTTACCCTTACCCCCGCTACCCCAGAAGAAACTATAACCAGTAACGCACAGCCCCAGCGCGCAGGCGCCAAAAAGCTGTTTACTAAGATGTTCAAGAAAAAAGACACGTCTTCTCGAACGCTCCTAGCAGTGACGCCGACAGCGGCTGCCGAGCTGCAGGGTTTGCCAAGCGTAACTCGCCTCTCGTCTCGCCGATCGCATGACATTTCCCCGTCAAGTTCTCAAGTTGTCGATGTACCTCGTTATAATGATAACCCCCCACCCACCTCGTTATCAGGAATTTCGTCTACTGTCGCACTTTGTCCTCCTGTCCTCGGTATCCAAGCTTCCCTTTATCCACCAATATCTCCACTCAAAGGCCGACCTTCCAAGTATGTTTGGGTTGTCCGCAAATGGCTGAAGGGCACAGACACGGGCCTTTTGAACGGGATGATGGGTAAATTGAGCGCAAATGGGCGCGGGGATCTCGCTGGAGCCAGTGCTCCACAGGTGGAGGTGCGTTTTGAGTGGTCACGAGGACTGAAAAAGGAGAAGGAGCGGGGTAGGAAGTCCCGTACTGATAGGAGATCACCGGCGCAAGGCACCGAGAGTGGGAGCGTCAGTCGCCGCGGAAGCGCGGTTGTGACATCAGAGCCTCCACTAACTAGATCGGTTCACAAATCGCCGTCTCGTTCCCGTGACCCCCTATCGGGTCTCGATGCTTCGCCAATAAACCATAGTCGATCAAGGTTCTCGCATCACAGTACCAGCTCGGATGGTAGCACCAGCAACGGAAGTTGCGCTCACCGCGCGGACGATTCTGGTGACGACAGTGAACCCGAGGATTCTGAGACACCTTGGACGTGTACTCTCACAGTGCAACGCACGGGCCATCCACCACCGATGCACCATTCCCCAGAGCAGCGAGAACATACCATCCGACTGAAAGTTGCCACACTTGCACCGACCCCACACCATCCCAAAGTCGTTGGACTCCTGAAAGTCCCCTTTCCGTTGCCAGACATAGAAGTTGAGCGCCTTGCGGTGCACCGTCGTGTAGTTACTGCCCAAGGCGTTAACCGAACTGTCTCGAATTCGGCCGAGTTGACGCTTACCGCTGAGGAGATCAAGGATTCAATTTCATCCACTGCTTTATGGCTTGTCGTACGAGAGGCATTCGGAGGTGTTGGCCGAGAGCGCAGAAAGGGCGACGGGTGGCGAATCAGAGCCTGATCGCTTCCGGCGCAGAATAATGGTTTACTGCGTCTGGCCCATGGTATCTCTGCTCCGACACCGAGCCATTCCTACTTTATCTATCTCGCAATATATCCGGCCCTCCTCACAAGGCATGAATTTATCTCCCTGGTTTTTTTTCGTTATCGAGTGGTTAGTAAGTACATCTCACTAATGTATTTCTCGAATGCCCTTTTACTTCTGGGTCGATTTAACTGTTCCTCATCTTCACACCTTCGCTGTCATCTTTTCATCACTAATGGGATGCGCTGAAGTCATCGCAATTTTGTACATACTTATTACTCGATTATTTTATCTGATATGTACTCGACACAGTGTACCTGATCACAATTATACAATCGTTACGACTTCATGAATCATATGTAGGCAAGTCGTGATTGGTCGCGTCATATTCTGTCATATTGAAATTTTTGATCTCCAACAATAGAATATTGGCAACAACAGAACACCCACGAGACGATCTGAGATGATGCGTTCCAGCGGATACGCGATCCTCTCGGCGGTTGAGGCAAGCAAAAATGCATCCATGGCCTTGAGACTAGTAATTCCGACATTAAAAACACGTTCCCATCTTCGAACTGACCCAGATGTTGATTCTGAGAAGAGAAAAAGAAATATTTGGTCCCGCTCTAGGCGGACTATGATGTTCCGCAGTAGGCAGCGCTTGTGAAAGTCGTACTGTAGGAGGTTCTAGGAACAAAACCAATCTGTGTTGTCCGTTAGGGCTGCACCATATGGGTTATTACATGCAATGAGCACGTTGTCTGGAGTATATATTGACCCGGTCCCGCGGCGAGCACTTCATATGCTTGCCCCGCATAATACAAAAGGGGCCGATCCCGTCTGTGTGTTTATCAGATTGTCGCGTGTGGATCAGATGAATTGCGATCATACCGCGGACCAGCGGGGCCGAAATCATTGCCAGCGGCTTCAAGGTAACAAAGGCATGAGCAATGACTTTTTATTGGTTCGCATACGTCGATAGACCAGAGGAACAGATCGAGACAAGCACGCAATTACCGTTGTATGGGAAGTGGCCAGTAAGCGCTGAGGACCCAATGCACCCTACTGCGCGAAGAATCGGACTCGGGCTACAAGGAGGGGGAGTCAAGGTGGACTAGTCCGCCACGGAAGGTTATAATTATCGGTGACAAAATACCTGAAGTCAGCTTGAGTAATGATGCGCTACTTCCAACGCTGGCAGGCGCTGGCCTTTAATAGCCTATAATGATACTATCGCAACGTGGTTTTAGCTTGGTTACACTCACGACACCGCACGACAGCGAAATAACGGACTATACCAGGCTATACCCTCAGGAGGACTGTGTAATAGCTAACCCTAATAGATTCGGCCCCATGATGGCGGAGTTTGCAGTTCATCAAGATGTTTGGCCATCGGCGCATCAGAAAGGCATCAAGAGTAGTACCATTCATTTCCCCACACTTTTTGGGTTGCACGTAAACTTCTTGAAGCCCGATCCCCTGACCGTTCTGGTCTCGGGTGCAGATAGGCCTCTCACATCTTGCATGCCCCTGCTTCTTCAGTCATGGATACGCTGTAGTTTGTGACTGGCACATATTGCGACTGCCCCTGACGGCCGCACCAATGCCTCCGTAATCGGCATCTCCTGGAAGAGGAAATGCTTAACGTTCATACACGTGTTGTCAAGACTTCCCAGAAGAGGCTTGGTTCTATTTGTACCTTGATTACAGCCAATCAAAAGACGCGTATGCGGCCTAGGACTACTACTTACACTAACAGACCTTCTGTTACTTTACTGAGTTTGGGCAAGAGAATCTGTGACCTTCATTCTTCCAAGAGAGACGTCGATGTTGGACTCACTATGCGGTATACTAGTCTAGTCATCGGGTCGGATCAAATTCCAACGCGATGAAATCTTCCGCAGAAATTCATACCATCGACGGGTGGGGCACCGACAAGCGTCCGTAACACCAACTATTGATGCCCGGGTAGATATGATTAACGCCCAATTATCTTGGAAATTCAATAACGTGCCACTTACAGAAATTTCGTCGCCGAAAACTCCTTTTGAAATGGAAACACTCGATACCGGTGTATCAGAAAACATTGTGAGCAATGAAGGAACGCCGACAGTCTGGTGGTTTCACGTTTCGGGGATAACGGTCCATTAAACATGTACGTGAGCATTCGCAGTCTCGAGTTTCGCGATTAGTAGCCTGAATCGTGTCAACCGGGACCGGGGAATATCAAACTGAGTTAAATCGAGTAACGTGTTTGCTGCAGAAGAAGAGCTGTGGAAGCTGAAGTTAGCAAGGTGACTAGACCTGATATTACGGCATGTCTCCAACTTGAGTTGACAAATTCCGATCTTAGATCGCGTATTCACATTGAATGGATTCCCTTCGAACGGTATTCGACGAACTCGGCAGTTTCTTTAATCTCGGGTATAGATACACCACAACCCTCTCCGTGGCTTGCAGGGATTTGGCGTGCCAGTGGAGAGCACCCTCGGCTTTTCTGGCTTGATCAGTCTACCTCCGGTTCATGGCCTTTCGCCACTTGGTCCACTGCCATTTGATTGGTTGATTGAAGCTTCGTAGAAACAGCCTGGAATCAGGACACATGTACGTCTTCTTGATCGTCTCATTGGTACGTGGCATTTTGGGGCAGCTCATGATAGCGCAGTCAGATCTTGGGCCTTCTGCTATCTCTTCCCGATGTAGCATCTGAGTTTTCATACTAGCGCGATATTTAAAATAACAACGCCGAAGCGGGTTCTGGCTATACGGGCTGTACAGCTGGAAATACGTATTTACCCGACTTATACGAGGCTGGTTCTGCGTTAAATTCGCTAGGGATATCATAAATTGCACCAGCTATTCCTGCCCTCCTCTCTGCATCGTTCTCCTTTCTGCTTCTGGTAGACGTCGCTCTTCGTTAAACGATAATACCGTCCTAATGTCCTCACATGTATGTGCACACAGTTCGTGTAGCAGTTCCCGTTTTGACGCTCCTCAGCCTACTAGTGGTCAATATAATTACAATCCTATGGATGACGACTCAGGCCCACGAGTCCCGCGTAGGACAGCCATGGCTTGTCAGTTTTGTAGAGGTGGTGCTTTTGTGATATAAAGTACCAGTACGCGTACTGAGAACTTCTTTGTCAAGGTCGCAAACTAAAATGTGATGGCAGTCGACCTAGTTGTGGTAACTGCAACCGCCGGGGCTATCCCTGCGTCTATACCCCTGTGTATGTGATTTATCTCATTCAAGACAAAACTCCATTAATGACTCTTTCCAGCGGGGGTTCGGAACAGCAAAAATAGCCACATCGCTATACTTCTTGCAGGTTGCGTTTATTCGCCTCATGCAGTTCTCGGTTTCGTGACTATATCTTTCTTCGTCGCGGAACGTTCTGCCGGCCAATTCCGCTTCTACAATGAAAGAGGTCCTGAAGGGGAAAGTTAACATCACTTTGACATGGACTTATCAGATATACATAGGCTACACCTAAGTAATATGCACGCAGCCTCCTGTTTATAGTATTTGATCAAGCATTTTGTCTATTTAAATTTGCTTTTGGTTCTGTGTTACCCACCGACTGCCTGGCGCTAGTTTTGCGTCGCCTTAAAAGCATTACTTATAAGCACGATCATTTCGGAAGAATTGTCGCGGCATCCATTATGTATAACCGCGCTTCGTAATCTGGAGCGGGAAGGTCATCCAGGAGAACAGGTGACACGTTTAAACCACGATATCGTATCGTTGGCCATTCATTTTCATTGTCACAGCAGCAGTGACGGCACCACAATAAATGAGACAGATCCCGATAGGCCCGTCGATCGCAACTTTGAACAAGTCGGTACTAGACACTTACTCGGCGCTTACAGTTGTGTGCGAATGACAACCTGATTGCAACCTGGCGTCGTAGTCCGACGGTCCAAATTGCAGTGGATTGCGATAGTCGCATGAAACGAAATGCCGACACTATGTATAATGCACGGTCTTCCGGATCTCGCTCGGGATCTCGAGGACCTATATCTGGTTCCTCGTCCTGTGTCGTAATGCATTGCAACTGGTCTCAATGGAACATATATCCTCAATATCCTCAATAAAGTTCACTGGAGTCTGGTACTTCGAAGTCTTTATTTCGATTCACTACTGTACTCTACTTCATGCAATATTTTCAAGTGCCTTTCAAGTTGGGTATGTTGATCGAAGCTACACTTTTGATAGAGCTTTACACTCGACTTATGGTTGACTGGACACGTCAAGTATTAACGCCCGGAACCGTTTTTGGCGCGGCATTTCGCCATCCAATAACGAGAGGAACAAGTCATCGGAACCTGGAAGAGTTCTGTTGATATGCAGGGGTCAACTGAGGGCTTCGAATAGATCTGATGTATGAATCTTTGGCTCTTGCAACATGTCGTGAACGAGGAACAAAGGTCTGAGGTGTCTGCAAGATCCCTGATCAAGTTGGAGGACTTCCTTTTTGGCACGGTCATTGTCCTGACTTTTGCACACAACTGTAGTAATGTAAAAGTAGTATTGTGCATGACCATTTGAGGCCCCCCCGAGGATGTTATTTGAGTTTGAAGGTCTCTAGGTTCGAGATCCACAATAGCCCCGCTGCCAAGGTAAATAAGCCCTCTCTTTCTCAGTTGGTGTCTCTGATGTCATGCGATAAACCTGACATAGTTATGTTTGGCCGACCAATATTCGATATGATCCCACACAAGCGAAGAATTGGAAGCGCAGTGCTGTGAAGCCTATGTCAACCATAAAAATACACGGATCGCATGTCGACGTAAGTGGGTCATGGAGTTATACCATCACGATTATTTCTGACAAGGTGCGGTGAGAACGGATCGTGGAAGCAGTAGCCACACGAATACCTCAACATCCAGCCAGTCGATAGAGGTTCGGCGTTCATCGACGGAGATAGGAGTGTTTCCGAGCTCACGAAGGACCCTCGTCACATATGGAATAGTAAAGCAAAATCGTCGGACGGGCGGGCTCAAGGCGAGGTAGATGACGCATACGGTTAGCGTAAATAGGACATGCCTGCCAACTTACTCGAGTGGCCGTGTAGCCTGACTAAGGAAAAATTCTTTGATCAAGGACATGGTAGTCGGAGTGGTTGCAGGAGTCTTCTCAGTCTATAGTGAGAATGGTGCGTGAAGTGAGCTTGGAAAACCAATCTCCTGTATGCGACCCACGTTTGACCAGACAATTGAACGTGGTTGTGGAAGAGCGAAAGGCATGACGTAATAACTTGAACTAGTAAGTATTCCCAAGCTAATCCATCCGGCGCTTCTCCGTTCAGGTGATCCCAATATGAACCTCCTTGGCAAACACCGCCTGCAGGGAACTTCAGCCGTATACTATATCCCGAACTTCATCTCTGAAGATGAAGAACAGTATTTACTGCGGAAGGTGAGTTGTGGCTGGACCAATCGATCTCTTAAGTGCGCTCCTTAGCTAGTCGTCAGATAGAAGATTCCCCAAAGCAGAAATGGAAGACGTTGAATAATCGTAGGTTTGTCACGCATACTATCGATACGTGCGCACCAATCCGGAGGCTAAGTCGTTATTTTTGTTTAGACTACAATTATGGGGTGAGTAGAGTCGATATCTTGCTGGTTGAGATCCCTCACGCAGGTTCCTTTGTTCCATACAGGGGGTGAAGTTCTCTAGAAGAACATTCTGTTTCGCCAGGACTTGCCTGCATTCTTGAATTATTTGTGAGTCGTTTATCAAGCTTTGGGTGGCCTATCTCAACCATTCGGTCCGATAATAGTCCTGATGTTCTAGGACGTCTCAGATCCCTTGGCGCCTTCAATCAGTCCCCACACAAAGGGCCCAATCACATTATATTGAACGAAGTGAGATCATTGCATCTCACAAATAATTTTTACCCTTTCTCATCATCGTAAAAGTACCATCCAGGACAAGGCATCATGGTACGATCCGAAATACTCTGTTTCAACACCGATGATTGATGTCCAATTCGAAGCCCCACGAAGATGGTCCCTCATATCACCCAGTCGTCGCAACTATTCCTTAGGATCGCATACTATCTTCCATTATTATCAGTATAAAGATAAAGACAGTTTGAGTGTTGACCCTGGATCAAGGGGACGTAGCGTCGATCCAGCACCTTTATTGTCATTATTTTTGGAACCTCGCAGTGTTGTAGTTACGACAGAGGATCTTTACACAACACGTCTGCATGGCATAGACGAAGTAGACGCCGACACGTTCACGGGCGATGGTTTCCTGCTTCTTCCAAATGGATCGCACTCGCGGATCGTCAATCATCACATGATTCAAGACAAGACTGTCGTGGGGATTATTGAATCGGGAGGGACAATCGAGAGGACGACTAGGTACAGTCTTACTTGCCGGGATGTCGAGAAAGTAGCAAGTGGTAGGGTAGCAGGTGTCGTCAGCCGCACTTGACTACGGTGGCTTATGGCTCGAAAGGATAGTATCTCCACGTTTAAGCCCAGAGCTTTGAAGAATACGAATAGCTTACTTTTTTTTCTTACGTTATGACAGCCACGCTGGTGCTTGATTTGGCCAATGTATCGAGTAAGGTATAGTATATCATTTGACCACATAAGGTGTTTCTCCCCTTCCTTCCCCCTCTTCCCCACATAATCATACACAAGAGCCTACACAACCTTCTTGGGTGCTAGAGGCACTTCAAAGAAGTCTGCCGCCCCGAAGATGTCCTTAACGCGGGGATCAGCTGTTACCTTCGCATAGTACACGAAGATGTTCGGGTAGAGTGCTCGTTCCGCAGCACCGAGCGTCACACGGGCGGCGCGTTGGATCATAGTAGCCAAAACGATCTCTGCCAGGGTAGTCTCGTCAGTGACGAGGAATTCGCGGAGGTTGATTTGCTGTTCGAGGAACTTGAGCGAGCGTTGTTGACGCACCAAAAAACCCTTATGTATCTGTAAAGTGTCGGTGTAAGCCGTTGAGTTCTTGTGTACAAAGGACGACTAACGTCTTCACTGCAGGCCAAGAAGCCCTCCACCAATTGGAATATAACGTCATTGTACGAGCCGATATCGTGCTCCGCAAAGTGAATCCACTGGTCAGTATCTTTGATACTGTGACCAAGAAGCCCAGACTCAGGGGCCAGAGAGGCAACTAATCACACAAACGGCACACGGTATGTATAATAGGCTGTAAAATCCAACACACTGACCATAACGTGCGATGGCGGCTCCCTCGATAAGATTGAACCCATCCTTGCCCTCAAAGGCAGGAGATTGTGCAAGGGGGAATTTGTCAAGAAATCCAGGTGACTTACTTGTGACACCGAATTTACTTCGAGGCCTGCGACAGCAACAGCGCTCAATATCTGGATTGCAGTCGGTCAGTAGAACTCAGCAAAACAAAACAGAACTGACACATTTAGTTTGACATTGATGAGGAATACCCCAGAGAGTGCCGATAGGAGCCATCAGGATTGATGGAGGAACTTTGAGACGTTCTAGGGGTAATGGAGAAGACCTGTGAGTATCATTTCGTCCAGCGGCCTCTTATACTAGCTGCTACGTAGACTCCACGATCAAAAGGTTTTCCGAGTGTCGGCTTTTCCAGCGAAGAGCTTTACTCAGCTGCGACCTGTGTCCATACTGTGCCATGCTCAGTCTTGAAAAACGAAAAATTTACAGCAGTATCTTCGCTGTCGTACTCCTTGGTTTTCAAATCCGTAACTAACCCCAGATACCAGCATGCACTGGTATATTCCAAAAGTGAACGTGTGGGGATTGTCAGGGACCGGCGTCAGTAGCTTGAGTACTTGACAAGTCAACATCGCGGATCAGAACCATCTTCAATTTTAAGAACTTTTGTCAACCGTGTCCAAGAAGAAGGAAAAAGATGTCTTTCAATTTTAGATCTGAATATGTCTATGTATGCTTAGAAACATTGATCGCGGTGAAAGAAAGGATGTACTATGGTTATCTGATACTGAATATAGTAATGTAGTAAGTTGGTTTAATTGGTCGAACAAATTCTGGGGACTTTCAGAAGAGATCTGTCTTGCCTCATCAATTCATCTGTACGCCTATACATCTCACGAACGCCAGTCTTCTCCGGCTAGAATGACATGCATGACATGCGCCCAAATGCTGGCTTGTATGCACACCATGATTAAGATTTGTAGATAAAGTCGCCGAGGCTTGAATGGTAGAACTTCGAGCATCCACCCGAGGTTGTATGCCTCGCAGATTCGGAGATTAACCGGTAAGCAGCGCTAGCAATACATTAAAATAAACATTAGCGTTCTTGATGGTGGAATACAGTACACAGGAGTACATAGCGTTATCAATGCGACACACTGTTGCCTCGTTGTTTCCGCACTTGGCGAATAGGCAAGCACTGCCAGTGCTTGCTGATAGGTACTGATATCCGACAGCTTCCTTTGCTGAAAGTTTTTTCTGGTTCTAGAATTGGAGTGTACTGCCCCAGACTGCCATCTCATGATGATGATGTTGGACGCAAATATCCACCTGCCTTAGTCTCCCGCAATCAGACCATATAGAAGGAAGACAGTCGTTCCTTCTGTATCACCGCTCTAGCTGGGAAATGTTCATCCAGGGGTGCAAAGAACGACTGGAAAAGGAGCAATCATCTTCCTTCTTCAAAATCTGGCCACGGGAGACCGCGACGATCGTACTTGGAAGCTCGTTCAAAAGTTTAAGTCTCGCTTACCTATCAAGGTTTTGCTGTTGAGATGTGAACATTGAACCTTCGCGCGAACGACAAAGTTCAATTATGCTGCGAAATCAGAACGGACAACCACCACAGTAAGTACAGCTGCCAAGTCTTCCTCCGAGTGCTTACTTGCTTCGTACTGCTTCGTTAGAAGGAACGACTGTCTTCCTTCTATCAAGGTCTGACTCCGGGAGACTACTGCTTTCGTAGAATTTTGATCATTGTTTGATCGAAGCTTGGACATCCGCCGGCACTGCGGCTTTTGTCGTAAAGGAGTCGCAGGCTATCGCAGGATATGTTTAGAGGATATTCGGCTTCTGACCAACTTCTAGGTAAGAGGCATCGAGAAGAAGACAGTATAGGATAGTTGTCGCAGCCACTAATCTTGACCTTCCACAACGTAGTTCAAGAGCTGGTTAAAAGTAACAAGATCTACATATAAGAGACACGATGATACACAAAATCAATACTGCAGCTTCCCCAAAGTCCCACGCTCTCCGACAGGTACTTCTTACTTGAACTGCAAGCGCAAAGCATCAGTGAAAAGTCGTAAAACGCGGTAAAAAGAAAATGGCACTCACGTTCTTTCCATCTGCCCATTTCTTGCCATCAACCTCCAGATCCCATGCAAGTGCGCCCTCGAAGAAGGCTTTGTCCTGCTGATTACCAAACACATCTAGTTTCGTGTAGCTGTAGCTCTCAAAGTCTGGTGCGCAGTCTACGGCTGCCTTTGAGTCTTGGCCCCGCAGGATGAGGGCGCCAGAGATAATGGAGGCGTTGGCCTCGCCAAGTACGCCCACCGATCCGAAGAGGTACTTGCGTGATGCCTCGAGGCGGTTGAAGAAGCCACCGATCTGGTTGGAGGACATGAAGACTTGCGTGAGTTCCTCGTTGTATTTGAAGTCTACGCGCCAGACGGAGAAGCCCTCCTTGTCGAAGCTGTGGGTGCCTTAGTCAGCACGCCCAGGGAAGGAGGGGTAAGTATGCTTACTTGGCGTAGAACCACTCTAGCGAGCCACCAGCGCCCCGCGTATCCTTGTTGCTGTAGGCACGTTTCCAGTCCTCGAGGTTGAACGTGCTCTTTGGGAGCAGTTCCAAGGGGTTCTTCTCCTTGGGCTCCTCGGGCACAAGGTTGCCATCATCCTCGTCATCGTCCTCAGCAACTTTCTTTGGCTTCTCCTTCTTCTCTTTTGGTGCGGCTGGGGGAGCAGGTGCTTTCTCCTTTTTGGGAGGGACGTACTGCAGCGCCTTCTCGGTGTACTCAATAGGGCCGAAGATGGCCTCAAATTTGGGCTGATGCACAATAGTCTCCAAGAAGCGAACAGTGTTGACGAGTTTGGCGCGTACAGCGGCGTCTGCGGTGACAGAAACGGCGCGATGGAGAATGGAGGCGGCAGTGATATCAGCAAGAGTGATGCGGTCGCCAACGAGGAAGGTCCGGGTGCTCAGATGAGTTTCGAGAGTGATGAGGCTGCGCAATTGACGCTCAGCGAGGATGGTGTGGATCTGCATGGGGTCACTGAGTGTGAACGGTCTGGTGGCGAGAAACTAACTTACGCCTTTGCTGTAGGGAAAGAAGTTCATAAGCATCCCTGAAATGACTTCGGTATGTGTGGCAATTTCTGATTCGACAAAGTGAACCCATTGATCAACGACTGCAGCATCCTCTGGTGTCGAGCCAAGAAGGCCGGAATTAGGAGCAAGGCCGGCAACTGCAATCAAAACATTAGCACATACGTTTCAACCCCACAGCAACACTGCATGAAAGTAAGAACGGATAACACGATCAGAATTACATGAAGCTGTCGACATAGAATTAAGACAGGGATAACTGTAGATCTTCTCATCCTTATGGTATCCTACATCAAGATCGACATGGAAAATAGTGTGACTCACGATACCGCGCAATCGGGGCACCCTCCGTGAGGTTGAAGCCGTTTGGGCCCTCAAAAGCGGGAACCTTTCCATGAGGGAACTTGGAAAGAAACTCTGGCTGCTGGTTGTCTGAAAAGTGCGTGTACTCGGGGATCTCGAGCTCAAGACCTGCAAGTGCACAGACGCTTCTGATCTATAGATTGTTATGAGTCATATTAAAACGCGAAAAGATGCGAGTGCACTACTTACCGTCTTGGTCTGGCGCATATAAGGGACACAATAGAGCTTGCCCACAGGTGCCATTTTGAAAACTTGGAGAAGGTGGAAGATGGAGAGAAAGATGAGATGGCCGATTTGATTAGCGCACCTCCTGAAATTTTATCGGAGCACAACCAAAACACAGGTCAGATAATCGCAACGAGGCCCATCTGATCCCATTAGGGCAGGCTTTATCGATCAGATATACGACTCAAGGTCTGACTCCCTTTCTTTCTAACACAACGAGTCATCCTACTAAATTAATGCACCCCAGCATTCAACGTCCTATGATCAGCCTCCCATTCGAAGAGCATATTTAAGATAATAGCACTCGCCACGATTTTTGCAGTCTGATTGGCTGAACAAACCTGCTGACACAGACTCGGAGTTCTCCTTCGGGTTGAAGACGAGCAAAAGAAGTGCGCTCAGGCTGTACAGTGTCAATCTACTAGCACCCTACCTTCAAGCAAAAAATCAGTAAGTTTAAGTACACACAAGCTTTTATGTAAATAATGATATCTCCATACACCCTTGTGTTAACATCATATATCGTGTCATAAGTGCTTTTTCCACACTAGTCCATTGCTAAATTCACTACCGGGAGTTCCTTCAACAGCTGCATTCTTCTGGCGGCAGCATCAATAACTTGCGCCTAACTCTTTCTCGGACACTTCGGAAGCCTGTAGTAAGTTCCTAATCTGGCATCGTACGACTTTCGGCTCTGGACTAGCCACGGGGCCCTTGTATTTGTTGGATGACAATGGTGATCAATGCCATTCTACTTCGGCGATTACACGCGCTAACTAGTACTGGCGAACTTACGAAAAGTAAACCCTCGAACTTGGTTTCAAGCGGCAAAACTAATGGCTCCCGACGGCCACCCTCCCTTCCAATCTAGGTACTGAATTGTCAAAGCATGTGTGCGTGCTAGATCTTCCGGTGACGCCATCAATAACGAAGATATCGACTGTCATATACGATCATTAGGTCAGCAGCGGAGACTAACGCCCTCACCCTGTGAGCTGGGCACTTGATTGCATTCTACGTACGTGGGTGAATCACATGTATGAATAAACACTTCTAATGTGGCCGTAATTCTACCGCGTCTCTTTCATAGGATGGACGCTAATATCCCGAGTTGAATTTCAACCCCGTCCCATTTGTGCTTTGATCGACAGAGAACATGTGATGGAATCGCTCAGCCAGTACTGTACAGACGAGTGGATATTACCTTCCTGACCCGGTAAGGTTGGTAGTCCGACATCCAAGTCTTCGTAGTGACAGTTGGTATGGATAATAAGGGAACGTGTGCAGGAGGCTTCAGTGGTTGAATGAGGACAGATCCGAAGATCGCTGCCCAGTGTCCCTCGGTAGAGGTAATGCAGCAGGATGCAATACTTGTCATGATATAACTCGAGACGATCAAATCTGAGTAAACGGATCTGCCATCGACCTCGTGTCCAGTCTTCCAATTGAGCAGGTTTGGGGGTGAATAGCGAGTGTCGACGTCCCTGATACAGATGACTGGGTCATGTTCTTGGTACGTTACGGCCGTCGGCCACCGCGGTACCGCGTGCCAGCCTGAATCGTCTTCTCCGGATACTAGTTGAATAGCATGATCATATAACATGGGATGTATTTGTGCAGCATGTGAATCCACACACAATTCATGGAGTTTGAATGTTAAATAAGAAAGAAGCCAGCTTACGAGGAGCTCGCCTGTGAGACTTGAGGTCGCCGGTGATATTGAAGCTCTTGGCGAATTAGCGGAGGAACCCCCCCTGAGAGATCATCCCAAAGTGCACCGATATGAGTCCCTCTTGGTCACAGAGTGCTATACTTGGAACTGCTGGACCAAGTTTTGAAAACCACTGAGCGAAGTCCTTGGATCTCTTCATCCACGACGGGCATACGATAAATACGACGTCCGGTACGTCTCGCGCAAGATCAGAGAGAAGCAGAGGGGCACAGTGACAGTGGGCGATGAAATCGGTTGGGTAGTCCTTGTGTTTCCACCCGGAGAGATAGCTGATTCGTTCGATGGATGCAGCAGGAGACAGACGACTCATTCCCCCGGGTAGAATTTCACCCCGCACTTGGTGGTAGTGGTGCGGTGAACAAAGGAGGATGAAGACCACTTCTCCATAATACACCTGTCCGACGACCTGTCCTGAGCCACTTCGATGTCGTCACCAATAGATGTTACATCATTGCGTGGTTGCACCAGTGTGGTTAGTGGGCATGACATATACTCGTATCATGTGCACTCGTCACTGTCTCGCAAACATGCCATGGACTACCAGTTGAAGCACAAAAAACGACGCGAACCGTCCAGCGCTGAAGACCGCGTGAAAAATAACCAGGATCTCAAAACATACCTTGTGACCTCCAGTTTGAAGTATCATTGCTAGAAGTAGCATGATATCGACCCAGTGAGTTGGACTGGCAATGTGAGCTGTAGTATAAGGTGGCTTAGTATTTCGTATTTTTCGCGTCAAGTAAGTGGACGATGTTGATTCACCGAGATAAGATACTCACTCTCCAATGCCATTGCCATGTCGTGATTCTGTGCTAGATCCGACGGAAACGTTCTCTCAGCTCCTGCGCTTTGCACTAGTTACCAGCGCAACAAAGACTGCTTATGCGTTTGGCACGAACAGTTCAGTGCCAGCCGTGGCATAGCCACCGTCGTAGCGAGCTCCCGCCTCAACTGAGACCCAAGAGGGCGGGTAACCCAAAACACTGCAGCGAAATTGTACGCGAGGGCCGTTGTGTATTGCCTGCTCAACGACGTGGACAAAATGCCGAGACTACAAAAGTGGAGACTGGGACCAACCTAAACAATCAGGAGATGATCCGAGTCACTGGTTCTTGAAGTTTCGACTCTCACCGCAGTCTATCAAGCAAAGGAACTTAAATCTAGTGAATTTGGTCCTTGTAAAATACTTCGAGATGGTGCTTGAGCAACAGGCCAAGGTTATGCACACAGATAGGTGCGCAGTTTTCATGTGCATTCGTGCTTCTTCACCGCCCACCTCTTCATTTCTGTACCGTCCTCAAGCCTCCAGATGTCTTCATTGGATATCGTGAGCCGGGCATATGAGACGTGCGGGAGAAGAGGACAATATTGACACACAAAAGATACAAAGTGAATGAACCATACCAAGGCAATTCCTTTCGTATCTTTTGCGTGCAACGCGGTTGCTGCTATGCAGTGATTCGATTACTTACCAATGCCAAACTCCTTGTTCAAAAGCCGCCGCAGAACGAACTGAAGGATGACAGTACTTGAGCAAGTGGCGGTTGACGTGACGGTTTGGTTTTGATTTGGTTTTGATTCAGCTAGGTCGCAAACAAACAACCACAAACGTGGACCTCATCGTGATGGACAGCGACGAAGGATCTGAGCTCTATGCCTCAGACGCCGAGCACAACTATGCCACCGGTATCTTCAAAGAATCTGAAACTGACGGTCTGATCGACTCTTACAAGCCGTCCTTTGATGCTTATTTCACTCACGCTTCCTCACGCACGCGCACATCCACCAATGTCTTTTCACAGCGTGTCGCGCCCCTCAGCCCTGAGGAGCACAATGCTGCTCTTGCACAAGCTTCTGTGCATGCCTATACGCCAAAAGTTTCCTTTGATAGTTCCAGTTTCAAGAGGTGGGCTCGTGAGCTCGACGAAGGCTTTAATCTATTGTTCTATGGACTGGGCTCGAAGCGCAGTATCCTCAACGACTTTGCAAAACACGTGTCTAGACGTGGACATGTCGCTGTAGTCAACGCCTTTCACCCTTCGGTGACCGTGCGCGACATGCTTGCATCCATTGCACGTGTCCCAGGCGTACAATCCACCTCCACTTCTGCTCCTACCCTGGAGCGTGTAGCAGAGTACTTTGCAGGCTCAGATAGCCCCCACCTGTTCCTTATAGTTCATTCCCTCGACCGCTCTCCAAAACTCGCACGTGCCATTTCTTCGCTTGCACTCAGCCCCCACATCCACATTGCCGCGTCTATCGACAGGCTTAACGCTCCGCTGCTCTTCAGCGCGTCTCAGCTCGCAGCTAGGAAGGGTTCTTCCTTTTCTTCGGATCGTGCTACAAAAAACGTAGGATACGGCTGGCTCTGGCACGACCTCACCACTCTTGCACCATACACCTCCGAACTCACGTTCGCTGACCGTACCTCCATTTCTGGTGCCTCATCATCCCGTGCACGAGTTGATATCACCAACCCTGTCTCTGGTCTGCTCACAGAAACAGCGGCAATGCACGTCCTCGCAGCGGTGACCGCTAAAGCTAAGAAATTATTCTCCTTGATTGCTGCAAAGCAACTCGAGAATGCCGATTCTTCCGACGTCTCAGAGGCAAACTCCGCACATAACCCCAATGACCAACAGCATCTTGGCCTGACATACGATGCTCTCTTTACTTTGGCGCGGGACGCATTCATAGCCACGAATGATACTGCTCTTAGAGCTCTGCTTGGCGAGTTCAGGGACCACGGGCTTGTGGGTAGCGCAGTACAGCCTGGTACTAGCGGAAGTGAAATGTTGTGGATACCTCTGAGGAAGGAAAGGCTGTCAAAACTAGTTGGTAACCTAGATGGGGATGCAACATGATTGTAGAACACATGTTATAATGGTGTCCTTGTGAAGAAGAACCAATACCTGTACAAGTGTGCAAGCATCATGATGTAGGAGGCTGTAGGAGGACCAAAATACAGAGTTCTGTTGTGTCTCACAAATATGGAAGCAATCGGACCAAAATAACGCCAGTTCCGTCGGAAGCACAGGCGCGCACATCATACGACTAAACCACCATTTACTGCGCGTTGCATCGCGCTCAAACCTTTCAACAATGTCGACAACAAAAAAACCCAAGTCAGAGCCCATTGCAGACTTGAACCCGCGCTCGATGACCTATGAGTTCTTGGGCCCACCGGGCGCCTTTCTCATCTCATTTGGCGTACCTTTCATGACGTATCTCCTCTACTTTGGTTGCTCGGAAGACTCTGGCGGCTGCCCTCCTCCTTTGCAATCTATTCCAGACCGGTTCGTGGAAGCATTGAGTGAGAAGACCTTTTGGGCAAGTCTGTGGGACACCGAGGCCAGTTTGATTTACTTGGGATGGTATGCATTTTGTGTTGCTGCATGGGCGGTGCTGCCTGGAGATTGGATTGAAGGAGTGACTATGCGTACTGGGGAGAAGAAGAAGTACAAAATCAATGGTTCGTGTCTGATAATGGCGGTGAGCATTGGCACTGACGCTGTTCTTATGCAGCCTTTTCGACCTTCCTCCTTGCCATGGGCATCTCCTGTGGTTATATCCTTCGCAACGGCCCCGAGTCCTTCACCTTTTTGTACAAAAAATGGATAGGATTTGTCACTGCTTCGCTCGTCATGTCCTTGGTACAGGCCTTCTACGTGTACGCGAGCTCATTCCGCCCAGGCGCTCTCCTCGCACTTGGCGGCAACTCTGGAAATTTCATTTATGACGTGCGTTTCATATTTGCTTGCTGGTGCTATTCATACTTAAGTAATCTGTTAGTGGTACATTGGCCGCGAATTGAACCCCTCCATCGGTTCCTTTGACATCAAATCCTTCAACGAACTCCGCCCTGGCCTCATCCTCTGGGTGTTGGTGAACATAAGCATGGTTTGCGAGCAAGCTGTGCGTCGCGGGGGTTTCGCAAACGTGACCGACTCGATGTGGCTTGTCCTCGCCTTCCAGACCTGGTATGTCGTTGATGGCCTGTATAACGAGGTCAGTCTTCCCATTCTACACGGTTTTCTGAATTTACACTAATACAATGTGCAGCCTGCCATTTTCACGACCATGGACATTATAACCGATGGGTTTGGTTTCATGCTTGCTGTGGGCGACCTCTGTTGGGTGCCTTTCGTGTACTCGCTGCAGGCACGCTACCTCGTGTTCAAGCCCGTTGAGCTTGGACTTCTTCGTACTGCTGGAGTACTTGGACTCAAACTCCTTGGGTATTATATCTTCCGCGATGCTAATGGAGAGAAGAATGATTTCAGAAATGGACGCAATCCCAAGAGTGAATTGTTTCATTTCATAGACGCCTTCATCAATACTGATTTACTGCTGTTTAGATTTGAAGTACTTTACGACGTCTACCGGCTCGAAGCTTCTTACCTCGGGGTGGTGGGGCCGATCAAGGCACCCGAACTACTTGTGAGTGTCGTTCTTTCTTCCTTTGCTTTTGAGATCTGAATCGTGTTGTGCAGTGGTGACCTGCTGATGGCACTTGCATGGTCGCTTCCCACCGGGTTCGATACACCGGTCACATACTTCTATGTCGTGTACTTCGCGGTCTTGCTCATCCACAGGCAGCGTCGTGATGATGAGAATTGCGAGAAAAAGTGAGTCGGCCGTTCCTCGCTGGTCTATTATTGCTGTATGCTAACCGGCTGGCAATAGGTACGGTAAGGATTGGGAGACGTACAAGAAGCTGGTACCATACCGTATCATTCCATACGTTTACTAGGAACAGGTCTGGATAAACCACTGCTAACTTCACGGATAATCAAGTTGCATCAATGTATTATGTTGTGCTGCCCAGGACCAACACAGATTCCCAATGAGAATCTCTCCCCACTACGTCGTGAGATACAGAGATGTTTGTTTGTTGTTTTAGGGACTTTCGCTCATAAGCGTCGTTCGGCCTCGTCGTCGTTCAACATTAACTTTCATCATGGAAACAATAGCTGACCGTCTCCCTCAAAATTGCGCGCTCTTCTATGTCATGCATGCTGTTACAATGATGCACTCCACGGTTGGAGGCTTGCGCACTACTTGTCTTTGTTTGCTACTTATGTCGCGGCTATAGCGGAATGCTACGATTGAGACAGTCATTGCGCGCGCGCAAAATAATGCCACAACACGATATTATCGGTGCGCATTTTCGAGCCTGCTGATGTATCGGTTGCTCACTCTACACACCGGATTGATTCCCCACCTGAAAGAAGAACATTGAAGACCGTTATGTCTTCTGAAGCAAAACTTTCACGTTCTTTCCGTCACCCCCGGGAGCTCCACTCCATCACAGCGGTCTACTCGTCTCATTCAGGCACCCTTCCTAAACCTGGGAGATACGTATCTCATGTTCTTGCGTGGGGGGGATCTCCCGCCGTGGAGCGCGTGCGAACTCGAGCTACTCCGACAACGCCGTCGTTTTCAGATGGTATCCCCTTCTTCCATCGTGCTGCTCATAGATGCGCGGACAGACAAAAAAAGACACAATTTGATATTTGAATGTATTTTGTGTTGACGTCTACATCAGAGAGGACACTTACTTTCCCATTGTCACGACCACGGACATCACAACTGACGGGTTGGGGTTCATGTTTGCTGTTGGAGACCTCAGTTGGTTACCTTTTGTGTATTCATTGCGGGCACGCTACCTTGGATTCAAGTCCGTTGAGTCCTTCGCACTGCTGGAATACTTGTGACTCAACCTCCTTGGATATTATATTTCCCGTAATTATAATGAGAAAAGAATGATTGGATGGGATCCCAAGTAGTGGGCGGTTTCCTGTCTTTAAAGACGCCTAACGGCCTGCCAATCGGTGTTGATGTGCTGCCGTTGAGATTTGAACTGGAACCCGAAGTATATACGACGTCCGCAGCTAACTTTGGAATGGTGGCGCGGATCAAGACACCCAAGCTACTTGTGAGTTCAGGAACGAGGTCTGTATATGAACTCTCATAGATCAATCGATCACTACTAACTCCATGGGAGAGGTCCAAGAGGTCTTGGAATGTCGATGTATTATGTTATGCTGACTAGGAACACCGCAAACTCATTTACAGGATGATTAGGACGCGCTAACCTAAAGCAAACCGGAGGAGCAAATCTGCGCAAATGCACTCCTCCATGCCGATCGCGGCGGCTGATTTTTAATTAGGAGGTATTTAGCAATCTCGCCTTGTAGCTACTAGACCTATGGACTAGCTGAGTTGGTCCATTGTATGTTCTGATAGGTTCAGTGCACAGCGGGCAGATGATACGATCATGATCGTAGGGCGAGTTATAACCTCCACGGAAGTTTGCAAAATAAGTGTCAGCGAACAAACAATGCGTCATCACAATGATTTATAAATGAGAGGATAGGTTCAAGGACTCACTTGGGAGCTATTATTATTGGTTGCTGTGCTCATTTTTTTAAGGCTTGAAGGACTATGTGGCGGCACTAATATAAGAGAGCACTAGGCAGCCTTGGCCAACAAAGATACCGCCAGTGTAGGGTCTTGGACAAAATTGGACCATGAAACATCTTGCTAGATCACGAACAACTGTAGAATTATCATCCGACTCGATAATCAGAATGTGGAACCTTGTGGAACGCCCTGAAGTTCCCCGCTGATTCGACCGTACTACGACTCGGCACAACCAGCCGGTACCTCGACGAAGCCTTTACTTATGTAAATAACAATCTATGCAATGCACTTCCATACAACAAACAGGAACCTACAGGAACGCGCACTAGAGCCTCCTACTAGGGCCACCAGCGATGGCCGCATCATGAACCTGACATGACATGACACGTGTGTTTTTAAGCAAGCGGTTGCGTAGGGCCCGGGGTTGCATCAGACTCACATGCCACAATTTCGACGTCGATTTCGATATACGATGTGTATCCACTACCAGCCATGGACAAGACAACTTTCAATGGGCAGTGTCAGCGTTCAGCGTTCAACGTTCAACACTAAATAGCAAAAGGCCTTTGGACTTTCATATATGGACCTTTGTAGAATTTTATATACTCTCTGCGGCCGACTTTTCTTCGCAACGGCTAAAAAGCGATGCAATCGACACTGCATATTGCCTTGGATCAACAACATCTATTACTAAATGAGTGCTACATCATCTAGCGCCGCCGCTAGCAGCCAATAGCGGTAATCATAACGGCGGCTGAACTGGGCCGCCTTAACTGTCGCAAGCTTGGCACGAATCGCCGTCGCAGGTGAGCCACAGCTATGGGGTTCTAGCTAACCAAATCTGTCCTGACTCGTCACAAGTGATCAATAGCACATAGTAGAGCGCTGTTACACAGGACGATCCTGATTAACTTTGCCGGGCTTAGTGAAGTTATGCGAACAGCCGTACTTGAACCTATATAAGTTGTGGGGAGCTGACAAGTCTCCACACAACTCCGCACAACTCCTTCCGAAGTTCGAGCTTCCTCCCAAACCAGGCTGAAGTTTTGGAGATAAAATGAAATACAACAAAAGCTTCGCGGCTTTAGTTGCCGCCGGCCTAATTCGAGGTTCGCTCGCTCAGACATGGTACGTACGGTTTCGATCGCGTACATGGCTTGATTCTGATATTTTCCTAGGTGTGGAAAGAATTACATGGCAAATCAGTCTGTGGTGCCCCCTGGCGGACAGTTCGTGTTGCCTACGCAGAGTGTTGAACCGCTTCTGTCGTTCCGCTGTGCCCCTGTCTTCCGCCCATACCTCCAGGAGGATGCGAAGAGCGCAGCATTTGTAGTCGATACACCAATTGTTTACGACTGGATCGCCGGTGCTGAGTCCATCTTACTTCCTTCTACCTCCGGCTCTTCTAGCAACTCCAGTAGCCTAGGAAGCCTCAGTGTCACCATCAGCGTGGGCTCCGTAAAGACCACAGCAAACGTCCCTCTGAACGCTACCAACTTTCAAATTCCCGTAGATATCAGCAAGCTCCAGGCTCAGAAGACTGCATACGATGTCAGCTGCTCCGCTGAATATACTACCTCTTCGTCTTCGAAGTCCCAGAAATTCAAGACTAGCGCATCCCTTTTGTATCTCCCTGACACAAATGCTTCCGTCACCAAGACTGACTTGCGCACTGGCGCACTCTGGGTGAGGCCCGCAAATGGCACGGGAGGAGCATTTGCGCCCTTCGTCCCTCAAGGTTTCTACATAAATTTCGACCAGTATTTGGCGAAAAATTTGACTATGATCGATCAGCTCAAAGCCGATGGGTTCGTTTTACATTTCTATCGCTTCTGAAGCGTTTACTGAATTATTTTTCAGGTTCAACACTGTATGTCTTGCGATCATTTGAAATATTCCGTGCTAAACGTCTATGCCATAGCTTCACCCAATTCCTCCTTATGACAACCTTACTATTTTCCAAGAAGTCATCAGCAAGACCATCAGTGCCGGCATGTATATTGTTTATGATATGCGATCGTATGTCAGACTTCGTCACTTCATCGCATGGTTATTGATATCTTCTATTCAGGAACTACCAAAACTTGACCGCTGTCGCTCAACAGGTGAACACTTACGCCTCGATTCCCAACCTGTTGAACTGGGAGACCGCACACGAGCCCGATGGCAACTCCGACCCCCAAAATGCGGCGCGGTCGACATATGACTTGATATATCAGATGGACGGATACCACCCTATCTCTATTGTTCTGAATTGCGAAGACTACAACTTCTCTCCTTACGTCAAGGGAGCCGATATCGTTATTCAGGTGAGCCATTCATAACATTTTCGTCACTCGTGTTTCTGATCTCTGGTGTAGGACGCTTACCCTATCGGTATTAACGCCACATTTTCTCCCGTGTGGCACACAGTGTGTACTCCGGACTTCGGTCACTGTGGTTGCGACAACTGTCAAGGTGACTTGGCCGATATAAAGACCCGTATGCAGACCTACAAAGAAAGGCTCAACATTATGGGCTTTGACCGCACCAAGTCTGTGTGGACCACGCCCCAGGCATTCGGTAGTGGCGCGTAAGTCGCCTTGAATTCCCGATGTGATCTGTGTCTTGACTCTCATTGCAGATACTGGAACACCACTCCCACTGGGCAGCAATGGGCTGCTATGGGATTCACTTCCTTCAGCCATAGTGCTACAGGTAAGTCATGCTGATAACCCACATGCGAATAAAACTGACTTGCGTTGCCAGGTTCCAAGTCCTACCAATACCCAACCACAACCGGCAATGTTACGACAATTGAGGGGACGGCGACTAATCTCACTATTCTCATCAGAGACTTCATCCAGCCATTCATCGTCGACCCGAACGCTACATTTGCCAGCTACGACTACCTGGGCGTGGATGCCGGTGTCTGGCACAACGGCACTGCATACTTGCTCCTCGTTACCAACTTGGTCAATGCGGAGGTCTACGTGCCGTGGAATGAAGTTGGATTGGGCGCGATCACCAACGCGACCACGCAGTTACAGCGCATTTTCTCCGTCTCGCAGAATACCAATGCCACTGGTCTGAACTTCCGACCTGGAGGAATTGGTATTTACACTGCGACTCCCCCCTGAAGTGGTTATAGAATAAGGACCGAGGAGGCTGGAAATCGGTGATTCTAATGAGATGTTGATAGCTTATTATTTTGATCTTAGATCATTGTGCGTGATAAATATAACGAATAATGTATACATGTCTACCATTTCATGAGATTTTATGCCACAGGCTTGTACGGGGACAAAAACTTGCTGCTATTTGAATACATGAGGATGTCTGCAGTTCGTTACGCGCGTAGAAAGGGTTCGATCACCGCCAGACGACTGAAGCAGACACCCCCTAATCGAACATCTCGAGCCACGCACAAATAGTCCAATTCAAGATACGGCAGGGCTGGGGCTCTCGGCTGTGGGTAGTAGAATCGATCAATTTCAGCGTGTTTGTCGTGGAGGATCAGTCTCACTAATGTGCGTGTACCCCATGAGAATTCGTCGTCAACTTGAACCCCATCAACGAGAGTCTGACAAGAAATCTTCGTCGTTAGCACGCACCGTAGGACTCGGACCTTGATCGATTAACTTCTGCAACACCGCTGAGGTGTAAGACATGGGCAACTGCAGCGTGGAGCGCAATGAATCCAGGGTCGGGAGGCTGAATACCCTGGAAGTGGACCTCTATGAGATGCTCAAACCCCAAAGGGATGGGACGGTGCCGGTGCACTGTATATCTGTGCGGGACGTCCTTTTCAGGGCATAAGTATCTGAAATTTCACGACGAAAACCCAACCGTACTGCGGGGTGTAGGCACTACGCGTAGTTGTCGAAGTAAGTGTGCAGTGTCATCTCAAGTAACATTCCACTCCCTAAGTTATCGATGATACCAGCCACGTCGTCCATAACCCTCGCAGGTAGCATAGTATAAATGCTTTATGATGTCGATTGTTCCGTGAAGCGCTGTAGAACAATCGGCCGACACGTCAACCTCATTTGAACTCAAGATTTGACGCGAAAGCAAGAACCAATAATTATCCGTACAAAGCCAGGAGAATAAATATTAAATAGGCAATAAACCAGAGTCAAAGGAAGGAGAACAAAGGAACGGACGTTCCGTGAGGAACCAATTATTCATGAGTACAAAAATGATGGGCGTGCTTGAGACGGTATAATAAAAATAAACAAAAACAAAAAAGGAAATAGACGAGGAACGCGCAATTGGAAATGGAAACGAGTGTGTCGATGAAGGCAGGGTAACAATGATCGTCAGGTATCGCCTGTACCGCCCTTAAGGCTTACCACCCAGAGCCACCCAATCACAAGTGTGCATGTAAGCAGAGATGAAACTCGGCATGCGGAGCACCGTCTCACGTCGCAGCTCGCTACTGCTGCATTCCTCGCTGGCCAGGACAAACCTCCCTTGCCCACCCTCCGATCCAGTAAAAAGGCAGACTGTGGGGGGCCTATGCGCACGGAAATAGTAGATCGTGCCTGAGATGGTATCGACGAGGGTGAACATGTAACCTTCAATAGGGTCAAAAGATGGGGCCGCAATGGCCGCTTCGTACTGCGAAACGTGGCCTTCACGGAACTTGGAGTCACTTTCTCTCGGTCTCGCCAAAGGCGAACCTGAAGCAGTGTAAAGGGTACGACGAGAATTGCCGATCTGACCTCCATACAGGTAATCGGAGGCTTCCTGCGCAGAGATGACTCCTTTGACTCCGATTAGCCATGGACGAGCAAGGACGACTCGTCCGGATTTTGCATAAGTTGTGAAGACTGGCGCGAATATCAGCAGAATAAGTGAGAAGGCCAGCATGACGCCGCCGCCTGCAAGCAAGAGATGAAGATTCCCGAGGAAGATCCGTAGGTATATGTGCTAGAGACGGCATTGCCGGAGGAAATCAGGGCGCAACTCGTCACGAAAAGGACGAAGATCGCGTATGGCGCTGCAAGTGCCAGAAGGACGTCGAATAGAGCGCCTCGTAGCGAACTGCGACGGATGGGAAATTCTTCCACCTAATGGTTGCCGCCCTACAGCCATCCAACACAAGAGAACCGTTGGGTGTAATGCCGATGACCTGTGCAGCGGGTTCGATGTCCCAAAGCTTGGCACCATATTCGTCTTCTTTGGTGTACCATTGATTAATACATTTTCGATCTCTGGGAAACATTGAGATCATGCGATCAGCAATGCGGTCATTATCGTTTGCCATAAACAAGCGGGCAAGCGCTTGCAGCTCCGTCTCCTCGGCATTTGGGGTGATACGATGCTCGAAAAAACCCCATAAGCGCATAGACCTTTTCCTGCGCGATGTCTCCTACTAGAACATTCTCGGCGCCATAATGCTTCTTTGAGCTGGAGATTGCGGTCCAACCTCTCGAGCGGATCCTTCCCGAGGCCATAAGAGTTGATAATCTGGGACTCTTCATCGTGGTGCGAGTAAGCGAAAGATGCGATCTGGATGAGGACTGATGGGGGTGACTGCATTGTTTCCAGCCTTGTAGCGCAGTTCGCGACTCAGGAGAGCTTTCTGGCAGGGTCCAAACGCGGCCGCCCCAAGCAGGACCAAGCGCTCTCGCTGGTAAGTATAATGAGTGTGAACGAGGCGAGTCGGTAGACGTCTGACATGCGATACAGGTCTTGTGCTTTTTGTATGGGATCCTTGAATAGGCACTCGAGATCTAGCCAGTACGCGTCAAATCCTTGATCCAAGGTAGCACCCCGCACCCGCTCTATGAGCGCCTCCTCACTTCCGGACTCCATCACGTCGTCGTAGCAGTAGGTAACGGCGATATATGGTGTTCGCTTCGCTACTGCCTCAACGTTGACTTTCACCCAACTTCTCTTGGTTTTATCATATATAACAAGGAAGCGAGGGTAGAGGGCGTGGGTGACACGTCGGACATGTCCATCATCTTCACCTGCTACTCGTGCCCGCAGAGAGAATTCCCTTGGTGAGCGTGCAGCCCACAGTTGGCCAACAAACCGCATCAAATACGGCTTGTAATGACTGGCGAACTCAGGCTCTCTGGATGGAAGCAACAGTGCAATGATATAGAAGAGCCAGACGAATAACCACCAAAAGGTTTCGTTGGATGGGTTGAACATCATCCTGGTCAGCCGCCCAGCAAGCTGAGTGGATAGTGGTGCGTTCGATTGAACTTTGCACTCGTTCCAATCACTTGTCCAGTTGGGATTCACGGACTGCACGGTGAGTCGCTTGCATTTTCCGCTAGAGGAGCTAGTGTATCGCGATGTTGTCCCGTGGTAAAAGGGTTTGAGCTGGCTGCTATAGCACTGAGGTTGTTTCTGATCAGTGGTTTTCGATAAAATATTCATATTCAGTTTAATGGCTAGGTAATAACAATGTTGGTCAAGAAATCAAATGATAAAGCGAACGCAGAGCTTACCGCGGGAAGAGGCAAGAGGGACATCGTATCAGCTTTCTGCACGGTCATTTAAAGCTTGCAAGAAGCGCCTGGAGACAATTCACCAGGGTCCATGACATACATATGCATCTAGATGCTGTAGATGCATCACAAATCTCGTAAATCAATTACTGACAACAACGTTGAATCACAACCTTTCGATTAAAGCACTTTTTGTTCTTTTTAGAAAAGTACCGAGGGGAAGCCAAACTACCAATCGACTTGGGGTAGGATGCCTATTGTTGTCAGTTGGGACACCAAGATATTATCATGCTAGTGTGTGGTGTCAAACATACAAAAGAGTTAAAATTTTCTTCCCTACTTACGATTTCAGCGCGGGAGGACCACAGCTCCCGAGCATCAAATTACGGTGTCGATCACGGCTTTTCAGGGCTCCTGGGCGCCAACCTGAGGGCATTTCCCTCTTTCGTGAGCACACCTCGTTCCGAAGCGAACACAGCGATCTTGAAGGGCCCTTAACTAGGATCTGGTGTAGCATGATGCCAGAGGGACGGTGGGCGTCAGACAAGCCTCCCAAAGACGGGTAGGGACTGTGATAAAACATGATGGGTGACAACCAAACAGACAAAGCTTGCCTCAACTAATAGATGCCAAGGGAGGTAAAATCCAGCCAAGGCACAGGAAGACGTGGCTGACGGCAGACGTGCTCGAGATGCGTTCTGGACCTAACGAGAACGCAAGACTACAACACGGACACTGTGGAGGCCCGAAACCTGAACTACGAGTAGAGAGGAAGTAAGGGCGACAAACAGCGACTCGGAGTAGGGACGACGACAGCTACTATGACGAGCTAAAAGACAGGCGAATCCGGCGTTGCAGCACATAGAAAGACGCGAACTGCGCCGTTCGAAACCTTGCAGCCCAGGCCCAGGCCCTCGTCCCTGGCTCGGGGATGCTGTCATTTTATTTCGGTGGCATAGAGAATCCCAGAGAGTGGGCCGGGCTGTGGTCAGGCTTGATGGGTGACAACAAGGAAAATTCAGATGACTGGCAACAGCGGAAACCAGTGCGTGCTAAGAGAATCCAAGCCAGAGGCAAGGCGGAATCGTACAGGGCCTAGCTCGACCTTACGCTTGCAGAACTTCGTGGAGCCGGTCCAAAACTATGTATGTAGTCGAAGGTGAATCCTCGATGTGAAGTATAACATGGAAGAAAGACTCAGGAAAGGTCAGGATCCGCGGGCAGGATCCGAATTGCGAGCGTCTATATGACGGCATCCGGTCAAGAACTTAATTCAGCAAGAATCTAACCCAGTGACTTCCACATCTCAGATCTCATTGGTTACTCTACGCTCATGATGTATTATGTACATGACATATATAACAGCTTCGCTATGTCTCGAACCGTCCCAAAAACCTTTATCAGAGCCAGAGGAAAGAATGCTACTCACTCAGGCTAGCGCAGTCAGCAGTTGCCAGGTCAACCGAGCCAAGGAGATGAAGTTACGATCGACCTTGTGTGTAACAGTCCCCTGCTGAGAACAAATCAACGCTAGTGGGGGTAAAAGGACGCTGAAGAGGTCAGGAGGACCACATACGAAATTGCATTGCTCCTTCCAAGAATGGCGTCAGGATTTCGCTGCCTTGAGACTTCTTGGTTCCGCGCGTATCTATTGCACTATACCCCATGAACTAGGAACGACTTGAAGAACAAGGTCAGAAACATACTTCTGAATCGTGGTTGCATAAACGTGAGCGTTCAACTTTGAGCTCCCCTATTCTCTGCCTCAGCATACATTGTTTCGAAAATCGTGTATAGGTCTTGTCGGGCGTTCTCATTGTCAGCTGGCAGGGAATGTGGGTGCTGGTCACTCTGGGACCATTTTGTCGTCGCTGCATCGTAAGCAGCATGGTCGATTTACAGATCACAACATGGGTCAAAATCCATGATGAAATCGGCGAGAAGGATTCGGTCTGCGTCCTTACAGGACGTGTTGAGAGCATTGACGACGTTGTATGCAAAAAGTCTGCGGTAGAAAGAAAGGTGGAAATTTTGCCATGTGAGGTCGCATCCCATAGCTTGTTGGGCCGCAACATGAAGTACTAATATCAACTTACCCATCCATGTCCTATCCATTGGAAATGGTGTTGCTCGTCGCACGAGCGTCTAGATCATACTATCCTATAACTTTGACGATCGTGCCATGAGTAATTTCGAGTTGGGAGGCTGGACCTCGCTGGACACATAGTTGGATCCATGTCTGATATGCCTCCAACAAACGACACGATGGACATGCCAGCTTCAAGCACTGTGTGAGCGAAGGTGAGCGACCGGTTGCAACAGCAAGCCTAACATATCACTCGGCGCCCTGAGCAAAGCGAAAAAAAAAAATCAAAACAACCCATACGTGACTTAATGCAAACCTACTGATACTATTGCACTAGCAGAGGCGAGGTGCCATTGTTGAATCACAGTTCCTGTCTCACGCAAGGAGGGTACCGCTTTCTAGGAGAGCTTTCAAGTAGGCTGTCTCCTCTCTGAAGTGGACTTGGAGGCCAACACAAGTGACAACTAACCCTGAGCCGTCGCATGAGTATCCAGACTGCAGGAAATGGAAGTACATGCTACGAAGATCGGAACGGATTATCAACAGGATTAAGGGCCGAAAGACTAAACGTTAGGGTGGGACGCGTAGTTTGATTCTGTAGTAGATGATACATGCGGATAAACTAAGATAAACAACTGCAAAGCGCAGATATCATAAGTTAGTGATTGTCTCCACGTATCATCATCAAAGTTGAACGGATCATACACCATCAATATTATCCACAGCGTAACGTTCTAACAAAGAATCAATGACGAGGGAAGACGGCGACATTTTGATCCTCACTCAACGGTAAACAAGACCTCTGAAATGCATCGATAAGCTTCTATCGCCGTAAATAATGCTGCAGAACGAGGATAATAACTAATACTAGTGCCAAACTAGTACATAGAGCGAGAGATGTGGGTATGATAATTAGCTGTCAGGTGCCCTGCTCTGTCCGGACAGATCATCCTGGGCAACGGTGCTCATGTCGACCGGTATCGTTTGCACTTCCCCACAGCTCTCGCAATGCGTTCATCAAGACTTTTGGCCACCCCAGGACAGGAGCTTACATTACCAAATTGCATATTCACGACATAATTCACGATTGTTTAAAGCCCCTTGACAGCGGCATGATATATGATACAGTCTGATTGACGCGTTTGATTAAAACAACTAGTGATCTTGATTGTTCCCCGTGATGCACTGGAAAACAATCAGCTGGGCGGCCACAACAACTTGACAGCTGACAAACATACGTTGCTTCCGGAATGCTCGTGTACAATGGATCATCGGAGGATGTGGGCAACATGGAGGTACCCTTCACGACCCCGAGTACCGGGGGAATATGGTGCCTTACGTCTACTCGAAGTTCCGGTGACCGCACACTTACCGCTATTTCATTCGCCGATCTGGAAGGTCTTTAGATGAACATCCTGCAAAGAGCAAGGCGAGACGCTGTGGTGCAGCATTTTACGGAATTTAGCACTTCGCGACATCGCGGGCACAGTATCAGCGACGGCTTCGGAAGCACGGAGAGTGAGAGTGGAGATCTCCGGTTGCGGGGTGGTCGGGTCTAAAGGCTTCCTTGACTTTGCTGCCATGAGCAGCAGCATTGCGAATAAAGCAGATGACATACAAGGCCACAGGAAGAACCACAACCAATCATTCGCCACCTTCATTAACTCAGGCACAAAGGAGTTGGACGCTTTCCCCTTTTGATCGGATGCTATGATGGCAGCCGCTGCGTAGCGCAGCATACACCGCTTGGCAAACCAGCTTGCTCTGAGCCCTCAATAATTGCGTCCAATGGCTTAGATCCGATGATGTCGTCCCGGCCAACTGATATTGTCTTGGATCACATCCCATCTCCGTCTCCATCTCCCGAAGAGTGACCTTGGCACGACGCTTCAACTGTTCATTCGTCTCCGGCCCAATGGTGATAAGATCGCCTTTGAAACAAATCGCCATCTAAAAGTGTAAGAGCGCTCGCGCTGGAGATATCATCGTCGAGAGACATTGGAAGAATCAAGAATATAGAAGCTTTCAAATAGAAGTTGTATGTTGCGGACAATTTGAAAGTGCCAATGTAGATGTTCGGGGGAAGCGCATGCCGTACAATGCCGCCATTTCCTTTTATATCAATCCCTTGCCTATATGGTGCCGCGGGGGACAGGGTCAGACAGAGAGGACTGTAATCCGGGTGACCGTGACAAGCAAGTAGACATGGCTGGTCTCTACATAGTAGATGTCAAGGTCTAAAGGTGAAATTCATCCAAGGCACAGGAAGATATGGCTGACGGCAGAAGGCGCTCGAAAGAGATGCATCAGATCTAACGAGAACGCAAGACTACAAGGCGGACACTGGAGGCCAGGGCGCTCGGAGTAGGAGCAAAAATTCCAGCCACAAAGATACCACATCACTCAAATTGCAAACAAAGCCATGCCATGGCATCATGATGTAAAAAAACCCCGTCAGATCTGATGAAATGGGAATAAGTGAGATATGAGTAATGACTTTGGGGGGTATAGATAGCGATATGAATATGTTTGATAGATAGGTATGCGTACGCTGCGGTACTCATGAAGGGAATCCGCGTGTACTGATGAAAGGAATCCGCACGTACTCATGGAAAGAATGCGTAACGCATCTATGGAAGAAACGCAGCATGGTGCCAGCAAAAACAAAAGCAAAATCGTCCGTCCGATCCGTCCGTCCATCTACCCATCTACTCGTCACGACTCCCCCCCAATCTCAATCTCATTCTCCCTTTGCAACACACGCTCTTCGATAGCTCTACACTGCGATAAGAGTTGGACGTTCACCGCTCGACCGCATGCATTGCGGATGAAAGGTGTCTATAAATCAAAATCAAAATCAAAATCAGTGTCAGAAAACACATCGGAACAAAAACGGAATGAAACGCACGTTCAACAACTCATTAGCATTCGGTCTCGAAGCATACGGCCGTGAGCACAACTTCAAAAACTCATGAAACCCGCGCGAATAAAGTTCTGGATGACGGAGAGCCGGCCATTGGGCGCCGATTTGACGCGGGTCTTGCACATCTGCAAAAGGCGGTTCTGTTTGTGCTAGTTCCCATACCGTTGCGCCTAGAGACCAGACATCGACTTTGAGCGCGTTATACGCTCCACTGCAAAATGAGGATGAGGATGAGATGAGATAAAGGATGAATGGATGCACGCACACTCGCATCTCTGGAGCCTACAAAACACGAACATCAACACCATCAGCACACACACGCAGGACAAAAAACACCATAAAACGCACCTGCCAGTAGATAACGCCCACAGCCCCAACACACATCGGAGAATTTCTCGTCACACGCACAGCATTCGAGAAATCAGCTATGTATCAAACAACCAAAATCAAATCAGCATCTTTTCTCCAACACAACAAAAGATGGCAACAGAACAAGTGGTGATCGGAGTAGGAGGATCGGAGTAGACAATCAAAGAAGATATAAAGCCGCTACTCACCAACTTTTACGATCCCGCTCGCGTTTAAGAGGAGGTTATCAGAACGGACATCTCGGTGGGCGATATGGTGCTTTTGGAGATAGTCGAGCGCCAGTAGGACCTGTTCATCCATCATCTGTCAGCATCCATCCATCCATCACCTCCACACACAACAAACCGAAGAAAACACCCAACAAACAAAAGGAAAGGAAAGGAAAGGAAAGGACTCACATCACTAGCAAACCGCGCAATCATCCTCTCCTGCAACGACAATCCCTCCCCAACAAGCCCCACAACATCCGCCAAGCTCCTCTCCATAAGCTCCATTCGTATCCACACAGAATCATCCACCAAATTCACATAAAACGCATCCATGCGCAACACATGCTCATGGTGTACCCCGCGCATCAGCTCCATCTCGTGGCTCAGGTCTTGCAGTTTTGGGGACACGGCTGGGTGCACCGCGATGGATTTGATGGCTACGTGCGTCGTTCCGGCGGGGAGAGAGAGCGTTTGGGAGGGGCATACGAGGCGTGCGGCGTATACAGAACCGCTCTCCCCCTCTGCGATTTCTTGGAGGTCTGCAAAGTATTCTTGGGGATCGACGTCGATTATGAATTCGGAGAGGGGAGAGACGGCGTCTGCGACCCATGATGGTAAGCGCTGCAACTGGGATTGGGAGTGTGCTTTGGGGAGAGAGAGCGTGAATCCTTCGTCGCTGTCACTATCCCGCCCTCCAACTCCAACTCCAAATGTGTCGGTCGTGGATGTGAGGAGCGCAGCTTCGGGCGCGAAACTCTTGTCCCGGAGCGGTGAGGGGGGGACGTGCAACTTGGGCGTGACGAGGGGTGCGCTTTCAGTGGTGGAGCCTGTATCGCTGCTGAAATGCGAACTGTGAGGGGAACCCTGCGCACGGAGGGAAGTGGCGCGGAAACGCGTGGGTTGGCGTGGTGTGGAGTCAATGTCGGGGCTGAGAGGGGGTTCTGGCCATGCAGGATCTGCGCCTAGCGTGATGGACACGCCGTCCGAGCCTAGCGCCATAGACCCGCCATCCGAGTCCAACGCCATAGACACCCCGTCTTCCATCTCACTCCTAGGCGGCTCAACAGCATTCAACGACACAGAATCAGAATCGACAACACTAGCAGTTGCCAGCTTGATAGCCACAGCTCCACTGACGCTCACGATCGTAGCGGGTGTGACTGTGATGGTTGACATCCCGGAGTCGCGGTCACCTGCGGGTCGTAAGGGAAGGAGGGTTGTTGAAGGGGAACTGTGGTCGCCTGTTGTTGAAGGGAGACTGCGGTCACTTGTCGTTGAAGGGAGACTGCGGTCGCTTGTTGTCAAAGTGCCTGTCATCGAAACGCCCGCCTTTGAGGTGGAACTGCGATCACCAACACCCTCTCCTCTCAAAGAACCCCCACCCGAAATCTTTGTCGTTGCACTGGTAGGCGACTGCGATGACACAGTGACCTCGATTCCCGATGGCGATGAGGGTTTTGCGAGGTCTGTGTGTTCTGCTTCCGTACTGGGAGTCTTGGCACTTGCGCCTGCTGAGGCACTCGGGCCTGCACCAAGGGATGAGGTACTCGGGCCTGTACCGAGTGATGAGGCACCCGCTCCAAACCCAAACCCAAGCGACAAAACATCCAACCCAGCCCCAAGCGAAGAAACATTAGGCCCAAACGAAACATCCGGCAACACAGGACCACGATCAGTTTCTTCAAGAGGGATAGGAGGGAGATCTCTCATCGGCGTGCGCGGTGCGTTTCGCGTAGGCGTAGGTGGTGTTCTAGTCGTCAGTGGAACCGGTGGTGCACTCCTAGTTGGTGTAGCCGGTAGTGCACCCCTGGCCGGGGCGGGCAGCGATGGTGCGTTTCCGGTAGGAGTAGGCGGTATGCTCCACTCAGGTGCGGGACTAGGCGGTGGTACGCTCCTACTCGCAGTCACAGTCGTTGTTGCTGTAGCAGTAGGCGGTACGCTCCGTCCAGGTGCAGGAGACCTAGGCAGCATAACGCGCAGTGGAGCTCCGAGCGTGATGTTCGCTCCGAATGATACATCTGGGAGTGTCGGTGTTGTTGTTTGTGTTGGGGTTGGAGGGGGTGAGGGTATGTTTGGAGTTGGCTGTGGAGAGTGCATGCTTGAAGTTGGTTGTGTAGGAGATAGCATGCTCGATGTTGGTTGTGTAGGTGATAGCACGCTTGAACCCGGCTGTGGTTGTGTCAATTCCGACGGAGAGTGTGAAGGCGCAGAAGGACAAGGAGACGTAGACGGCGTGGATTGCGCTGTCGATATCGACGTAGAAGTAGTAGGGGAGTGGGATTTTGAAGAAGAGGGCGTTGATGGGCGGGATGATGTTGATGGGGAGCGTGATGGTGATGGCGATAACGATAGCGATGGTGATGGTAGTGGTCGTGAGGAAGAAGTAGAAGAAGAAGGGGGGAATGAGAATCCAGGGAGGAGGTTACTGCTGCCTTCGCCTCTATCCACCAAAGGGCTCTTTCGCTTCGACTCGACGAATCTCCCAGGTCTTCCGAGTCCTTGCCGATCTTCAAGTCTACTCCCCCCGCTTCCATTCCCGTTTTCATCCAACCCACTAAGCAACCCAGCCCCCCAATCTCCCAAACCCAAATCCGAGCTCAAATGAAAACTGAGCCTCGGAGGCAGCGCACCCACTTTTGTCAGCCTCTTGTCGATCATGAGCGGGGGCGTCGGGCTCAGGTGCCTATTTAGCAATGCAGGATCGACGTCCGGAAGGGAGAGATCTACGTCCGTGCCTGTGTAGACCGAGGAGGAAGTCGTGTCTGCTGCCGAAATATCCAAGATCGAATCCCCATCCCGTTCTCGCTGTCCATACCCTTTGTCTTTTTTCATCCCACTCCCCTCTGATGATGATTTATCCCGGAAACCAGAGCTCCGGACCGGAGAGTGATAAGCTGGCGGAGGAGACTCGTCCGCATTGGAAACCTGGAAGACTCTCCTCGGAGGTGTGCGCGGGGAGGCACTGCGCAAGCTATGCGTATCGAGGGGATGGTGGCTCAGAGGCAAGCTGTGAGAATGCACCAGGGGGCTCGGGACACGCGCCGGGTTGGCCCGTGGAGCCTCGGACTGAACACGGGCGATTTGAGATGCATTCGTGTGGTTGTGGTTGGTGGAGCTGCTGTGGTGGGTGGACACGGATTGGGAGTCGAGGGGGTATGGGTCAATCATGCTTTCGTGACCTGCACCATTGACGAATACGTACTGGGTGTCCTCGACTGCGGTGTTGGAGTGCGAGGAGGATGCGGCGGTGCATGAGGATTGACGGGAGGAGGGGAAATTGAAGGCGGTGGTTGATGGGGATGGGGCGTTGATGTATGCATTTGCTACGAGGGTCGCATTTGAGGAGCGGGCTGTGAAGGGCGTATTTGCGAGGGAGGTGCTGCGGGGTGCTGGGTGGGAGAGCGGGGAATCCGGACGGGATGTGTATTGGTTGCCACGAGCAGCTGTGCGGCGTGCGTGGATGGCGACGATTTCGTCGTCGGTGAAGCCAGCTTGTGAAAGGGCATTGGACCACGAAGGAGGAAGTCCTACGAATCTGCAAGGGGGTGAGCATTAACGGGAGTTGACGACATGGCACGCACCCCTCATCGACATGTATATGATGCTGACCGGTCGTGAGCGAGGACGACAGTGGAGCAGCAGAGAGACTCACCTGAAAATTCCATGGATCACCGATGCCCTCATCCCCTTCACGTGGCTCCGGATCTTCTGTTTCGACGAGATTCTTCGTTGACTTATTTCGCTTGCCAATCGACGAGAACTTGAATATGTTTCGCTTTGATTTGTCGCTCTCTACAGACATCGCAGGACCAACAGAACGAACTGAAGGAGCAGACTGGCTCGAGACTGGTGAAGCGCGGTTGTAGTCAACGGTTGATGGGGTCGCTGGTAGGGATGGAAGTAGGTCGGCAGGAGGAGACAAAGAAGTTACGCTTGGACTGTAAAGCGATTTACTAGAACCATAAGGTCCTCCTTGTACTTGTAATCCTTGTTGAAAGTATTGATCGTCCTTGGGTGGAGGCGGTGGTGGTGGCCTCTCCTTGTTGAACTTGAATACTTTGAGAGTAGAGAACCGAGAATTGTTCCTGCTCGACATCTTAATACATCGACCAGCTCGACGTTGACGACGACGAGGACAAAGAAAGAGTAGCAGGTAGTAGTACGTTAAGACACTTGGGTGGCACTACGTACGTGACTTGGCCTAGCGCGCTAATAGTAATACCCACCGTGGCCAAAACTTCAACCATCTTTTTTTCTCAACCGAGTTTCATTTATTTAAATCACCCGTTCTTCAACGTTGTAGGCCCTCACACGTTCAACTAAGTGCTCATTTCATCCAGCACCGGACATGTCGGTGTGCGCATGCGCAGTTTCACAGCCTTGTCCAGCCCGGCTCAGACTTGAAGCGCTCAAGTGAGGTCTGCTTGTTACACAAGTCATTGAGTCCTGGCCATGGCGCAACTTATATTTCTCATGTCACTTTCATCATCTCCGTTGCTAGTTTTTTGATCGGATGTAAATTCGCTGAGTACACCTTCCACTGCCCGACGTGAGTGCATCATTTCATCAGCATCAATCTCTCAGAGCTGTCGTTCCTCAGAAAAGGTCTTGGCAAATAGTCTCGTAAGAGTATGCCTACGCGCCCTTTTTGAGATCTAGAGGATTAGCATATGCCAGGGTGGTCACGACCCTACTTGGCAGACCCCGTGAGGGTTTCCCGGTGCTGCAAATATTAATGGTCCAGCATCGTGTACGGCAAGTACGATAAGTTCAGCGCTAGTACTGGAGTCTTCGCCTTCTCTGAGTCCGCTTCGAAATCAATGGCTCCAGACCTTTAATTCAAATGACGAGTTCTCTACTAAGGGATGAGTACTCAGTATTCAGTGACCATGGACTATAGGGGCACCCCTCTCGAGCTCCTGAGTACCCAACCACGACGAACTCACCAACCGCCATGGACATAATATTCACGACACCCAACCTCGAATTAAAGTACACAGTGGACAAACACCCCAATGCTTATCGGATCAGCGTACCCCCCAGCTCTCAAATAGCCCAGCTAAAATCCGCCATTCGCGCACACCCTCTGCGTGGGGTACTACCACAAGATCTCGTATTATGGAAGGTGAGTCCCCGTCAGCGCAATATCAACAAGCAACTCATGATTCGTTTTGCTCTAGCTCACCACGCAAATACACCTCTCCCCCCACGAAACCGTCGGCGAACGCGTAAAAGCCATGAACCTAGATGAAATCGCGGTGGAGCTAACAAACGACGACGAAACCCTCTCGGAAGCGTTTCCTGACGCTGCAGAATGGGAATTACATTTTATCGTACACGGTACGTGCTAGGGGTTTTCAATATCAATGCTTTCGAACGGCTGCTGATCATGTGGATATCTTAGTCGGAAGACCGTCCTCTCCCCCTATCAAAACCTGGACCTTCGTCGACAGCGAACCCATCGACCCAGCGTTCATAGAAAACCCCCAACAGGCAGATAAAGACGCACTTCATCCATCCCCTCCCCCTCTCAACTCATGGACCTTCCTCGACACCGAACCCATCCACCCAGCGTCCACAGAAAACCCTCAACATGCCGATAAAAACGCACCTCATTTTACAGTTGAAACACCATCCCCTCCCCCTATCAACCCTCCCAAAACCCAGGCCTCCCTCGACAACCAGGCGGCCAAGCGCTCACCTTCTGCAGTCGCTGCGAGAATATGGGAGTCGGAAAAGCGTGAACTCCTAAAATTGAGGGACGAGGCATTGGCTCATTCTAAAGTTGGTATATTCTCCTGACTTTGTATCGTTGCGCTAAGCACTCTTTCAAGAGCACAGATAATATGGTGAAAGAGCTGTTGTCTGAAGACGTCAAGCATGCCTGTCAACTCAAGGACTATCAGGCTCAGATATCGGAGCTTCAGTCAGCTAGGGACAAGGACAGCTTGCGGTACGCTGCTTTCGAGGAGGACAAGCGCAAAGCTTCTTCAGACGCGTTTGACGCTGCGAGAGCATGGGAGTCGGAAAAGCGTGAACTCCTAAAATCGAGGGACGAGGCATTGGTTCATGCTAAAGTTGGTGATCCTTCCGACTTTGGGTCATTGCGCTAAACGCTCTGTCTTTCAAGACCACAGACAATAAGGTGAAAGAGCTGCTGTCCGAAGACGCCAAGCACGCCTGTCAACTCAAGGACTACCAAACTCAAATATCAGAGCTTCAATCAGCCAGGGACAAGGACAGCTTGCGGCACGCTGCTGTCGAGGAGGAGGAAAAGCGTGAACTCCTAAAATCAAGGGATGAGGCATTGGTTCAGTTATTCTTCCGATTTTGCATTATTTGCGCTAAACGTTCTCTCTTTCCAGACCATTGTGAAAGAGCTGCTGTCCGAAGGCACCAAACATGCAGGTCAACTCAAGGAGTGTCAGATTCAAATATTGGAGCTTCAGTCAGCTAGGGATAATGACAGCTTGCGGCTCGCTGTTGTCGAAGAGGCCGAGCGCAAAGCTTCTTCAGCCGCGTCTGACGCTGCGAGAATATGGGAGGAGGAAAAGCGTGAACTCCTAAAATCGAGGGACGAGGCATTGGTTCATGCTAAAGTTGGTTATTCTTCTGACTTTGCATCGTTGCGCTAATTGCTCTCTCTTTCCAGAGCACAGACAATATGGTGAAAAAGCTGGTGATCGAAAACACCAAGCATGCCTATCAACTCAAGGACTATCAGGCTCAGATATCGGAGCTGCAGTCAGCTAGGGACAAGGACAGCTTGCGGCACGCTGCTTTCGAGGAGGACAAGCGCAAAGCTTCTTCAGCCGCGTCTGACGCTGCAAGAACATGGGAGGAGGAAAAGCGTGGACTCCTAAAATCGAGGGACGAGGCATTGGTTCATGCTAAAGTTGGTTATTCTTCTGACTTTGCATCGTTGCGCTAATTGCTCCCTCTTTCCAGAGCACAGACAATATGGTGAAAAAGCTAGTGATTGAAAACACCAAGCATGCCTGTCAACTCAAGGACTATCAGGCTCAGATATCGGAACTGCGGTCAGCTAGGGATAAGGACAGCTTGCGGCACGCTGCTCTTTTCGTAGCTGCTGTCGAGAAGGGCAAGAGTGAAGCTTCTTCAGCCGCATCTGCCGCTGCGAGGTCATGGGAGGAGGACAAGCTTAGGCTCGAGAGGGCGAGAGTTGAGGCATTGGCACGTGCTGATGTTGGTTATTCTTCTGCCTGCGTGTTGTTGTTCTGACCGCTTTGTGTTTTCAGACCGCAGACAAGCTCGTGAAAAAACCGCTATCCGATGACGTCAAGGATATCTCTAAACTCAACGAGCGTCGGATCAAAATGTTAGAACTGCAGTCAGCCAGAGCCAGGGACACTGCTGCTGCCAAGAATGCAAGCCCTCCCTCTCCAACAACCGAAGAACTCTCAAAAAGACACGCGCAAGAACTGAAGACTCTGCACATTCAGTTGACTGCCTTGTGCAAGGCCTCCCTCAAGGCAGCAGCTAACGCTGCAATTCTGTTCACTAAAGAAGAGGCTGCTGTTGCTGCTACTTCTGGCAAGTCGACGCAAGCTGATACTAGGACTGCAATTTCCATCAAGAGTCATGACGCAGAGCCCCGAGCTCGGCATGTGGGTACAGCCATGATGTCTACTCGATTCGCGGCTGCGCGGGGTTTACCACCTATGGGTCCTACTAGCTCAGCTGCGGCAACTGTGGCTACTAAAGTGGAGGCTGCTGCTAATGTGGTGTCACATGGAGTCCCTACTAGTAGAGTTTCACCTCCCGGCGCTGTCATGGTGAGAGGCAGTACTCAGGGTGCAACTCCTGGTCGGGGTGACGCTACACCCCATGCTCAGGGTGCAACTCCCGCGGTGTCTATCATTGATGCAGCAAGCAAGCAGAGTCGAGAAGATGTGCTAGTGGTTGAGCAGGTGAAGCGGGTGAAGCCTGCAGCGGACTTGAAGGCTACTACCGCATCAACACGTCGTGTTGCTTTCCGTCCCCGATCTCCAGACATGTAGCTAGACTTGTGTAGTGTGGTAGGGGTTTACATTACATCATGACTTCACGTAATGTATCAATCATACAGTACTTGTCGAACAGGATCGAGCGAGAGATAAATTGGATCTGCATTCAAAAATATACATGTAGAGTAGACCGATGAAGGTAATAGAACAAACTTGGACGTGTCTGTACATGTAGTACGTTATGCGTGAGCCGTTGTGAAGGAGTAACGTTGGTTCACGCATTGTATATGTTACCTCGTACTGAAGAAGACTTGGTTGATCATAAAGCTCCTGCCAATGCCACTGCATGGTTGATATGATAGAAATTCTCGAAGCTCTAGGGTTGGAATATCTCACTCGTACAGAAGAAAGGACGAACTCAGCCAGTCGCCTGAAAATATGGTCTATGTCATTCCCCAGATGAACCACCATATGGGTATGGCGACGACAATGTACCCGCTGGAAATCCATGCCAGCGTGGCCGGCGTCGCAGATCTGGACGCATTCCACAGAAAGGCGTATATGAAGCAGGTGATCCTGGTGAAGGGGATGTTAATCGATTGCCCTGCATAGAGAATATCGATCCACGTACCCCCACATAAGCAATGCACGCTGGCAAACCGTGAACGGTTGCGACAGCTTTCACTCCATAAGACGTGCCTGTCAACTGTTCCAGGCGATGGGTCTAAGTAGACTAGTCAGTATGGCAGAGATGAATGCAAGGACGACGACTTGCCGCTTTGTCGGCTGTGTTAAAAACTCGTCTCTGGGTCTGAGTCAGCAGGAATAAGATGAGCAAGGAGCCGGTGATGAAAATAATCGATAGATAGATAGCAGTCACCTCCATCGACTGCGGCTGGTCGACGTCTGCATTCAGCATTGCCAAGAAGCTCACATCTACGGCTAACATGACAGTGGACTGGCAGGAACAAGGTCAGGATCAGAAGTGGGATCATGACTTGATGATACACACGTAGAGAGCGATCCCATTCCACTCATCCAAGAGATTTCTGCTGAAGTCTTTCCACCGCGGCACGTCGATGCACTGATCCACCCACACCCTTTGAATAGATTCCACGTGTGCTTGCGGGGCCATAAAAAGTATGAAATCGAAAAACGGAAAAAGAGCGCCGATCAATGGATGAAGGCCAGTACCCTCCTCATACACAGATCTGACAGCATCGAGACGAGCGCAAGGTAGGCCGCAGAAGTTGAAAAACTTGGCTCTATCTTCAGAATGATTGAACAACTTGAACCTGAACCCGGCGCTGGAATGAGGAACATACAGAAATAATTCATGAACCTAGCTATTGATAAGATGATGAGTCGTCAAAGGAGATTGAACCATGGGTATAGGCTTTTATTACCAATGATGCAAATGGAATGAGGGAAATCATTTCCCTCAGCATTCTCTGGAGATGTGTAATACTTCAGGCGTTTCAATATAAACGGTTTGAAGGAGACTTTCGCACCTCGGAGATGGTTGATCAGCTCCAGGATTCTGGAGAGTTGATCGGCATCAAAAGGCGACAATGACATGTCCGAAGTGATAACATCTGGAATATAGTGTTCAAAAACAATTAAAGGTTAATGATAGACAATCATTACCTGCACTCGCATGCATGACTTCCTCCCTCAGTTCTTTGAGAAGCTCGACTCGATCCATCCGGTGGTGCGGGTAGTGTTTGCAATGCGTCCTGCTCGTCTCAGGCGTTGATGATCATACAGGATCTGGAAGCATATTGGAATTGAAATGATGTAAGAAGTGACTGAAACTCACACAATTGCAAGTGAACAAACCAGTACTGAGACTCCAAGGCGTATCCTACTTCCCAATTCATATCAGTGTGATCAAAGTTCAGCATAACGCACGAATGTGGCTCAGATCAACAGCGCCCCGGAGCCCGAAAAAGGGGTTCATTGTCGCTTCATGGTTATCGTGCAGCCAAAAGAGAGTTCGAGCCGTGTGGTCGACGAAGTAATATTGACAGGTCACCTCACGGTGAGTGGGCCGTAATTGCACAACGAGCTCAATGTCGTCGGCTTCGAGATTCGCTGATTGTGCGCGTGCCAGGTCATACAGCCCATCCACGCATCCGTCAAGCAAGTGGAAGGAAGTTTCATTCATAGTCGCTTCAGTGAATGCTTTCTAAAAAGACAAATGTTCAGTGGCCCATGAAATATATGTATGTCCTTCATGATTGGAGGCTTACTCGACTCTCATTGTACAAATACAATGCGCCTTCGGGGTGTACGCACGATTGCCAATCACCGTTCAGCCATGCGCATGATCTGTACGGTTTGTCATCCCCATTTAAACATCGTCTGGCAAATGCACTCACTCGTTGGGAAAGCGCCTCGTGAGTGCTGGGATATGATCACGCTGGTGAGATGTATCTCTAGAGAGTGATTCTTCGAGACCATCCACTATCATGAAAGTGCTGCACGTACACAAGAGGACGCTTATGGTATCGTGAAACATGATTTGCAGCGAATGGCACAAAACGGGGAGTGATGCTGGGAGTATTGGAAGAGATCGCGTTCCCAGCATCTGCGGGCGAAGACGTCTGAGGCGGGACAGATTGTTGGGGAATGCTTGGAACAGGCGTGGTCGGAGGTGTTGAAGACGACACCACATCTTGAGTGCCGCTCACTGGAGTTATCTGCTGGTTATGGAGTGGTATTAACGGCAAGGTGGCCTGGGAACATCGCGCATTGAAAGCTCCGGTACAGCATGAGTCTGCGGTGGAGGACCCAGCGCAATGAATGTGGCCAGTTAATAAGTGAAACTTGGCAACAAAGCGCCGAAAGCAAGATACAAGAATGTTCAGTCGCTGGGCGGAAGAAATTGCAAGTTCCGCTAACATTTGCCGTAGATATGTCAAGAGCTTTCGAATTAGCTTCGTGCTCAACATGTTTGGTCGCCGTCGTTGTGGTTGAAGTCGAGACTTGAGAAAGTAGAAGTAACTCTGTATGGCAGAGCGCTCAAATGTTAAAACGCCTACCACTGCAGAGCTCGCTTCTTACCTATTAATGTGGTCCGGCCGGGCCAGCTCTCGTGTCAAATTCATCATGTCTCTGCATCGCTAGACCCTTGATCGGATGTAGATTCTCATTCGCTGAGTACACCTTTTTAATTGCCAGACGTGAGTGAAAGATTTGATGAGATCAATGTGTCAGAGCTAGAGTTCCTGAGAAAGCTCTTGGCGAGTGGACTTGTGACTGGCAGTCTGGATACTTGAGGATTAGTATACGTCAGGCAGGTGACGAGCTAGCCTACTTGGCAGACCCTGCAAGGGATTCTCTCCCTGACGCTCGGCACTGCGAGTGGTACAGCGTCGTGCTCAGAAAGTGGGCTAAGAGGCTCCGGTGCTTGTATTGCTTCGACTTCTCTGAGTCCACTTTGAAACCAAAGCTGGTTCAACTACGTGCTAATATTAATGAACTCTAGTAGGGGTAATAATTTCAAATTTCAAATTTCAAATTCCACCGCACCCCCAACAAATGGACTCACAAACTGCCATGGACTTACAAACCAATCACATTAATGTCCTCACCACCCACAGCGACAACACCCAACCTCGAATTGAAATACACCGCAAATGCCTAACTCATCATAAGTCATGGCTTGTTCTTTAATGTAACTCACCCCGCAATTCCCTGGCCAGGCCACTCCCCCCACGAGACTGTCGGCCAACGCATAAAAGCTATGAACCTTCAGGAAATCGCGGTGGAGCTGAAAAACGATGCCAACAAATTTCCAAAAGTGTTTCCTGACGCTGCGGAAAAGGAACCGCACCCTATCGCACACAGTGTGCTACCTTAGGAGTTCTCAACAATAACATCGATGCAACCGTCTACTGATATCTTACAGTCGGAAAACCATCCCCCTATCGGGCCTCCCAAAACCTGGACCTTCTTCGACAGCGAACCCATCCCCCCAGTGTTCAATATTGACATTCATAGAAAGCCTCCAACATACAGATAAAGACGCCTTGTTGATTGATGCTGTGAGATTGGTCGATGCTACGAGAGTATGGGAGGAGGAAAAACATGGACTCGAAAGGGCGAGGGATGAGGCGACGTGACGTCCCTACTAGAGTTGCACCGTGCGGCGCTGTCAAGGTGAGAGGCCTCAGTACCCGAGGTGCAGCTCCTGGTCTCGGGGTGGCGCTTTATCCCATGCTCAGAGTGCAACTCCCGCGGTATCTATCATTGATGCAGCTAGCAAGCGAAGTCGAGAAGATGTGCCAGTGGCTAAGGAAGATTCTTTGGCGAAGCGGGCAGCGAACTTAAAGGCTGCTACCGCATCAACACGTCGTGTTGCTCTCCGTCTCCGATCTTCATCGTAATGTAGCACTTGCGTAGTGTGGTATGGGATGCATAAATCCTACTTGTCGATTCATAATTAACACTTAACAGGATCGAACGAGAGATGAATTGTACAAAACTCTGTATTCAAAGATATAGAGTAGACGATGGTCGTTGTCATGGAGTAACATCAGAGTTCAGGCATTGTATAAATTATCTGCACCCCTTACTAAAGAAGACTCGGTTGATCACATAAAGCTCCTGCCAATGCCACTGCATGGTTGACATGATAAAAAATCCCGAAGCGCTCAGGTTGGATACTACTTTGCTAGTGAAAGAAAGAGCAAACTTAGCCAGCCGCCGGAAAATACGAATCTCTCTCGTTGCCCAGATGAACCACGACACGAACACGGTGACGAACACGCACGTGCTGACAACCGATGTCACCATGGTTGCCGTCTTGAACATGTTGAGCAAAAGGCTGACTGCAAAGTAGATTATGCTGGTGAAAGGCATAATAATCAATTGCCCTGGGAAGAGAGTATTGACCCACGTACCCCCACAGAAGCATGACATATGGTAGACCGCAAACGGTTGCGAGGGCTCTCACTCCCAGAAACGTGCTTGTCGAATTTGACAGAAATTCGGCCTAAGTAGACTAGTGAGCGTCGCAGAGATGGATGCAAGGGCGACGACTTGCCGCTTTGTCGGCTGTTTTAAAAACTCGTCTCTGGGTCTGAGTCAACGGGAGTAAGATGATCAAGGAGCCGGTGATGAAAATAATCGAGAGATAGATAGCAGTGACCTCGAACGACTGCGACTTGTCGAGGTTTGCATTCAGTATTGTCAGGAAGCTCACGTCTACGGCTAACATGACGGTGGACTGGCGAGAACAAACTCAGGATCAGATTACGAAGTGGGATCATGGCTTGATGATACACACGTAGATTGTAATCCCAGTCCACTCCGTCATGAGATCTGTGGTGAATTTTTTCCACTGCGGCGTGTTGAGGCGTCCATCCATCCACATTCTTTGAAGACTTCTCATGTGCGTCTGCAGTGACCAAAAATACATGACGTCGAGAAACAAAGAGAGGCCGTCGATCAGTCGACCAAAACCAGTGTCCTCCTCAGACATGGTTCTGCCAGCTTGGAGACGAGCGCAAGGTAAGCCGCAGGCGTTGAAAAATTTGGCTCTATCTTTAAAATGAATGAGCAATGCGGACCCGGCTCTGAAATGGAGAATATACAGAAGTAGTGCATGAACCTCGCTATTGATAACTTCAGGCGAGATTTAACCATGCGCATAAACTTTGCTTACCGATGGTGCAAATAGAATGAGGGAAATTGTTTTCATCAGCGTTCTCTGGAGATGTATAATACCATAGACGTTCGAACACAAGCAGTTCGAATGGAACTTTCGTACCTCGGAGATGGTTGATCAACTCCAGAATTCTGGAGAGTTCATCGGCATCAAAAGGCGACAAGGATATGTCCGAAGTGATTAAGTCTGGAATGTTGCGTTAGAAACAATCGAGGGTTAATAACAGGCGATCACTACCTGCACTCGCATGCGTGACGACCTCTCTCAGTTCTTTGATAAGCTTGACTCGATCCATCTGGTGGTTCGGGTAGCGTTCGCAATGCGTCCTGCTCATCTCAGATGTTGGTGATCATGCACAATCTGGAAGCACATTGGATTCAAAATGATGTGAGAAGCGACTGAAACTCACACGATTACAAGTGACAAACCAGTACTCGGACTCCAAGGCGTATCCTACTTGCCAATTCATATCGATGTGATCAAAGTTCAGCATAACGCACGAATGTGGCTCAGATCGTCGACGCCCTGGAGGCTGCTAAAGATGTTCGTTGTCGCTCCATAGTTAACATCGTGTAACCAAAAGAGAGTTCGAGCTGCGTGGTCAACGAAGTAATATCGGCAGGTCACTTGTTGATCCTCGCTTTCTAATTGCACGACGAGCTCGATGTCGTCGGCCTGGGAGATCGCTGATTTTACGCGTGCCAGGTCGTATAGACCATCCACACATCCGTCGAGCAAGGGGAATGTAGTTTTGACTACGTGCGCCTCAGTGAATGTTTTCTAAAACAATGTGTCAGTGGCCCATGGAATATGTATGACCTTCACGATCGAATGCTTACTCGACTCTCATTGTACAAATACAGCGCGCCTTCGGGGTGCACACATGACTGCCAATCACCGTTCAACCATGGACATGATCTGCATGGTTTGTCGTCCCATTCAAATATTGCCTGGTTGATGCACTCACTCATTGGGGAAGCGCCTCGTGAGTGCCGGAATGATGTCGCGTTTGCGAGATTTATCTCTGGAGAGCATTTCCTCAATATCATCCACTATCATGAGGGTGCTGCACGTATACAGGAGGACGATTCTCGTATCGTGAAACATGGTTCGCAAAGAATGGCACGAAATTGGGGATACAGGGAGCATCAGCGCTACCAGCATCTGCATGCCAAGACGTGTGAGGCGGAACAGATTTATGGGGAGTGCTTGGAACAGGCTGTGGCCGGAGGTGTTAAAGACGCCACCACTGCATCTTGAGTGCCACTTGCTGAGTTATTTGCTGGTTGTGGAGCTGGTATTAACGGCAAGGTGGCCTGGGAACATCGTGCATTGGAAGCTCCGGTACAGCGTAAGTCTGCAGTGGAGGGACCTCGCGCCATGGAATGTGGCCAGTTAAAAAGCAAGACATAAGAATACTCAGTCGCTGGGCAGAAGAGATTGTGAGTTCCGCCAACATTTGCCATAGACGTATCAAGAGCTTTCGAATTAGCTTCGTGCTCAACATGTTTGGTTTGGTTACCATCGTTGTGGTTGAAGTCAAGACCTAAGAAAATAGAAGTAAAACTGTACATGGGAAGCTCGATGTTAAAATGCCCACCACCACTAAAGCTTGCTTCTCACCTATTAATGCATCAGTGGATCCATGAGTCCATGATATCGTAACCATCTGCATTTGATCTGCATCGCTATTTTTTCGATCGGATGTCATTCTCATTCGCTGAGCACACCTTACAGCGTTTTGCAATTGAAAATGCCAACCTACATTTCGTTGATCAAACTTAGTATTGTAAGAGATACGCACTTACCTTCGACGTGGTCCAGGTATGACCATCTGAACAGGCTTGGCTTCGGAGACGAGTGTGACACCACAGAAATACTTACTGCGGCTTCCACGAATTCCATCCCCGCTCATGATGATGTAGAGCCTTTCGGAGTCGCGGATGATTTGAAATATATGGGACTACTTAGGAGCCGCTGAGTTTTAAATATAACCGTACAGTGATACCTTCTCGTTTCGAACACCTGCCAGCTCAGCCTCGGTTTGTCAACCTGCAGCTGGGAGTAAGGCAGCAGTCGACGCTGCAACTGCGGCCGTCAAAGCAGAGGCTGCTGCTTCTTTCGACAAGTCAATGCAACCTGCCACTAGTACTGCAGCTTCCATCCCCGCTCATAGCGCTGAGCCCCCAGCTCCATATTTCTCTCATGCGGATGCAGCCGCGACTTTTTCTCAACTTGCGGCTGTGCAGGGTTTGATACCTATGGATCAGGTACATCACCTTGCAGCTGCTACTGCGTCAAAACGCCATGTTGTTATCCGTCCCATCTCTATATATGTAGCTGGACTCGCGCAGTGTGGTATGGGCTTACATCTCATCATGACTTCATATAATGCATCAATCTTACATGTCGATTTACAGTTATGTATACTGCATCCTAATTATTCAATAGTCCTTGTGATATGTGAAGATAAACCTGGTGCTCTAGAGAAAAGTTCGAGCCTCAAATCAGCTTCATGCAGAAGTTCTGACTTCGCTATTGTCTTGCTCACCAAGTCAAATTTGTTTCTACGCAGTTCATGAAATTCAGTGAGTGAAAAGACTGACAGAAATTGCTTGCGCACATGAATAAGATACTGGATAATGACGCGTCAGAGTAAGAAATGTGCAAAAGAACAGATAGGCGCAGATAGGCACGCACGTTGCAAGTAGTCCACGATGAGTCTGCGGTGAGTGATGTGTTGAGCGACTTGCATTCAGATGAGGTTGACGATGACTCAACAATTGTGATGTCTCGTGCTACACATCACTGCTAGTTGACTCTTGTATGCATTCCTGGAAAGCCAAAGAATGTATGCCGGCTACTCCTTCCTCAAGGTTCGGCACGAGCCTAGCATGATATTCGCGAACGGTAAGGACGAGGCGCGGTCCTACCACAAACATCTGCAAGAGCGTGGCAAATCCAAGAATGCCACGATAACACTGCGCTCCCACGGAAGATGAGGCCTATATCAATGATGATGAGTGCTCAAATGTAGGTGCCAGCCATAGATTAGCATACCAAGATCTCTGGAGACATCAAGCCAATATTAAGGCAAGAACCAGCAGTAAAGCTAGCGCGTAGGGGAATTCAGCCAAAAAAAATGAACCGCATTCAAATCAAAAACTCACATTGCAAAATAGAGTACCTGAGTTTTGATTAACACCGTGAAACAATCCCCGATGAAAGTCTGCCCTGTCGATGATGGTCGCAGTTCACGAACGTGCTTTACAAAAATCCAGATTGTAAGACACAGCGTGAGTACCTGCCATAGGGTTGCGAGTATGTAAACCTCGAAAACACGAAGTTGTTGGTCTCCACCGATTTCGAGAACGCACTGTACGCCGTAGAGGAGGAACACCTCTGACATTCATTTCATGAGCCCGATGCGCTTAAGTCATTCATTCAGAAATAAAACTTACTCGTTGAAGTGAAGTTGCTTCCTACTCCACCGATCACTCCGCAGGTAATTATGATAGAGATGAGGGTTACAACGAGAAAGATGAGCATCTTTCTGGATTGTTGATACATAGCATGTAACCGAGTGATCATGATGACTTGCATAACATGTCAGTCGAACTGATATTACTGAGGTACCGCAGCTGAGTAGCTCACCACTCAGCATGGGATTTACGATGAAGATCGCCCACAATAAAGCGAAGTTCATAACCCTGCCTGAAAACGATGAGCCTCGCACGACTGAATGCCTCGGGAAACTTACAACTGTTTCGGTCAGCATATTGAACCGACAAGCTGGTCGAGAATCTCACTCACCCCTACGTAGAAATGAGATTAGTTGATAGGTGTTGGTGCAGAACACTCACCATGTCTGTCGTCAAGACTCCCGGGAGATTTACTGCAAGCTACCAGTCAGAAGAAACAAATGCCGTGTATTGTGAGACATACACAACATGTTGCTACTGAATATGGGAGATGGCTTATTAGCTCAGCGCCGACCCGCTAGCCATGCGAACCCACATCGAGTATATTAATCCAACGTAGCGCACCTAGAATATTGCGACATCAGCATGAATTGCCCACTGCGGTGATAACAGAAGCGACGTACGATGATATATAGAGCAGTCATGAGAGAACGGCGCTGTCTCTGACCCGAATTACTACTGTATCTCCCTGTTCTTTTGATATGTGTGACTGCTCACCCATATCAATTCATACTACAAAACCATTCTAGTGAATCAAGATGGCTGCTCGGTAACGGGGTCAACCTACCTCTTGACCAAATGTCAGTACTAGGAAATACCATATTGATCAATAATTCCTTCCACAAGAGATCCTGCCTGCTCACCCCAGTCGTAGACCACAGCAGTAGATGATGCGACTGCGAAACCACGGTCAAAAATAGTGCGAGAAACATCACCAACATCGTCCTCCACGAACCTACAAAATAACTGAGAACACGATACATATCGAGTGACCAGGAACTGGGTTGAGTTGCAATCAGGGGCATACTGCGGAGTGGATTGTCTGTGAGTGGCGAACGAGTCAGTGGTGTGTATATAACATGCTAGATATGCCAAACATCCAACGAAAATTATATATGCGGGGACTCGATTTAGGCCGTAATCCGTAATCATTGAGTGCATTTAGCTTGTTTTAAAATTGTCGACAGCGACAGTAGGCAAGAATTCAGCCAGCTTGCAGCAAAATGCAGGCCCATCCAAGTTCAGGAGTAGCTTTCGCGTGATCGCATCAGGGTGAATTCTACGGATCATCATCTGGAGGTTCGGCGTTCAACTCAATTCAACTGAATGGCAGGGTCAAACATTTGGCATATGTCCAACAAATTTGGCAAAAGTCCCAAAATTATGTACACCAAACCCTGTGGCTAACATTCAACCAAACCCATGAACTCTAAGCAGCCCTGACTCTTATTTAAATTTTCAACCCTAAATCCTCGCTGAGGCAGCGCGCGGCGTCGGGCTTACCTGAAGTTCAAGTACTAGTACCATTCGTAACTTCTGTGTACGTGTATGACATCGCCAAGTCTCAAACTTACAGCAACCTCATGATCAGGCATTCTGGCAGAGGAGATCCGATCGATCATGATGCATGAGCGCGCGTTTAGTGTGGAACACCCTCTATAAGGGCTGCTCAATTCTAAAATGTCGTTGTCAATGTTGAAACGTTGACTGCTCAGAGCACTGCAGTGTACGTGAACATGATTGCCGTCGCTTATCCGAGTCCGAGGCACACGGTGATTGCCGAAGCTGAGTCGACGCGAGCAAGGCCATTTTACTCGGAGCACTTGACTTGGAATCTTTGAATGGTACTTGTACAAACCAGGCTCAGTTCTCTAAATTACCCGAGCAATCGCCCTGGGATGGACCCTAAGGACGTTGGTGGCTACGTAAGTTAACGCCTTGCATTCTTTTTTCTTTTTTCCTCGTCGTCGACCATGACGACAGCCTCACTCTCAACCGTAACGCGTGTACTCGAATCATAGGCCTCCCGCTGTCGACCACGAGCTCCTGCCACTCGGGGCCCCCAACATCCTCCTGCAGCTATGGCGCGGCGCCGCCACCTGCGCACTAGGGCAACATCCTGCACCTTCAACAGCCCCCATACTTCAAGCTTCAAGGGCAACCTCCTACAATCTTCCACTACCCTGGCACACCAATGTACTCAGTCAAGACCCTTCCATTAATCTGACGTTGCCCACACCCGACCACAACCTTCCGATTCGCGCGGCCGCCTGTTCCCTCTTGCCACCTGGCGATCTCCCCACAATCACTGGCAATCTCTCGTTACTCTGGCACATATTTCATGACTATCAGCACCTTGATTCTGCCCTCTTCTGCACCTTTCATCTCGTTCCCTGCACGCTGTTGCCAATCATGATTACACCCCTACAATTCTTTATTACACTTGATAATTAAGATTAGATACATGTTTTTGAACCTAATGATCATGTAATTTGGGCATTGACTGGAGTTGACTTTGAATATTGACAACGGTGACCTTTGACTCTATCCTCAACAGTGTCACACAACAAGCTGATTCAGGTACAGCCTCAAACTCAAGTGCTCAAGTCGTGCTGACCTTCCTTGACACAATACAATATCTTGGCAAGCAGTTCGCATTATGCAATTACGGTATTTATATTTGATCCATTGAAATCCTGGATCCATGATCATGCCGTGAGCGCCGCTGAGACTGGTGATGTCAGCCTGTGTATGGCGAACAAGGTTGTTGCCGAAGTTCCTACTTACTAACCTCTGTCACCGCTACTCGGACCATGCACCACACAAGTACGAACCGATGAGCTTTCTCCTCACCATCGAATGTCTCATACTTTGTTTCCTACCTCGTGTTACTCCCCACGAGGGTTCGTCGGTAATTGGTGATTGTCTGCCATTAGCTCCGTTAACGCGAGTCTGAGAAGGAGATCTTCGAGGCTAGAACAGTTTCCAGACAGCACCTTAAGACCTTGACATCATAAACCTTGTCCATGACTTGTGCAGCACCCCTGAGGTGCAAGACATGGGCAACCGCAGCGTGAAGCGTAATGAACCTAGGGTCTGGGAGCTGAATGCCAGTCTAAGAGTGATCCTGGCAGTAGACCTCCGCGAAATGCACGAACCCCGGGGGAACACAATTGAGCCAGTGCACTGTATATCTATACAAGACATCATTTCAAGGGCGTAAATAAGTATCACGACAAAAATCCAAACCATACCGTGGGGTGTAGGCAACACTGGAAGCCGTCGAAGTGAGTGTGCCATGACATCTCAAGTAACATTCCATTCTCTGGGTTATCGATGATACCACCCGCGTCGTCCATAATACTCGCAGGGAGCTTAGTATGGCGCTTAATTGTGTCGATCGTTCCTGTCGCGATGTGCTGGAGAACCATCAGCTGGATGGGCACAGCAACTTGACAGCTGAAGAAAATACCTCGCCTCCGGAGTGCTGGTGCACAATGGATCTTCGGAGGATGTGTGTAGCACTGAAATGCCTTTCATGACCCTGAGTACCGGGTGGATACGGTCCCTTGCATGTATCCAAGGCTCCGCTAACCAACATCCGGCAAAAAATAAGGCGAGACGCTGCAGCACACCAAATTCCAGAATTTGGCACCCCGCGGGCAGTGACTTCGGAGACACGGAGAAAGGGAACAGAGACCTCCGATTGTGGACTGTGGTTGGATTTAAAGGCTTTCTTGACTTTTCCTACCAGCAGCATTGCGATTAGAGCAGACGATATACAAGACCACAGGTTGAAGAAGAAGAAAAAATCATGCGCCAACTTCGTTAACTCGGGCAGAGGAGTGGGACACTTCTCCCTTTTGATGGGCCACGACGATGGCAGCCGCTGTATAGTGTATCATATACCGCTTGAAATACGAGCTTGCTCTGAGCCCTGCAACATCGCGTTCAATAGTTTACATACGCTGATGTCGTCCCGGCCAAATGTGATTGTCTCGGGTCCGATCCCCTGAAGGGTGGCCTGCGTGGGACGCGTTAACTCTTCGTTTGACTCCGGCCCACCTTCGTTCATCATACTAAGAACAGCCAAGAACATCGCTATTGAACGCATTGTCGTCCAGCAGTCTCGTACAGGTACTCGAGCTGGAAGTGTCTTCGAGAGGCATACTAGAAAACTAGAAACTGCAAAGATGCCGACAGAATTGAGACAGAAGTCGAAATAATGTTGTACACAAGAGAGGAGCAATTTCTTTTACATCTGAACTTGTGTCCGAGCACAAGAGCTAGTAGCTGTCTAACATATGTAGGAAGTTGATCCCGCGGAATCAATTCGTGAGACTCCGCGCGCTTTCATGCCGGACTTTTCTCTTATCTCCGTACCCAAGGTTGTTAAAATGCAAATTCAACTTCAATGTCCTATCCTCTACGCTGCGTGCCGCATCGGGACATATCGTGCTCATAGTGGGAAACAGCGCCCTCTGTGCGACAGCATACCTTCCTCAGCTAAAACAGACAGATTCAAGTACAAACATCCCATCCCATGCACTCCAAGCGCTCAATGATGATGCAGTTATGCCGAAGACACCAGCAGATGAAGGAAAGGAATATTTTCTCAGCGAACGGAGCGCAGGTGAGCGGTCAATATGCCAGTCCACGAGCTGAGATTGGATCCCGATGGTGGGCCTAACAAAGATTGATGTGAGTGCAATTGGTGTCACTGATCCATCGTAACCAGGCTGAAATCACGTAGTATATCCGCCTTCCACCAGTATATATCCCATGTATTTTGCATGTCTATCTTGACGCAGGCACTGCGCGAGCTTCAAAGAATGGCGTGTTCAAGACCAATTTTCCTTTGGATGGCGGCGTATTCGAACGGAACAAGTGTTGAGCGCGAGCGAGTCTCAGGTATGTATTCAAGACATGCTGACTTGGAAGTTAAAATATTCTAACTTACATAACATAGCATACAGTTTGAGCGAAGGAAGACGCATAACTCGTGCTATATTATTATTATAATATGATCGCGACTGGATGACTTCCCGTACGGGAAGTCATCCACTACCTCCGACACCTGCCAATTTCAAACTCCTCGCTTCGCTCTGCCACGCCACTCTGAGATGGCTACACCACTCGAGTATCAGTGGTAGTATACACCAGCTGGCCACGAGCCTAGGTGAGCACCTTGTTTCATACTGTAGCGCTATGAATTTATTTTATTTTATTTCCTAATGCATTCAAATCACGCACGTAGTGACTGTCAACGTTTTTGCACAGTGACATAGCCTGCATATGACTGACCATGTACGCCGTGACGAACATTAGCCGCTCCATGATTAGTTAGGTTCCAGGAACCGCTTACAACTGCAATCCTTTCGCCGAGGGCTCGGCTGACATGTTCAATCCGACTGTGCATGGCATCGTGTGAGGCTTTTATATTCTGTAAACTTGCAACGAGGACTCGAAAAACAATGCGTCGTAAGTATTTCAGTCATATGCCATGCATTCAAATGTTTGGTATATTCCTCTATTCCAAGGTCTTCGATGCTTAAGCCTAAGCTTCATCGCTCGAGCAGCAGTGAAATTTATTCAGAAGCACTCCGCAACGAACTGCTCATATGTCGTGCCATCAACCACGCTGCGCCAATGCTAAAACAGGAACACGACTCACTGTAGCTCAATCAAAGTGCTCACATTTGAATGACCAGGAAGGCTACCACGCTGGTGAGTCAATAAATCCAGGATGAAACCACACATACACACCTCATCAAAGTGATAGTTGTATACTGCCACGCATTCATAGCCATGACAGCAATCTTTATCTGAATTGCAAAAACCGCCAGCTGTATAGCATTCACTGTCAGCACTGACAGCCATAAACGCTGTCAAAGCAGCCACGATGGCGAGGACGAAGGAGAGACGCATTACTATTTGTGAGATGTGATATAAATCTCGAAAATAAATCTGAAGGGGGACAGTAAGAAGATTGCTCGCTTTTATACCCTGGGTAATGTTTTGGGCAGAAGTTTCATGGCGATGTGGGAGCACCCTATTTACCTTCAAACGTAAGTCATTTGCAATGCCAGCAGATTGCCAACAAACCTCAAAGTTGACTTGCTCGGTCCCCGATATTCTATTGCAAGGTGGAAGAACCCTAGGACACGATGGTAACGTGCAATTCAAACCCGTTATAGTATACGACCTACATTGGGCGATACGTAAATCCCAGCAGCTGAGCTCAGGGGACGTTGGTACCAAAATGCAATTTTTTCATAGCGATTACTTGACGAATGCAGACGTGGCACTGGACACGGTGTACGGGAAGGAACGCCGTCTTTCTTCGACTGGTCTGACTAGGTGAGATTTGAAATGCTATGAGGACGGGGCGTTAGTTAAGGTGCAGTTTTAGTTCGTCGTGGACATTGGGCAGGGACTACGGTATTCAGGGTCTCCACGGCTCTTTCCACAGTTTAATCAGCACGTAGAGTTTAGCACGGTCATCATCGTGCCTTGCTTGCCTTTGTTCTGCGCTTATAAGCTTAGGTCGCTGGCCCTGTCCAATGCGCATACTGGCTTATTAATCGCTATGCGTAATTCTTTTTTTTTTTTGGAAAAGCGACTTATATTACTTAGCAGCTGACACCGTCTAGTTCTAGGTAAAACGCTTATAGCAACGTCTACAAGTAAACGTCGTCCGAGGAAAAATGCCGTTTACGCACACTCCGTGTATGGAATAGTGTGGGACTCCTATAGTTACCTGGTTGCCTCGGTCTGCGAGGGCCTGGGTAACTTGATACCCACTAAAACCTCAAGGTTAGTCGCCCAATTATTTTGGGGGGGTTGTAGTGATGAGTCATGTATTATATCTGACCATGTGTTTTCTACTTTTATTGTTGTTTTGGAATTCCTCCTGTTTTTACTTGCCAGTGCTCTATCAAGTTGTAGTCTTTTGTCAATTGCGTTGACCCATCGTTTCTTTATGGTGGTTTCTGAGTGGTCAGTACCGCGGATTACCCTTTCGCATCTCAGCACCCATATTAAGTAAGCTGATTCCGATATCAGGATTCTGAGGAGTCTAGAAGCTCCCGTTGTTAACTGTCTGTTTCGTGCATTATTCCTCGCGTTCTCGTTGTTTTGGGCCTGGGGCAGTGATATAAGTCCACATCCGAGGATGATGCCAATGTGCGGGTCGGGCCATGGTCCATGTTTTGTCGGCCATATACCTTTAGCTGAGTCCCATATGATCTTTCTAGCTGGGTCGTTACAAAGTACTAATATGTGTTCCATGTTTTCTATCTCGTCTCGGCAGGTCAGGCATTTCGCTCGATGTTCGTATGTCGGTATAGGCGACCAGAAGTCTCCTATTCTGTATGCAGTTGTTAAGGGTTTTATATATAAACATTTGTACGTTTTTCGTTATGTCCTTGTTTCTGCATCCTCGCCAAATCGCTTCATCTGTTTCTAGGGTCTTGGATATTGGTTCTATTGCGAATCTTGTCATGTCGAGCAAGCATAGTGTTGATCTGTGGTAGGTAAGTTTGGTTGTCTTCATGATGGCTTTATATGCTAATTGTTGCGTGATATCCGATAGTTTGGCCCCTTGTATATCGAAGTTACGCGGAACGTATGTGTCGATGGTATCTGGTATTGGACGCATTGTGCCCGTAAGCGCGAGTTGGTCGGCTCGTTCGTTTCCTAGGTGACCTGCGTGTCCTTTGATCCACTGAAAAGTGGTGGGTGCCGGGCGTCTACGTAGTTGGTATGCTATTGCTTGGAAGAGTGCAGCGTTGTCTATTCCTATCCAACCGATGTCCTCCCAATGTTTCAGGTGGGTCGTTAGTCCGTTGATTACATATTTTGAATCTGATATTATTTTGATGGGTGTTAGTGGGTTTACTGACTGGAGGGCTATTAGGACAGCGGCTAGTTCTCCCATCTGGTTTGTTTGTTTCTCTCCTGGTATTCTTAGTGCTTTGTTTAATGGGCTGTTTTCCTCAAACCATACTCCGCTTCCACATATCGCATTCTGTTTGCCATTATTCGTACACGATCCGTCAGTGTATATGGTAGTTTGCACTCTTTCTAGGTTTCTCCCCGTTCTTGGGGTTCGTAATCGGTAAGCTGGGATTTGTAGTAATCGTTCTGTGTTGACAAAAATTCGAAAGCATTCGGATAGGTGGTTCTTGCTGGTTATTGACGGGTCGAAAGTGATTTCTCCATCAATTTGGGTTCTCGCTTGTGAGTTCTTTTCCTTCCTTCGATGCGTCAGTGTTAAATTATCCTTTTTAGGGGAAGTGTTGGGGTTGTATGTGGGATTTAGGTTATTCAGGATTTTCTGTGCTACTTGGGCGCATCTGATTGGGTTCTTACATCCCGCTAGTCGATCTGCACTGCAGAGATCGCAGGGGCACGTTGCTGAGACATTGTGCGTATTCGTGATTTTAGTCTCCTTGCGAGACTTCTCAGGTCTTTCACTGATTTGACATCGTGCAATGTTTGTAGGCATTCATCTTTGTTCTTGTTGTAGGTTCTAGGTTGGGCGCCTAGGTGTAGCCATGCAGGCATCTGATCTTTGAGGTCTTTGGACAGTTTTATTGGTGCGAAGCTCATGTTGTGTTTTCGTGCTGTTTTTAACATGTTTGTAATCAGTTTTGGTATGCGGTTAGCTCTTTTCCCTTTGGTTGGGGGGTCCCACGAGGTGAGGAAGGCATTAATGTCGTTTTGGTGTCTGATACCGTTAGGTTTTAGTGTATTAATGATCGCATCAGTTACGAAGGCCCACGTTGGACGGGATTTGGATAGGTTCATATATGCTTTTAGCCAGGTAATGTTTATTGCTTCGTTCCTCGTGCTAATGTTTAGTAGATTTATTCCTCCTTCTTCAGTTGGTCGCTCGAGTCTTTTCAGGCTTATCGGTGGTGTCTTTCGTTCATTCCATATAAAGGTTCGTATTTTTTTTGTTATGGCCGTTTCAATGGACTTTGGCATGCCTTGCGCTTTTGTCAAGAATTGCGTCATACCTCCTACGACCATCTGGACTATGAGGCGTTTGCCATCTAGCGATGGGTTACATAAGTTCCATCTGTTCAAGTTTTTTTCTATCTTTTCAAGAACAGGTTCCCATGTTGTTATTTGTTCAATGTCGTTACCTATCCATGCGCCCAAGGTACGTATCGGGCTTCCGTCTTTCGCAATTTTAACTGTCTCATTCCAAGGGTTATCTAGGTCATTTAATTTTCGTTGCGTTAGTACGCGTTCTCGGTGGGTCTTCGAGCCAATGGGGAGTATTTCTGTTTTTTCTAAGTTGAATTTGGCGCCTGACGCAGTGCACCAGTTGTTTAGAATTTCTTCGAGGTCCGCGTATCTGTCTTCATTTGAAAGGTATATTGTTGTATCATCTGCGTACATGTTCACAACAATTCTTTCGTTTATTCCAGGAATATGGTATCCTCTGATCTTCGGTGAGTTCCTTAGCTCGCATGCCAAAGGTTCAATCGCTAGGTCAAAAAGCAGGCATGATAGAGGGTCGCCTTGGCGGACTCCTCTCGTAACGCGAAATGGTGAGCTCATGAATCCGTTAATTACAACGTGAGTATATGCTGAGTGGTATAGGTTTTTGATAGTGTTTATGAAGGTTGGAGGTAGGCGGAATGTTTCTAGAGTCTCGAAAAGGTACTCATGTTGTATTCTATCATAGGCCTTTTCTTGGTCTAGTGCTATGATAGCGCCGTTTTCCTCCATAAGGTCCGCGTAAGCTGTCATCGTTTGCGCTAGTCTGATGGGGTCAAAGATTGATCGTTTGGGTATAAATCCACTTTGGTTATTGTGTATTAGCTTGTGTATAACTTTGGCGATTTGAAGTGCCAAGGCTTTAGTTAGGATTTTATAATCGGTGTTGAGTAGTGTAATTGGGCGGTAGTTTTCAATCTTAGTTCTGTCTTTTTTTTTATAAAGAGGGCACATCCACCCGACTGTAAATGGGGAGTTTGAGATCACGCCGTGGGTTTGTATATCATTTATTACGAGTGTCAAGGTTTTAATTATATTGAAGCTTGGTTTCTCGTTTTCAACTGCCTCCGTGTGTTGTTTGTGGAGTAGTTTCCACAAATCGTAAGGTATGCCATCGAGGCCGGCTGCTGTTCCTGATTTCGAAGATGTGAGTGCTTCTAATATGTCTTCTTCTCGCAGTGTTCTGTTCATTTGTTCTGGTGGTACCTCGAGCTTCTGCTGTCTCGGGTATTTCGGCTAGCACTTTCCTTCTTGCTCTGATCTTTGTATCCTCATCAATCATAGTGTCTTTTGTTTGTATTTCGTCATGGTACGTTTTTGCTATCTCCGCCATCTCTTCTGATTTTGTTGTGTATCTTCCAGTGTTGGGTATGTTGAGTCGGTGAATGACGTCTCGTGGGGATTTGGGGCTGTTGACCTTTGACCAATATTTGCTGATAGTTTCCCCATGGGTAGCCCATTGGGCTTGTGCGTTAAGTGAGGTCTTTTTATGTCTTTTCTTTTGTAGGTGATTGATTTCTTTTTCTAAGATGATCTCGTTGAGTCTTGTATCTTCTGATACATCGATATCTTGTCGGTTTGCTGTTTTCTTTAGATCTTTCATCAAGACTTTTATTCGTTGGTTTATTTTACAAAGGTGTGTTTTTGCAATGTCTTTCGCTACTTTGTTTATATTCTGTTTAAAGGTGGTCCATGTTTTTTGGGGGTTTGTTTCTTCTGAGCGAATCACCATGTTTTCGATCTCGTTTTGGGCATTAATACCCATTTCACTGACTCGTTTTATTAGATTATTGTCGGTCATCAGGCTTAGAGGCCAGGACCATCTGCCTTTACCAATGTGTGGTAATCCAGGTGGGGCGAAGCGCACAGAGACCATGTGATGGTCTGTGGGTATCTGGCTTATCTGTGAGTCCCAATCAATGAGACTTTCTGCATGTCTTGCTGATGCGTATATTCTATCTAATCTCGATAATGTTTGGTGCGCGCTGCTGAATGTAAATAGTCTTTTAAGTGGGTGGTCCAGTCTCCATCTGTCTTGTACGTTTAACGCATTCCTTAGGTCTCTTAGTGCGTCTATTGCGCCCTCGTGATCTGGTCTGGCAGGTGCGCGATCTATAGGGTCCTCCGTCAGGTTGAAGTCTCCGAGCATAAGGTCAGGTGTTGCTAGATTTAGATGTTGCCATTCCGTTCTTATTTTGTCCCAGAAGGCTTTGTGGTCACTTAAGTTATTCGGTGCATAGATATTTAGTACATTTATTCTTTTGTCTTGGTGCCAATTAATGGATAGCATAGCTGCCCGCCCTGGGATTATTACCTGCATTGTTGCATTTTCAGCATTCGTTATTTCTCTGTTCAGTACGAAGGCTATTCCGGCGGAGCTGCCGGGGCGGTCTGGATCGCTCGAGTTCATCACTCTGAGTCTTCGGGCATATAAATTATCTATTTGCGTCATGTGTTCTTGGCAGAGGTGAGTTTCTTGGATGCATAGAATTCCAATTTTCTGATCTCTCATCGTTCGGTTTATAGCTACCCATTTCGATGTTTGTGTTTGTCCTAGGGTTGGTGAGGTGCGTCCTTTGATGTTTAAGGTTGCTACTTTGATGTTTGCTCTAGTTTTTCGGCCGCTGCATACTCGTTCGGCTGGTGTTTGAGTTTCAGCTTGTGGTGGAGGCGTTTGGGGTTCGTTTTGATGGTGTTGGTGGGCATTTGTTGGGTTCAGTCTGGGCATTTGAGTGGGTTGGTTGACTGAGGTAGGAGGAAGGTTTTGGTTTATCGGATGTCCTCTGGTGTAAGGTGTGTTGTCGAAGTTTCTGTTTGTGGGGTGTGCCAGTGGTGGTTGGCTCAATGTTTGCCCGGTTGGGGCATTTCCACTTCCAGATCCCTGCGGACGGTCTTCAAAGAGCCTCCCAGTGGTGCGAAGCGACTCTCCATCGCATCCGAGGGGGGGGAGAACCGAGACCAGCAGAAGAACCGTGTTGTGGGGGGGAGGAGTGATTTATTGTTGGGGTGATCGATGTACTAGAACTACCTTACGATCATATTGTAGACTAGAACCGACATATTCTGGTCGGTTATCAGTGGACTATGTTAGCTTTTTGACGAATAAGATTGCCCAGGACGGTCTTAATCGCTACTAGAGAAAACTTCAGCCTCTCGGCACGGCTCGTCCGAACCTCAATAGGTTTCCGTGGTCTGGTGTGCACCATGCTTGGTGAGACGACTCTTGCTTTCCTGTCCCGTTATTACGACCAGTATATTTGGGCAAAGAGTCATGCGGTGAACGGTTCGTGTCTCTTCGAGTCGTTCTTAGCATTCCATCAACTCTTATATTACTTAGGTTCTGGGCCAAAGGTAAGGTTGATGGTGTGATTTCATTTTATATCACGTTTTCAAGGGTAACGACAGGGATTTATTCACGAGTGTTGGTGGGTAGTATGTCCATGTATTGGGTAAGTAGGTATGTAGGGAACAAAGGTACTGCTGAGTGGGGTTTTGCTATGAGGCGACTGGAGATAAAGATATGAACATGGTGTATGTACTTATTCGAGATGGTACAAGGTGCGGTTACGTGTTTCGACCGGGTCTACCGCCCCTAGACCTGCCAGACTGACGAGTAGAACTAGCGGTGTTTCTATTGTTGATCTTGGGTCCATTCCACTGAGGGATAAGCGGGAAGGGGCATAGGCCGCGTGGGTGGGCTAGCGAGTGACACAGTTGACACGGGAACAATGCCGTTGCAGTTCCGCATCCTTCTAGGCCAGTGGGGTATTCTAGAAGGTGTAGGAATCCCCGAAGAGTTGTCCAGGTTTTCGCATCGTTGGTTGGGCTCATCGCGAATATGTTGAAGCGGGGCACTGAGAGGCCACCCGTGACTTTGAAGTCTAACATTTCAACGCGGATTGACTTTATGAGTTCTCTTGTGGCTTTGTAGACTAACTCGTCATCTTGGAATCCACATTGCGAGAATATGTCGTCGATATCATGTCTGTGATTGTCGTGTGACCATACGTCAGCGACGGCTTTCCGTACGAGGTCTGTGTCAGATGTGGTGAATCCCGATAAGCAAAAGAGTAGCTCAGGTGGTTGGGAGCAGTTGAAAGGTAATGCTTCAAAGGTGATGTCGGGGGATGACCAAATGCGCTGATTGACGATTAGGTTTCTCGTTTCTTCTGGGACTTTGTGGATAAGGAATCCAATAGGGGAAGTCCTTTGACCCTCTGCCACCTTGGGGTTGCGGCGGGGAAACGCGTATGGGGGGAGTTTCTTGATGTACGTAGTCAGCAATAGTAGTGATACTCGCGCGTATGCGTTCCGCAATGATAGCGGTTTTCTCTGCTATGTCCTTGGCTGAGTGGTCGAAAACTCTGACCAAGAATTTCGGGTGTTCTACTTGGAACCAAGCGAGAAGTACTTTATTGTCCAAGTGATCGAATATCTGAGCTGAGTGGGCCATATGGACATGGGGGAAGCCGCCAATAGGCGTGGGGGTGAACTGTGGTAAGACGGTGCGGTGGTTCACGCCGTTTTGGGCTGAGGATGGATCTGTTTGCTTCAGCTAGTGCGAGGGTGAGCAAGAATACTGTCCTCTTCGGCAGTCTGTGCACGTGTGGGGAGAGGGGGGGAGGGTGGTGCGCCCATGGGTTGGTCCACCATGGCATTGCCTGGGGCGTGGATGGAACTGTTGAGGTCGCTTGGGACCACATTATCCGCTGGAGTCTCATTGGATTGAACAACTTTAAACTCCTGGAACATAGGGAGGTCATTCTGCGGTTTGGTTACGCAAATTTCACGATGAATGGGCGTTGGAGTGTCTGGGGGGGAGCCGGGTGAGGAGGGAGGGGTCTGGTAGAAAGGAATATGGTTCCTCCATGCTTTCTTCGTCTTGAGGGAGGGTATTGGGGGGAAGAACTTTGGTCCCGTTCTAGGGGTCTGAGACGTTGGGCTGGGGTGCTCGGGTAAGGACGGGCAGGTTTGAGACGTAGCTTTGATAGAGGAAGTTTCCTTGTCTTTCATCGTGTGGTGGACGGGGTTTCATGTGCTGGTGTTGGGTTCTTATATCGTTTTTTGGGGCGCAGTTTTGGCTGGGTGTCGATTGTTGGAGTCGGTCGTTGCAGCGTGGCCGAGTTCATTTTAGTTCTAGGGCTGTGATCTGGGTAATCTTGTATGGGGGGGAGGTTTCTGTTTGTGGTTTAGTGATGGTTAGCGATGACGTTTAATCAGCGGGAGGTTCAGTCAGGCGTCGTCAATTTTACGTCGAGGGTCATTTTAATTCTGAGGATGAATTTAATTGGTTGGGACTTAGTGGTGCGTTGGGGATTAATTTTCTATAACTGGTTGAGGTCTGTCTCGTATTGATACGTGCGTTGGGTGTTGGAGGTTATGTGTTAGTTGTATGAGGTGATGGGTTTTCTGTGGTGAGCGTTTTATTGTATGGTGCTTTCGTTGTGTTCTCGGAGGGTGGTATATGTTTTAAGGGGTTGTTCATTGTGTATTATGGAGGGTAGAGTGATTTAGAGCCAGTCTTTCGCTGTGAGCTTCTATAGCTCGACCTTGCCCGCATTTTTCGTGCGTGGGAATAACCGGCCACGGTGGTGGTAGCGGTTCAAGGGCCCTCGTAACTGACTATTGTATGGTATCAGAGGATAACACTGGACGTGTGTTGGCTGCACGGATATCTAGCAGGTCGTGTCGAAGATATACAGCTGCGAAGAAAGTGTTGATTGCAGTACTATAGTATTGAATACACACAACTTTAGTCCAAGTTATCGTCAGTTGAGAAAATATATGTAAAACGTAGTCTTCTGCCAGTGCAAAGCATCAATCCTCTTCTTCTGACACTACAATTTCGAGGGAAGGAATTAGGGAAACGTACTCCGCTCGCTGCTCATGTCCTGTCTCCACTTCAGCGCCCAAAATCAGGGTCTCCAGAGGACAATTTGACCGTGTCAGGAATGCTTTGAACTTCTCATGAGGCCATGGCGGTTCACCGCTAACTTCGAATATGCGTAGATTGGGGAGCGAGAGAGCATCAACACTTGTGATAATCGGCTTGTGGACCTGAAATCCTCTTCACAAGTGATGCGTAAGGGTTGAAGTTTGGTGTGCGTGAATGGCTCCAAGTCCGCGATCTCATCGATCAGGACAATCGTGTGCACTGAGCAGAGGTTAGGAGCCAACCGGAGTAAGTGGAGAACTGAGTCTGATTCATCCATGTTTATTGTGATGTTTGTCATGGGCCCATACGGGATTGAAAAGAGATAAGAGCTCGACGTTGAACGATGGCCCTAGAGTCTGGAGACTGCGCAGAGTGGACAGTCGCAAGATGCTTCGTACAAGATCAGGATCACTCGCCTCCAATGCAAAAATGGTTAGCTCCTGAAGTGCCGGGCCGAGGACATCTAAAATGGGTGTGGCTTGGTCCTCGTCGTAGTCAAGATGGATGCAGAGAGACGATATTTGATTGATGTGAGGATGAAGAAAGCATAGTATCTTGGTTCAGTCATATGCACGTTGTGGGAGTAGAATGCTAACGAGAGCGGACATCCTCGTGATCGCTTGAGCCATAACTTATAGCAGAATATCTGTCGCTTCCACTGGCCTTCATGGTCGACTGACACAGCCAGTCTACACCATAAACTGTGCATGGTCACGGCAACCTCCCTCCATCGCCGGCATACTGTAGTCAACAGTATGGGCGCTTCCAACACTGATGGCTTCTTCAATTGATTGAATTCCCGAATTTCCGGTAAACAGTGGCGAAAAATGTGAGATAGGACTTCGGTTGGCAAGCGCCAGAGAGCCGATACAAGGCTCTTGTGCAAATTAATAGACTTGATGATCTTTTCCTTCTCTCCGACGAGCTGCTGGCGAAGATTTTGAATGCTATCCATAACAGCTTCCAGGTCTGAATCTCGCACAGAACTGCATCCAACTGCTCCTTGCGTTCAGTGATGACGGCACTGATGGTCCGATCTTTGAGCTGGATGTCAGAGTAGTTCGCATTGGGGAAATTGGCTTGGGAGTACGGGGTTTCGAGGTCTGGCATCTGCCAATCGTCGATATCAAGATGGCCCATCACATATAATCAGCCGTTAACCTACGATTATTTGCGAATGCGCGAGCTTAAGCGATTGATTAAGTACCATGACCTGAGACGCTGTGATGCACTGATCCGACACTTACGATGTTTTGCAGCGCACCGACGATATCAGAAACTGAGGAGTAATTGATTTGCGATTTGACTGTCTGCATGTTATTTGCTAGTAGTGGTTGAAAATTGAAATGATGAAGGTTTGAAATTTGAAGAAGGAAATGTGACGTTACCGCATGAGGCTTCGGATCCCGGAGTTCAAGTTCGCGAGTCTGCATAATTATTGACAATATTAATGACCAAATTTCTGCAGACCTCAAAATCCCGTACTCCTGCAGATCTTATCCTATTACCAACCACTCTGTCATGGAGTTCGAAGACCAGAGTGCCAGCGCCACCACCAACAAACGCCATGAGCAGTTGGATGCAGCTTTGCACGAGATCTCAGACCTGGAAAGAGTTATGGACGGACCATGGTATCAAAACCCTTCACCGGCAACTCGTTGAAAAGAGGATTACACAATCCATGAATCCGCACAAGCGACTTGTATCGGTGTTGGGCGCATGCCAACCGAAGTCCTGTCCCGCATTTTCGTTCAGTGTTTCCCGGAAACCAGTCACATATCGCCCACATCAAAAACACTAGCTCCCGTATTGTTGACCAGAATATGTCGACGATAGAGGGAAGTTTCTGTGGGCATCGTTTGTGGTGCAGGTCGCGGTTGTACAACGACGAAGTCGTCAACAGACGCTGGAAGTCGATAGCTTTCTGCTACGATTTATGGCTCAAGCGATCCCGAGGACTTCCGCTGTCGTTGGAAGTCTGGTGCGGTGCTGCACGGATAACTCAAACACCAGACTACGAGGCTTCATACAGCCTTACATCAATCAAGTCTCGTCTCTCTATCCGTTTTTCCCACGGACTGACAAACATGAACTTATGTTCGAAAACCTCCCAGCACTTCAGGCTGACTGTAGGTGCGTACGACGATTCTAAAATGCCATGCATCGCACAATCTATGTTGCAATCACCTTTCACTATGCGTAGTTTCAGGTTCAAGGTAACATTTCTCTACGGCTTTCTTGCTTTCACACCCCATTGGCACGTCATAGACTAAATGAACGCAATCCCCCACATTTTCTGTCCATGTACCAACCTCCCCTCGTTAACGATTCTTACAGGCGTCAACCAGCAAATGTAATTCAGGCATTCACACCAAACTTCGATCCTTACGCATCGCTCATGACCTTAGGAACGCGGAACATTTATCTCGCTTGTTCGATGCTCTGACACTTCCCAATCTACGCGTTCTTGAAGCTCGCTATATAGAGCCATCGCAAATACACGCCCTGTTTGATGCTCTCCACTCCCCGAGCTATGCGAACTTGACGCTGGCTATGTACATTCTGTCTCTCGCGCCCCTCGCTCTTTCTTGCATTCGCACTGCACGGTTCTGAACTTATCGCTGACTCCTTGCGCCCTCAGCACGCACCTCGCATTATTGCATGTTCCTGCTGAACGTTATGAAAACACAGGGATGGAGACCAGACGCACTTGGGAGCTGGATTTCTCCCGGTTCTGATTCGGATGACCCTGTCTATGGGGTGGACGAGTGTAAGTTGCATATCACGCTATTTGATTTTCACTCTTACAATTGGCCTCGCGATTGAACAGACGGCAGGGTTGTGCTTGGATGATGTACGGGCTATGGACGCTATACGCCTCTTGAGGCTTGAAAGGCATCGGGGATGACAAGGTGGAGGGGGAGTGCAAGGTGTATTTCATACTGCGTTGGTTGGGAGTTGGTTATGTATATCGGAATCACACTGTCGGTGGGGCCGTCCATGATGATACAGATATCGGAGAGCATTGTGGGGGCGGCCTTTTACAACGAATAGAGAGGAAAGGAGCAAAAGGCCTCATATATGCACGTCTGATGAGACAGAAGTAAGATTGATACTACGAAGCAGCAAGCCCCAACTCGACCGTGCCGGACAACACGAAATGGCGGAAGAGTAGCGTACATCATCCTTATGCACGATGAACCAAACTCATTCATGTTTGAACAACCTGAAAGAGGCTACGGGAAGTTGCGATCTTCTCCGATAGACGATGTGTGGTGACAGCCGAAGTAGGACACTTCTTCTATGGACTTGGAAAACAGTGTTGTGTGTAGGGCGCCCCGGTGAAGTA